>JARIHS010000227.1:0-19730 GCA_029320655.1 Mycena floridula
TGCTCAGAAAGCTCATCAGCAACGATGGAGAAGACACATTCATGCTTTGAAAAATCAGCTACCAGTCCATCACCAGCGAGCTGTGCCCAGTCTCTCCAGCCTCAGCAGTCTCTTGAACAAAGATGCCGCCAGTCACTCGTCTAGTTGCTCATCCTCCAACAGGCTCAGCAATGGATCCTTCTGGGAAGATGATCTTTTCTCTGTCTCTTCCTTCCCTTCCAGTCTCTCCTCTTTCGTAGAGAGCAAGGCTTCAGACTAGGGTCCTGTTTATAAACCGGTTTTTAAACCTGGTCCGGTAAGGCCCGGTTTTTAGGTTTATAAATCAACTTTTCCCCAAATGGATTAGCAATGCTGTACAGCATGAAACATCATTTCCCACACATCTTCTTTGACCACGCCTGTCAACATGCCGGCGAAAAAGGAGCAAAAGGCTGTGCTCGGTGTCCTCTATTACTCTGACAATCTTCGTACTCTTCGTCACCTTCTCCAGAATCTTCCCAGCAGCATTCCTGTGGGCGATAACCACAATTTCCTCGACTACAAAATAGACCAAGAGCGCTACGACAACTATGGCTCTAACCAGGGTGTTCTGAATAGGGATCTTGAGGTATCTTTTGGGTCAAGATCAGCTGGTCCTGTTGTCTTCAAGTCATGTGGTCCTGGGCTAGAAGCCATCATCAACGTCTTGCGCGAATATATCACGGGCTCCAAGGGGCAGAATCTCCTCTTGACAAAATGGGTCGATGATCTTACAGAGGCTGCCCAGAAGATGATAGATGCATCTGGCGAGAAGGTGAGACCTTTCTGTCGCCTTGGCAATGCTGACTGAAATCTCATTTCTTACAGCTACCTTGTCTACCAAAGCTTACAGCCGGAAAGCGGCTAATAGACGACAAGGCTCGGATAGAGAAGGCAGAAAAGGACAGGAAGAAGCAGAAGAAAAAGGCAACAGAGAAAGCTGCAAAGGTGACTGAGCAGACGAAGAAGTTGACTGCTCAAGGAAAAGTAAGTCGTTGCTTTGGTCATGAATTATATTGACTTGTTTTAAAGATCAACCATCCTTTTGACGATCTATCTGACGACGAAGAAGACGAAGAGATGATTCGGGTTGGTCGTGGCAAAGGTCGATCCATGGACCCATTGCTCGACTGTCTTGTCATTGCCTGCCATAGCAAGTCATCAGGAAAGAAATGCTGGTGTTGTAGTGGTCCAGGCTGTCACGTCAGTTGGGCAGACCCTCGCATGAGCGGTCGTATCTATCCACATGCGTCCAGCTGTAAATTCTTGTCTGATGAATTGCAGGAACTTGCTTTGGACGCGAATTCTGAAGCCTCATTGGGTGTCAAGGTGGAAGCGAATGAAGAGGGAACTGGAGACGTGATGGGAGCTACTGCTAAACCTGGTGTTGCTGACTTTTTTCAGTCGTTCAAAGAGGCGGGTGCCAAAAATAAGGCTAGCTCTCTTCAAGCACGACAGGATAAGACAAATTTCCTCGTGATGCAGATGCTCTGTGATGCTTGTCTGCCTCCGGCTCTTGTCGACAGCTGGACATTCAAGATGCCTGTAGACCATTTGGACCCCCAACACGGCACTGTCGTCTTGACGACCTTCTCAGCAAATTATATTCCTGCCGAGGCTGCTCGTATCACCAAAAAAACTTATTCTCTTCTTCAGCAACACGAGAACCTTACAATTTCATATCACGGGGGCACTATTAAACGTCCCCAGTCAATCTACACTGTTCATGTCACAACCCCGGATGACCGTGTACCGTATTTCATGGAAGGCAATGAAGCTTCTGGGTATTCGCATACCGGCGAGCACATCAAGAATGTTCTCCTCAAGGTCAGATCATTCACTGTTCTGTCTCGCAACTATTGACGCTTCCCACAGATCATCAACAAGATTGGTCCATGGCGCTTTTGTGCAATCTGCTCAGATAACACTGGGAATACAAGCGTCAGTCGGGAGTTGATTGTGTTTGAGATTCCAACTATCATAATCCTTCCTGACCCACCACATCATCTCTCCTGTACCATCAAAGACATCTGCAAGATTGAATATTTTGAAGATATACGTATCTCTTCCTTATTATTGTAGTTTGCAAGCTTACAGACTTCAGGCCATTGGAAGAATGCGGATGATCATCACATACTTTTCCAAGTCTACTTTCGCTGCTACCCATCTTGTAGCAATCTGAATCATCATGGCAATCAACAAAGGCCTCGAATCTGTTGGAAACACACGGTTTGGGACGATTTACTGGGCAGGATATGCACTCCTGAACTGTTTGCCCACCATTAACAAGCTGGTCTGCCTGAATATTGTCAAGACTGACAGTGACAAAGTAAGTTACCCTGTACATCTCACAGCAGTGTCTCATCTATATCTGTAGGAGCGGTCCATGCTGGCATTTCTCAAGAGTCTCAATGCTCAAACCAAGTTCCAAAAGGAGCTGCACCAGCTTGTTGTCATTCTAGAACCTATCACTCGTGCCATCAAGTGTTTGGAGGGACTCCAGGTCACTGTTGGTGACATTTGGAAGTTCTATGTCGCAATCACTGCGGTTATGCATGACACCTTTGCAGAAAATTCGTCTGACATCCCTCTTTCAGTCCAGCATGATGTACGAAAGATTGTTAATGCACGATATGAACAAATGATCAGTGGTCCTAGTGGCCCGATCTATTTAGCTGGATTCTTCCTTGATCCCGGTATGAAATGATCCAAGCTTTAGGACAGTTTACTTACATTCATGCAGTTTATATCAAGAGTGACATTCTGCAGAAGAAGCAAGTGAATCAGCTCCATCCGGATCCTGCATTTACAACATCTAGTGCTTTGCAATCGACCAATCGTACTGACCAGGACTTACTTGACTCCATGCCTGCTTACATTGAAGTCAGGACTCATCTCTTCAAGATGATTGTCGATGAGATCAAAGCTGGGCGAAAAGCACCGCAGTTTGATGATTATGAGACAGGCCAGGATATTCTGCAGGCGTTCAAGTCCCAGTTTGAGCGCTATACGCGCCAACAGTCACCTTTCAGCACTCGTTCAGCAGCATGGACAAAGCCCTTGCTTTACTGGAAGGCGATGCTACAGGACAAAGAGGCCAGCATCCTTGCAGTAGGTCTTGAATCGTCTTTCATTCCTGACAGCTGTGCTGATTGATCTTCAAGTTTATCGCTGTCAAAATATTCTCGATGCAACCAATGTCTATGGCAGAGGAGCAGACTGTCTCCACGATTAGCCGCATAGTAGACTCGAACCAGCTGTTCCAGCAAACCGCAAATTTATGACAGTCAATCAATTTGCAGTGTGCGAAGCGACTGGAACTTCTCACGGCATTTTAGCACAGTACAATTAGTTCCCACGGATTTAATTGAACTTGGTCAAAATTTCTACAAACTGAAAATGAAACCCCTCTAGCAAATAATTCTGAATCAGCCAAAAGTCTGCATTTTTACTTGATAAAACGAATATCCAATCACAATTGCTAAATAATCCTCGGTAAGCACACAGTGAGCCATTCTTTGATGCCAGAGCTCATTTTGGCACATTCCTCATCTTATCATCTAGCCACCATATCATTGTGAAATGGCTCCCAAAAAGTGAAAAAGAAGTGATTCTGAGGACGGTTATTACCTCTCCTCTTCCATCAGGCTGTGACCACGGCGGATTATGTGGGGTGAAAGCCCAAAGACTCCTGAGCAGCTTTTCACCAGCAGCGCCCCAAGCTCTCCAGTTCATGGACCAGTCAGAGAAGATGATGATACAATGACATCCCTTCCCTCTCCAGCACCTTTGACTCAGCCAGTGATCCCCTTTTCCTTTTCCATGGCTGGTCCGACTGCCTCAACTCCGCAAACTCCTAGACAGCTCGCACCAGATGGGCTACCAGAAATGACCCCAGAGGAATTTGAAGCAACACCTGTTAAGAAAGGACGCTGCACAGGACTCAGGAAAGCACGTCCAGATCCTCTCGAGTCACCCTCACGCCATCTCGAGAACAAGGGAATGGTCTATTGAGATGGTGCTATTCGAAGACATTATTCTTCGAAACAGCTGATTAAAGAGTCTGAGCAGGTTCAATCTGCTGCTGACAAAGAGGAGAAGCATCGTGTGGCGCAATCACAAGCTGAGGATGCGCGAAACCAGCTTTCTCGAAGCAAAGCCCAGCATGTCATCAGTCTCTTGACCAGGTCAGAAGCTGAGGGTGGTTTCAATTTCTCCAGTGTCGCAGAATTCTTCCACGGTTTGACCATGGATGGCGGTAATCAGCAAATCCGGGCGACTCTAGGCAGGACATTTTCGAAGCATGGTCCCCGCATTGCAGAGGAAATCCTAAATCACAATCCAGAGGGAAAGCGAGAGTATATCACCACAGAAGTGGCCAAGATTCTGGGCCAAGAGGGTGCCGCTATTCAGCAATACCTTACGCGTGATCACACAACAAAGACCATCACTCATCTCCTGAAGCATTTCAAACTTGAGACTCTCACCAATGAGCTTAAGAAAATTGCTCCAACCCTCTGGAATCTCTTGACGGCAACTGTCACCACAGATGAGAAGAAGGAGAAAGATCTTGTATGTTTTTCTTCTCGTTCAAGTTCAACCCTCAAAGCTAACAGTATTTTCTAGGTTTTGACGACTATCTGTGCAATGGTCAGCCAGCTCCGGTCACAACGAGCAAATGACTACCAGACAGTGATGGGATTTTTTCTTCTTGCATCTGGATCTGCCAAACAAGAGATTGAAGTCATAGTGCATGCCGGACTTTCCATTTCCTACTCGGCCCTTGTCACCAATGTTTGGGTTCTTTCAGCTGAAGGAACCAAGGTATACCTCAATGTCATTTGCAACTCCATGTGCTCAATTGTTTGGGACAACATTAACATCGCCTTTCACATTGAAGCTCAACGTCTCAACTCACGCAACCATTTTGACAGTGGTACTGCTGCAACTGTTCTCCCCCTGCACCATCCCTTTACTGGTGGATTGACGCCACTTGGTACTTTACCTCTCGACATGAAACCAGAGCGTACCACCACTGATCCTGTCTTTGAATGGGACCCCTCTGATCTGCTCCCTTCTTCAATGAATGCTGAAGAGCTTTCACAGAACTGTATATGGCAGCTGAAACGCATCGCATTCGAGCATATTGATGGTCTCGAACATCTCAAACAATTTTTCGAAGCTTGCCCTGTCGTTGACCCTATTGAACTGCACAAAACTGAGCAGTACCCACTTCCAGCCCAGCATGAAGATGAGTCAAGTCTGGAAGGCACAATTTGTGTTTATGTCAATATTCTTTGGCAACTCGGATTCACGGACAAGCTTTTGGAGGAGCATGGTCTTCTGTTCAATGATGGTGATCTTCTTACTGACTCACTTATGGACAAGGTATGTTATCCATTATTTGATTTGCTTCAATGCTTACTCGAGAACAGGTTGACTCTGCCCGTCGCAATAGTCCTGAGGTCATTGCTGGACTCAAGGCCAGCATTCGTCGCTTCGGACTCTTTCACGCCAAGATGGCCAGCGGCCGATTGGTTCTGAATGAGCACTGGGGCACGCTGAACTCAAAAGCACCTGGAAGTCTCTGGTGGGAGCATACTTCACTGCTCAAACGAAAACCAATCAGCGCTGGCTGGAAGTCCAAGAAAGCTCCCCCTTTCAAACTGACCCATGAACTACTCCAAATCTCCTTCGCCGCTCATGTGAAAGATGGATTCCGTATTCATTGTGGCCAGGATGATCTTGAGAAGTGGGCAAAGTCAGCAACCATGGACGACTTCAACACTGTAGCAGACACAGTCTATCGCGAGCTTTTTACAACGACCGCCTATGATAATCTCAAGGACAAGATTCCCTGAGATATCACAGCAGAGAATGTCGTACTTCTCAACCATGACACACTCTTCTATATGGTTTTTGTTTCTGCAATCAAGAGTGGAGACATTGGTCAAGTCCTCAATGTCCTTCGAGTCTGGATGGTCATGATGTGCTCACCAAAGACCATGCCAAAGTATGCCGATGCCATATTTGAGACACTGGGACAACTCAAAAGCTATCCTCTAACACTTCAGTGTGTACATATTATCTTCCAATTAACAGTCGCTAACAATCAATCAAGGAAGTTTTTTTTGCACAACTGGCTTGTCAATCTCACAGGAAATCCAAATGCTTGGAAGGAAATTGATCTGTTGCAAGAACATCAGAATTTCTGGGCCAAAGTAAGTTGTGCCACCTTTGTCATGTTACTGCACTTACTCTGTCGGAATAATAGATCATCTATACCACCAAGGGAAGCAATAGAAGTTGGAGCTGGCTTGCAATGATCACTGTTTGCATCTTTACCCTCTGAGATGCAATGCGTACTGTTCAGAAAGCTTACAACATCCCAGCATACGGCACTAAACACAAGATCCCAGACATGAAGAATGAGGTCAATCTCTTGGCAACCAACATGGGCAGAGAGAAGATTCAAGAGTATGTTGCTGACCGCAAGTTCAATGACGATGTTGAGCCAGTACGTGATCTTTTTGAGGAGGGATCCAAATATCCCAACAGCCGTAATGCCTTTGCGAGATTTCGTCGTGACAAAGGTACCACCACAAATTTGGGTTTGGGATTTACTGATGAAGAAGTCATGGGAGACGAAGATCTGGATGATCCAGAAGAGGATGACTCTCAAGAGCGCTACGAGTTGACTCAAGATGATCTTGATCTTGACAACGAAGAGAACTATGGAATGACTGAGACATTTCTGGCACAGGCGGAGAACTTAGTCAATGATATGGACTATTAAATGGCAATATTATTCAATCTGTGTAATCTGTGTACCCGATAATTCCATGTCATACTGAAGTCCTTCTTGCTCTGCCAGTCTTTGAAGACACTGATCAACTATAACCTCAAGTTCATTGGCAGTCTGAACTATGTCTGAGTCATCCATGTTGAATGTCTGACAGTTCTGAAACATCAGGTGCCAGTCAGAGGCATATTCAGCGGCAGAATTGTAGTGTTTTCCTTTTGCCAATGTGTCAATATTAGCAATTGAGATTGGTCAGGAGATGACTAGATAGTACTCGGGGAGGCATCAAGTTCGATGACATACTGTTTCAGAGATGCCCTGGTGATGAAGACAATGACCTCTCCAAGCTCAGTCATGTTCCGAACACAACGACCAATCTTCTGGATGAGAGATAGGAATGTCCGTGGAGAAAGCCACAGAATGACACACCGAACAAATCGAAAATTCATTCCCTAAGAGACATCAAATACATTACATAGAGAGCACAAGAAGACGACTTACCAGACCCAGAGCATCTGTCGCAGATGAAATGAGTAGACGGCCACTCATGATAGCATCTTGGAGATGCTCTTTGCGCTTCTCATCAATGAAACGATGGTAAAACTCGATAGATTCTTTGGGGATGCATTCCGGCCTATTTTGTCGTGCAAAGTCTTGAATGTACTCGGCTTCCAGGTGACTGTTGACATAAATAAGGGTCTGGGGAAAGTCTTCTACACGTGTTAGATCAGGAGGGAAGAGAGTGAGAAGGTCCGCATAATCCTTTCGGGGGTGAACCAATGTGCACACAGAAAGAGCAACATTGGGCTTCGCATTGGAAACAGCTATTGTTTTCGACTCACTGCTAAATCCGAGCTTTGATTTGATGTCAGCACAGACCTCTGGAGGTAGAGTAGCTGAAGCTGCAAGGAAAGGGACTCCACAGGGCAACCGTGACTGCAATGAAGCAATTTGAGCGAATTCGGGGCGGAAGTCATCGGTACCCCACTCACTGATGCAATGGGCCTCGTCTACAATGACTGCGATGACATTGTGGCTGAAATCTTCTTCCCTGAGCACCTTGGAATGGAAATCCACGCCCACTGCCGTTTCTGGTCCTAGAAAGCCAACCCGGTATTTGTTGGCAGCCAGATCCTACAGACAGACGGTCAGAGCCTTCAAAAACAAATTCCACTGTATCTTGCACCTTCATTCATTGTGCAAGAGCCTCTGTTGAATCCTTTCCCTTGGCTGATGTCAAAGAAATAGCTGGTATGCCTTTGTTGTTGAGCTCCTTGGCCTGTGAATCCAACAGGGCACTGAGCGGCCCAATGACCAGGATTATTTTCTTACAATCCTCTATGCTATCCAAGGAGTCAATGTAATAGAAGAGAGTAAGGTAAAAGGCCAGAGTTTTGCCACCTCCGGTCAGTATATCTAGCACAGTATCAATGCCTAGCAGGATGTTCTGACTGGCCTGGGTCTGGAAGTAGCGGAGAGAAGGAACGCCAAAGACCTTGCAAAGGTTCTCTGATGCACTGAGCAGCTGCTCTGGGTCCAGTTGCGCCTCTGGGTGGTAGGCCATAGGAGAAGACAGGAGAGCCGCACAGAAGTAAATCGGGCGCCATGGAGCCAAGGATTGTGACAAAATGAGAAATATATATATTGGGTGGTAGTGACAGGTAATGCGAGGAGATTTGTCAACTCAGAATTGTGGCTGCGAGAGGTTTCGTTTTCGACATGGAAAAAATCGACGAAGTTCTATTAAATACGTGGGAACAAATGCTACTGTGCTAGATGGTCGTGAGAAGTTCCAGTCGGGTGATGGACGTAGTCAAGAACCCGACTGGTCTGAGTCTAGCCATATAGACTCAATCGACCGTGCCAACCACAACGCATCCAGTGTTGTATGTCAAACAAAAATCAGGCAATATAATCGGTGGGAACATGCTGCTGAAACTGGTATCGTATGTACGACCTATCCACTATCTGGTCTAGGCTGACTGTCTTGGTAGGAACTAGAATATAAACCTCCCTCATTGAACTGGAGGAGTGTCAAAACCCTCTTCCCAGCCCCTGAACCTATCGACATGATGCCAGAGATGCCAACTGGAGAAGGGTCTTCACAATCCAAGACACCATCTGTTGAACTTACAGATGATAGTCGTGAAGGTTTGATTGAACTGAATGAACCCCTTATACAGTCAAATCTGGATCTGTCCACGGTTCATGGCGACCAGTTGAGTGTCGAGAGTGACACCACCGGTGGACCTGGGGTTGATCTCACGCTCCCTTTCTTCCATGATCTCCTCTCTGACGAGCCAGTCGATCCTACAGCAGGCTTGGGAGGCAATGGGGCAGCGAAATCAAAACCCTGTAATGTCAAAAAGACATTGGATGATGATGTAGACATGTATATCTTCTGATTTCTCCTGTACAACAATATTCTATTTTTAAACCTAAAAACTGCATTTATAAACAGTGGTTTTTTGAAAACTGTTTATAAACAGGTTTTCAAATCTTCAAGATTTGTAAACAGGACCCTACTTCAGACGATGACATGCCAGACCTTTTACCACATTATCATGCTGACGACAAGGAATCAGATTCAGATGACAACAACAGATTTGGAGACAAGACAGAAGACGAGGATGGGCTGCCAGGAATGGACAAATGGGAGTGTCTTTGACGTTGGATTAGAGAACAGGTGGATGAGATGTATGCCCAACGATATGAGGAACCACGAGATATGCTGCCTCATGGTCCAGCTCATCTTCTGCATATTCTTCATGTCCTCAAAAACTCCCAACCAGACGCTTTCTGAGAGGAATTGTGAGTCAGTCCTATCACCTTTGATGCCATCATTCAATGCCTAGCTGGAGACCCTGTTTTCAGCAACAATTCTAATAATGAGCAGATTCTGGTTGAGGAACAGGTTGCTGTCATGCGGCGTCACTTCAATCTGTCGCCAATTGGTCTGGGATGGGGAAAGGGACTATCCTTCTTTGCACAAAATGGGTCATGACAGCAGTTTTGCGTCCAGATTTCTGCGCTGAAGCTGTCTCTATGCCTACAGAGGAAGAAAAGGAAGAAGCCAAAGCCTGGGTAGAGTCTCGTTCATGCCAAGCATGGTGAAATGGTTGGTGCTTTGTCAATGGTACTTTAGTACCTCTTTATATGAAGCCTAGTTGGTATGGGGAAAGCTATTTTGACAGAAAATCTCATTACTCTTTGAATATTCAGGCGATTATTTACAGGTCATTAATTTACCAAATCTACGAATCATCGACTATAGTTATGGCCATGTTGGGAGTACTCATGATTCCACCACATGGGAAGCGACATATATCACCAAGGAACATGAGAGCATTATGGAGGAAGCAGAATGGATTTGGGCTGATTTGGCATATCCAGTTTGTGGCTCCTCCCTGTCAATGCTCAGTGACCAATGAATTTTGACAGATTAACTCCTGGATTATTGCGCCTTTCAAGAAACCAGAACAGGAGCTTCCTGACAACCAAGTCTTCAACAACCATGTTTCAATGGTCCTTATTCGGTTTGAGCATGCAATAGGCTTTCTGAAAGGACGATTTCATTTGCTGAAAAACCTTTGGGTTGCAATAAATTCAGAGCACAGCCACAAGTTTGCAACATACTGGGTCACTGCTTGTATCAATCTCCATGCTTATGCAATGCAAAGGGAAGCAGAAGAGCAAGCAGAGAAAAGTGACGATTACAAGGATGATCCCTTTATTTGTGAAGGGCTGTCAAGCTGTTCTGAATCAGATTCTGACATGGGACCTGCTGGTCCTCTCTCTGGTCATTTTGCACAGTCTCGCAGTTCATCTCACAGACTTCAGATAGCAAAGGCATGCTGAGAAAAACTAAAACAGTGTTTATTCAGAGCATGTGACATTCAGTGAGAGCAACACTTTTGCCACCGTCACAAGGACCTAAATATGGATACCTAATCATTCTGAAATAAAGCTAGCTTTAAAGATATGTTCCATTGTAGAAAGTATCCTCGTTTGTCTGATTGCCTGATGAACTGGAAGCACCAGAGTTCCAGATGCTGTTTTCGTTGGACCAAGAGGCTGCAGCCAGCAAAGTCTGACTTGGCTGACTTGACCTAAACTGGAACTCCATCTTCATTGCTTCCAGCTTGAATTTCTGCATCTCTTTTTCATGCTCCAGCTTGTCCTTCTTGAGGTCAAAGCACATCTTTTGCATCCTGATGTTGGCACGCAGCTTGTCGCTGTTCATCTTTACCTCGGCCTGGGACTGGACCTTGGCAATACCAACACATGTGTTTCCATCGGCAACAGCTCTCTTGAATTCCAACTTCTTCTGCATCATCTCTTCTTCTTTGATTCCCATCTTGACAAATTTTCCCTTCGCCTTTTCGGTTTTGGATACACTAGGCTTTACTGCTGGAGCTGATGTAGCTGCACAAGCTGCAGTCTTTTTAGTGGCAATGGTTGGTTTGGGCAGCTTTGTCTCCTTCTTTGCTTTGACAACCGCACTCTCATCATCAGACATCAACTCACCCTCTTCCTCTTGTTCACAGTCTCCATCATCATAGTCCAGATCTTCTTTTTCTGGCTCCTGGGAAATGGCTTCGATGGAAGGTGAGCTGCTGCATCCCGTCTGTAGAACATCAGCATATATAGAAGTTTCCCTGTTTCTGATGCCCGTTGGGTAGGTGTTGGGTCAGGCACCAACAAGACTTTTTATTTCCCAGAACCATGAAAATTCAGCTTTGATTTGTGCTGTTTATCAGGTCAGTCATTGCTTTCAGACTGAGCTTTAGACGATACATACCCCATTTGGTCATGAATGCATTGGCTTGCGACATGTCAATGTCTTCTTCGTGCTCCATTCCAGCTCCAGTCGCTCCCATCTCGTCCTGGTATTTGTGGAAATCAGCAGTCAGACTGTAGAAGAAAAAGTCAGTCTCGCTCTATGCTCACAGTACATAACTCACAATTTGATATGGTTTTTGACCTTGAGAATCCAGGAACCCTTTGCTTTTGCGATGGTTGCTGCTGCAAATGCTTGTCCATAGACAGCATGATCTGCAAAGAGCACAGCAGCAATAGCAGCATGATGTTTGCCCTTGACCTTGCCACCGCCAGTGAGCATGTCTTGCCCAGGCATTGGGAAAAGGCCTTGCTTGATAGCATCATCCTCCTGAATTGTGGTAATGAGGATCCAGGTCAACGTGGGCTCGGTGTCCCAGCTGAGGTATAGTATAGGCAGAGCAAAAAAAATCATTGAAGAACTGGCAGGCTCACTTGACTTTCATGTCTGACAGGGTCCCAATGATGGTTACAGTCCCCTCCTTGTCATCTGTCAGCTCCAATATTGTCTTTTTCCTGTGTTTCTTTGCCAGTTTTTTGGGTTCTGCGTTGGCAGCGACCTGAATTGGAAGATGGCCTGGGACCGTGGACTTCCTTTTGTGGACTGTTGTGGCCGAGGTGCCAGTGCGAGAGTGAGAATCTGCAGGGGTTTTTTTTGCTGTTTTTTTTTTTGCCCTCAGGCATGGTTGCAAGGGACAAGAGCAAACAGTTTCACAAATTTCAAATAAATTGTGATCCACTAGCCAAGGAAATTATAATTATATAATTATATAATGAAATAATAATAATAAATAATCTCCATAGCTAAAGAGCAGAATCACAGAACCAGCTTGCGAGCCGATTCTCAATTCTGACAATTCTGTGAAAATCATTGATTCTCGGGTCCTAGAATCAGCACAGAATCAGCACAGAATTAGCATCAGAATCAGCATCAGAATCAGCCAGAATCGGCCACTCTGACTGTTACCAATGTCCACCACAGCCTTTTTGGAATTGCTTTTGCAAGGCTTCGATGATCTATTTGGCAGTCTAGGAGTGCCAAGCCAGCTCAGACACAGCCATCGAACCTGCTGATATCAGTCATTCTTGAAATTCCTCAGTCTTGTCATGCTCTGTGTGGTTTCAGGTGATTTGACTGTAAATCACTCTCTCACAAAGGCTTTGATGACCTATTTGGTAGTCTAGGGATGCCAAGCCAACTCAGACACAGCCATTGAAGCTGCTGATATCAGTCATTCTTGAAATTCCTCAGTCTTGTCATGCTCTTCTGTGCGGTTTCAGACGATTTGACTGTAAATCACTCTCACAAAGGCTTTGATGACCTATTTGGTAGTCTAGGAGTGCCAAGCCAGCTCAGACACAGCCATTGAGAAAGCCTCCAATGCCTGCCACAGCCTTTTTGGAATTGCTTTTGCAAGGCTTCGATGATCTATTTGGCAGTCTAGGAGTGCCAAGCCAGCTCAGACACAGCCATCGAACCTGCTGATATCAGTCATTCTAGAAATTCCTCAGTCCTGTCATGCTCTGTGCGGTTTCAGGTGATTAGACTGTAAATCACTCACTCACAACGGCTTCAATGATCTATTTGGTAGTCTAGGAATGCCAAGCCAGCTCAGACACAGCCATCGAACCTGCTGATATCAGTCATTCCTGAAATTCCTCAGTTTTGCCATGCTCTTCTGTATGGTTTCAGACGATTTGACTGTAAATCACTCTCACACAAAGGCTTTGATGACCTATTTGGTATTATAGGAGTGCCAAGCCAGCTCAGACACAGCCATCGAACCTGCTGATATCAGTCATTCTTGAAATTCCTCAGTCTTGTCATGCTCTGTGTGGTTTCAGGTGATTTGACTGTAAATCACTCTCTCACAAAGGCTTCAATGACCTATTTGGTAGTCTAGGAATGCCAAGCCAGCTCAGACACAGCCATCAAACCTGCTGATATCAGTCATTCTTGAAATTCCTCAGTTTTTCCATGCTCTTCTGTATGGTTTCAGACGATTTGACTGTAAATCACTCTCTCACAAAGGCTTCGATGACCTATTTGGTATTCTAGGAATGCCAAGCCAGCTCAGACACAGCCATCGAACCTGCTGATATCAGTCATTCTTGAAATTCCTCAGTCTTGTCATGCTCTGTGTGGTTTCAGGTGATTTGACTGTAAATCACTCTCTCACAAAGGCTTCAATGACCTATTTGGTAGTCTAGGGATGCCAAGCCAGCTCAGACACAGCCATCGAACCTGCTGATATCAGTCATTCTTGAAATTCCTCAGTTTTGCCATGCTCTTCTGTATGGTTTCAGACGATTTGACTGTAAATCACTCTCTCACAAAGGCTTCAATGACCTATTTGGTAGTCTAGGAATGCCAAGCCAGCTCAGACACAGCCATCGAACCTGCTGATATCAGTCATTCTTGAAATTCCTCAGTCTTGTCATGCTCTGTGTGGTTTCAGGTGATTTGACTGTAAATCACTCTCTCACAAAGGCTTTGATGACCTATTTGGTAGTCTAGGGATGCCAAGCCAGCTCAGACACAGCCATCGAACCTGCTGATATCAGTCATTCTTGAAATTCCTCAGTTTTGCCCTGCTCTTCTGTATGGTTTCAGACGATTTGACTGTAAATCACTCTCACACAAAGGCTTCGATGACCTATTTGGTATTATAGGAGTGCCAAGCCAGCTCAGACACAGCCATCGAACCTGCTGATATCAGTCATTCTTGAAATTCCTCAGTTTTGCCATGCTCTTCTGTATGGTTTCAGACGATTTGACTGTAAATCACTCTCTCACAAAGGCTTCGATGACCTATTTGGTATCCTAGGAGTGCCAAGCCAGCTCAGACACAGCCATCGAACCTGCTGATATCAGTCATTCTTGAAATTCCTCAGTTTTGCCATGCTCTTCTGTATGGTTTCAGATGATTTGACTGTAAATCACTCTCACACAAAGGCTTCGATGACCTATTTGGTATTCTAGGAATGCCAAGCCAGCTCAGACACAGCCATCGAACCTGCTGATATCAGTCATTCCTGAAATTCCTCAGTCTTGTCATGCTCTGTGCAGTTTCAGGTGATTTGACTGTAAATCACTCTCTCACAAAGGCTTCAATGACCTATTTGGTAGTCTAGGAATGCCAAGCCAGCTCAGACACAGCCATCGAACCTGCTGATATCAGTCATTCTAGAAATTCCTCAGTCCTGTCATGCTTTGTGCGGTTTCAGGTGATTAGACTGTAAATCACTCACTCACAATGGCTTCAATGATCTATTTGGTAGTCTAGGAATGCCAAGCCAGCTCAGACACAGCCATCGAACCTGCTGATATCAGTCATTCTTGAAATTCCTCAGTTTTGCCATGCTCTTCTGTATGGTTTCAGACGATTTGACTGTAAATCACTCTCACACAAAGGCTTTGATGACCTATTTGGTATTATAGGAGTGCCAAGCCAGCTCAGACACAGCCATCGAACCTGCTGATATCAGTCATTCTTGAAATTCCTCAGTCTTGTCATGCTCTGTGTGGTTTCAGGTGATTTGACTGTAAATCACTCTCTCACAAAGGCTTCAATGACCTATTTGGTAGTCTAGGAATGCCAAGCCAGCTCAGACACAGCCATCGAACCTGCTGATATCAGTCATTCTTGAAATTCCTCAGTCTTGTCATGCTCTGTGTGGTTTCAGGTGATTTGACTGTAAATCACTCTCTCACAACGGCTTCAATGATCTATTTGGTAGTCTAGGAATGCCAAGCCAGCTCAGACACAGCCATCGAACCTGCTGATATCAGTCATTCTTGAAATTCCTCAGTTTTGCCATGCTCTTCTGTATGGTTTCAGACGATTTGACTGTAAATCACTCTCACACAAAGGCTTCAATGATCTATTTGGTAGTCTAGGAATGCCAAGCCAGCTCAGACACAGCCATCAAACCTGCTGATATCAGTCATTCTTGAAATTCCTCAGTTTTGCCCTGCTCTTCTGTGCGGTTTCAGACGATTTGATGCTTCATTTCTTGATTCAATATCCAGCATCTCTTTTCCCCCCAGAGATTTTGCAGCAGTCATTTGAGGACATGATATTTGTGATCCTTTTCTAGACCACATCAGGTCTTGGTTCATTTTCTTCATTTCTTTCAGAACAAAGGAGGGCATTCCACCGCATTGAGTCTTATATTGAGTCTTTTCACCAAGGTATAGCTGGCTCATGTACTTGACTGTATTGAGGGTTGGATGCATGTCTTTGGCACGTTCAATATTAGTTCTCATTTCTTCCAGCACTGGAGTCCATGTTTCAGTGTTCTGGGCTTTATTCCCAACTCGGCCTCCTAGATACCTGGCCGACTCGCCGTCTTTCAAGATTTTCTGTCACTCAGGCAGCAGCCTGTCTTTGTCATTCAGGTGACATTCTTTTATGAAATATTCACGATATTCGACTGTTCTGAGTGGAATGTTTTCTGTCTTGCCAATGTTGAATTTGGTGCTGGCTGCAGCACACCATCTGTCAAGGATCTCTTGTAGTTCATTGTACCTATCAGCTTCATTTAGTATGACCATTGTGTCATCCGCATACATGGTTATTATGACAGAGACTTGTGAGTCTTTGATTTTTACTCCAATGAAGCCTGCCTTTTGTACCATCTCTCCCAGTGGTCATTTCTCTCTCAGAATATTCTGTGGCCAGTTTTGCTAGGTGTACTTGATCCATTATGCTTCTGCCTTTCATGAAACCAGCTTGGTCCACACTGATCAAGTCCTGCACTACGTCGGCAAGCAGTGCCGTTAGTGCTGTGGTAAAGATTTTATAGTAATTTAGAACTGTGATTGGCCAGTAGTTTGCCATGTCATCGGGATTCTTGTTCTTGTCAAAGGGGTACATCCATCCATCAGCGAAGCCAGTGTCTGCAAGCATGCCTTGCTCTGCTTCTTCTTCTAGTACCTGCCAATCCTGATATTACAGTGCTAACCTCATCAGATTGGCTGTCTTCCGATCCCATAACAAAACAATCTGAGGGAGACAATTCGTCTCCCTCTCTGTTGCCTTCATTGGATGTGTCGCATGAACACATGCGACTCATCCCTCTGGCTCCAGAGAGGGTTGAGCTGTTTTCACTGCTCATAGATGAATTGTCTCTGCTTTGGAGACCTTCTCTTCTGTGTTTCTGCAGGCTTTGAAGATCTTGAAGTTACCTGCAGCCAGCAAGAGGCACTTTCTTTCTACTGGGCTCCTCCAGCACCCCAGTGTCATTGTGTGCTCTCCACATAGGAGCTGCAGAACAACCTTTGGAGGGAGATAAGGAGACAGAAGGTATCGTAAATCATAAAGCAAGTGCTATATATGTAGCTACTGCATACAGGAATCTACCTTAATTGTGGCAGGACTTCCTTTCTTGGTCAGGCTTACCTCCATATCCCTGGCCACCTCCCTGATTGGGTCTCCCATTTCCATTTCGAAGCTTGGCCTCCTTGGCTGCCTTGGCTGCAGCACGAGCTGAGGCGATATCAGCGACTGGACTGACGATTGGACCTGTCCAACCAGGAAAGGTTGGGAGGTGGCAGAAATCAGTGATGTGATTTATTCCACCACAGATGTCACATTGAAAGAGTTTGGATATCATGTATCCACCACCATAGCCTCCGGTGATGATGGGTCGACCAAGAATGAGCTTACGTAGATCATCTCTCCAGTTGTCTTTAGAATGAGCTGGTCGTACAAGGGAGAAAGTGATGTGTGTCTGAGCTGGCTTGGCATTCCTAGACTGCCAAATGGATCATTGAAGCCTTGCAAAAGCAATTCCAAAAAGGCTGTGGCAGACATTGGAGGCTTTCTAAGAGTGATTTGCAATCAAATCGTCTGAAATCGTACAGAAGAGCATGGCAAAACTGAGGAATTTCAGGAATAACTGATATCAGCAGGTTTGATGACTGTGTCTGAGCTGGCTTGGCATCCCTAGACTACCAAATAGGTCATTGAAGCCTTTGTGAGAGAGTGATTTACAGTCAAATCACCTGAAACCACACAGAGCATGACAAGACTGAGGAATTTCAAGAATGACTGATATCAGCAGGTTCGATGGCTGTGTCTGAGCTGGCTTGGCATTCTAGAATACCAAATAGGTCATCGAAGCCTTTGTGAGAGAGTGATTTACAGTCAAATCGTCTGAAACCATACAGAAGAGCATGGAAAAACTGAGGAATTTCAAGAATGACTGATATCAGCAGGTTTGATGGCTGTGTCTGAGCTGGCTTGGCATTCCTAGACTACCAAATAGGTCATTGAAGCCTTTGTGAGAGAGTGATTTACAGTCAAATCACCTGAAACCACACAGAGCATGACAAGACTGAGGAATTTCAAGAATGACTGATATCAGCAGGTTCGATGGCTGTGTCTGAGCTGGCTTGGCACTCCTATAATACCAAATAGGTCATCAAAGCCTTTGTGTGAGAGTGATTTACAGTCAAATCGTCTGAAACCATACAGAAGAGCATGGCAAAACTGAGGAATTTCAAGAATGACTGATATCAGCAGGTTCGATGGCTGTGTCTGAGCTGGCTTGGCACTCCTAGGATACCAAATAGGTCATCGAAGCCTTTGTGAGAGAGTGATTTACAGTCAAATCGTCTGAAACCATACAGAAGAGCATGGCAAAACTGAGGAATTTCAAGAATGACTGATATCAGCAGGTTCGATGGCTGTGTCTGAGCTGGCTTGGCACTCCTAGACTGCCAAATAGATCATCGAAGCCTTGCAAAAGCAATTCCAAAAAGGCTGTGGCAGGCATTGGAGGCTTTCTCAATGGCTGTGTCTGAGCTGGCTTGGCACTCCTAGACTACCAATAGGTCATCAAAGCCTTTGTGAGAGTGATTTACAGTCAAATCGTCTGAAAACCGCACAGAAGAGCATGACAAGACTGAGGAATTTCAAGAATGACTGATATCAGCAGCTTCAAATGGCTGTGTCTGAGTTGGCTTGGCATCCCTAGACTACCAAATAGGTCATCAAAGCCTTTGTGAGAGAGTGATTTACAGTCAAATCACCTGAAACCACACAGAGCATGACAAGACTGAGGAATTTCAAGAATGACTGATATCAGCAGGTTCGATGGCTGTGTCTGAGCTGGCTTGGCACTCCTAGACTGCCAAATAGATCATCGAAGCCTTGCAAAAGCAATTCCAAAAAGGCTGGTGGTGGACATTGGTAACAGTCAGAGTGGCCGATTCTGGCTGATTCTGATGCTGATTCTGATGCTAATTCTGTGCTGATTCTGTGCTGATTCTAGGACCCGAGAATCAATGATTTTCACAGAATTGTCAGAATTGAGAATCGGCTCGCAAGCTGGTTCTGTGATTCTGCTCTTTAGCTATGGAGATTATTATTATTATTATTTCATTATATAATTATATAATTATAATTTCCTTGGCTAGTGGATCACAATTTATTTGAAATTTGTGAAACTGTTTGCTCTTGTCCCTTGCAACCATGCCTGAGGGCAAAAAAAAAACAGCAAAAAAAAACCCCTGCAGATTCTCACTCTCGCACTGGCACCTCGGCCACAACAGTCCACAAAAGGAAGTCCACGGTCCCAGGCCATCTTCCAATTCAGGTCGCTGCCAACGCAGAACCCAAAAAACTGGCAAAGAAAACACAGGAAAAAAGACAATATTGGAGCTGACAGATGACAAGGAGGGGACTGTAACCATCATTGGACCCTGTCAGACATGAAAGTCAAGTGAGGCCTGCCAGTTCTTCAATGATTTTTTTTGCTCTGCCTATACTATACCTCAGCTGGACACCGAGCCCACGTTGACCTGGATCCTCATTACCACAAGTCAGGAGGATGATGCGATTCAAGCAAGGCCTTTTCCCAATGCCTGGGCAAGACCTGCTCACTGGCGGTGGCAAGGTCAAGGGCAAACATCATGCTGCTATTGCTGCTGTGCTCTTTGCAGATCATGCTGTCTATGGACAAGCATTTGCAGCAGCAACCATCGCAAAAGCAAAGGGTTCCTGGATTCTCAAGGTCAAAAACCATATCAAATTGTGAGTTATGTACTGTGAGCATAGAGCGG
>JARIHS010000228.1:0-19522 GCA_029320655.1 Mycena floridula
AACTGGTGTCAAATATGCAATGATCTTTGAGGGTGTCAATGATATTGGAGTCGCGGATGTCACGAATGCAGCACAAACCGAAATAGGTAACATTTCTTGTCCATCTTGGTGCGACGTACTGAGTTGTTTCCTACAGGTAATCGACTCATTGCTGCTTTCCAGCAAATCATTACTCGGGTACACGCCGCTGGTATTCCTATCTTCGCTGCTACAATTACGCCATTCAGCGCTCCAGCAAGTCAAGCCGGAATTCAGCCGTACTCGAATCCGGTGAGAGAAGCAACTCGGCAAAGGGTCAACGCTTGGATTCGAACCAGTGGGATGTTTGACGCCGTCATTGACTTTGACAAGGTCTTGGCGGATCCGACAACTCCTTCTCAGTTGAATCCCGTACAATGTAAGTATTCGTCGTCAGAACAGAACAAAAGCTGACTCGGTTTCAGTCTGGAGACTTTTTGCATCCCAATGTTGCCGGTTACCAAGCAGTAGCAGATCAGTTTCCTTTGGAGATATTCTCTCAATTTTCGACCGGTGTTAGTAGGTATCGTTGAAAGACGCAGACTGTACATAGTCCTCGCTGAACAAACAAGTTGCTCTGGATTTATGTCGCGCCACGATTATAGACTGACGTCTGATTAGAGGTATCTGTTTGTGTTACAAATGTACAAGTCCGATGACTCAGAGCTCGTTGGCGCGTGCAGATCATATCCTGCTGCGCTGTGTTCTCCAGTGGCTACACTTTGGCTCTAATATATCCATATTCAGTCTAGATCTCGCTCTGCTAGGCCGAATTTAACATAGATCTAGTGATTTCTTTTGCTCCTATCCCAACCGGTTCATAAGGAATACACCAAGTGACAAATCTTTCATCGTCCCTGGGATAACCAGGCATTGCACATTTCGAGTTAACTGAGCTCATTTGATCCATTCATCGATCCAGTGGCCAAAGCAATTCGCAATGTGACTTGGAATGGGAAAAAGAGGGAACTCCATTCAAGTTTCAGGAAGATAAATACATGGGTCAAGGAAGTAGAATCAACAAGGCACTACCAGCGCCTTCTCCAACACTACTGCTTTATCCTGTAGATCTTCAACGTCGCCGTTCAAGTCCAACATATAAATCTCCACCGTCGCGATGGGGGAACTTTTTTGGGCACAGACTCCCGTTTCGGTTTGGATTAGTATGCTGGTGAAACTGGGTAAATATTATTTTCGTCACTTTCATTCAATTTCACACTCACGTCTGATTCAACTTTTTGATCTCGCATGTGTTTCAACTTTCTGATCTCGTGTGTGATTCAGCTCTTTGATCTCGTGTCTGATTCAAAATTTCATATCTCATGCCTAACTCAACTTTCAAATCTTGCACCCGAGGTATATAGCTGAATCTGCACTTTTATTCTAGGTCACGAAATCTTGCAGGTTATTGGGATGTCATGAGACACGCAGCAAAGAGCGTTTTGCATCACTTACATAAAATTTGACGAGTTTGTTGGGATACTTGGTACATGTTCATTGAGTCTGGATGATGCATTACTGCCAGAAATTTCATTGTCAGAGCCCAATTGAGCATCTTTCAAGCATAACAGAATGATTTCACTGCATTACCATAATTGGCATGCAGCGCATCATTATTTCCGATTGATGCGTACATCGGGTCGCAAGCTCCATGATCAGCGACTCGAGTTATGTTCTACCCCATTGAGCATTACATTGGCCCAAACAGGCTGGAATAACAATCAGAGGATCTTGAATATTCAAGTTCCGCATTGAAAGTCTGCACAAGCAGCGAAATAGGTGCGTCAAATGTGGTGCAGGTGCAAGACATTTGATACCCACATTTTAAGATGAATCTGGCTTAATATATGGTTGTTAAGAGTGCTGAGAGGCATTATCAACCAATTCCAGATTTCACCATATCTGAGTGAGTGGCGACACAAGATGAATTAGCACAAGACTCACAAGTTGAATCAAAGTTGAATCAGGTGCGGGATTTGGAAGTTGAGTTGGGCATGAAATGCGAAATTTTGAATCAGACACGAGATCAAAAAGTTTGAGTCAGACACGAGATGTGAAATTTTGAAACACACGCGAGATCAAAAAGTTGAATCACACACGAGAGTGAAATTGAATGTAAGTGACGAAAATAATATTTACCCAGTTTCACCAGCATAGATTAGTGAAATTCAGGTTTGTGCGAGTTGGGTGTGAGTGGCACTATCGACAGGTGGTATCGTTGAGAGCGAGTTTCAGGATTGGTCTGATACGGAGTTACAGTATGACAGGTGACCATGGCACCACTCTCGGATGGATCTCACAATCGCTATTCCATTTTGATTGCTGAGTTATACCATCACGAGTACTGCACCCATAGGGAAATCGGGGGCCACCTGTGGCATTCAGTGAGTTTCTGACGGTAATGCAAAAATCAGCACTCCCCGGATATGTATCCACGGCCTTGAACAATAATTCCGTACAGACAGCATCGAAGACTTGCTCCTTGACAGTGGCAAAGTCGTCGGATCCGGTTCAATTGGAAAAGCAATCTGCGTGAAGGATATAACATTCTCGCTGCCTCGCCTGTCTGATTTATTTTTGAAAAACCGCTCTTTGCGTCATTCAAGTGAAAGAACTTGAGTGACATTGAAGGCTCAAGCTCTGGCTATCATGCAAGTACACAACAGGAACATAAATCCGGAACATGGAACAGAACCTCTGCAACATGTTAAGATTCACACATGTTCTGACTGGATTCCCAAAGTTATCTTCAATTTCTTGTCAACACTTCAATTGACTCTTCTCGATGCTTCACCGATGCTTCAGGACTCTTTCCCTGACTCTTTGATTTTCTTCAGTTTTCTTCACACACTCCAGTCGACTCTTCAAAAACCCACGCCCCCAACATGATTGTGGAGCAGTGCGACTTGGAAAAAGCTTCAAGTGCCCGAAGATCAGTCAATTTAGCCTGTTTGCCAGGGGTGGTTTGCCTTAATATGGCACCATCATGGATGTCGTAGTGCTGCAATCTTTGGTTCGAGTCCGCTGGGTAATCATTCAGAGAATAGAGCACAAGGAACCTTGAACGAGTGTTTGTTCAACGCTGAATCTTTATAGCGGAAATCCTGTGATTCGACTGGTTTTGTCTGATTACACGGCTCAGAGGGAACAAGCTGCCCCAACGCTACCCAAGTAGGTCCAAAATCAATCACAATGCTGCATCCCTGAGCCTACGTCGACGACCGCAATATCCTCCTCAGTATGGTCACCGCGGTGTTTTCTCTGTAGGCACGCTATAGTGGTGGGTCTTGGTAGCAAGAGGAAGCGGAAGTGACAGTTTGGCCCATCTCCCAGTCCCAAACACCAACAGCAGTATCTTCACTGCCATCCTCATTGGCAACCACTCAGATTATCCCTTTGGGAACGACCAGAGCTTCAGAAACTGGACTACACCCGCGTCTGAACCCCCACGGGGTCACAGAGTGGGAGTCCTGGATGTGGCGGAGGTGGAGTTGTTTGATGGATCTGTTGAACGAGTGGGGGATGGAATCAATTGATTCTATATATTGGGCAACAATATATGGTAGCCATCGCCGTACTTTCCAATGTCGAGATAATCTCGCATCGGAAATGGTTCTGGAGGGTTCGCTTCTCTCTTGGACTTGTATCCCATGATGCGAGAATCTTTTTTCTCTTAAAGCTTGTATTTTTCAGCGCTCTTATCAAGCCACATTTTTCATCCACCGCCTTGATCAATTTGTTGCACAATTGACAGACTCATCGACTTGGAGAGCATTCAAAACTACTGGGAGTCTGATATTGCACTTGTGACATCTGGTGTGATATTTAGACATTGAAACCAGTTTCAGTGTTCGGTTTCTTGTAGTATGCGGAAGATACAGATGATGTTTGCTCACTTTGTAAGCTCCAGTGAGGCATCCTCTGCACGATAGTTCATTGACTCTCAGAATCGAGAGAAGGACCGTGAAACTCTGCCGCTAGATATCTAGTGAAGTACGTTGCAACATCATTTGTGAATCTACTCACTTGCTATCCACTGTAATAGAGGAGTCTCATGCAGAAAATGATGGTGCGACAGGTCGGTGACCTGGGTCTCCTCACTGCCAACTGACGACATGCACATTGCTGTGATTCTTGTCAGCAACAATATCGTGTTCTTTATATACCATAAGCATATGTGCTGTTACAATTTCTCTCGAATTTATTCTGCCAGGGACATGATAGGAGTGAAACCGGATCATCTTTACATCAAGAAATGACCTGTAAGTAGGTTCCCCAGGATTCCGTTGCTTGCCAAAGGTTTCTGATGTCACTTCAATTCACAGGCTTATAGTGATTAATGGACTGAATGTGATTACTCCATTTGGGTCACGATGTTTGATGGATCAGTGATGCCTTGAGCAGGGTGCGAGCATTGAATGAATACTTAAAGCTCTGTGTATCCCAGACTGTTGGCATAACACAGATGATGAGTTCATTCACAGATCCTATATTCTAAAATCATCAAAACCGCTTTTCGTTCTACCCCATCAGCTTCGGTGAAGTTAAATTGCTACAGGTCCTGAATGTTAGATGTCACAAAGCAAGCGTTAACGAGGCAAGTTGTTTAGGATGTTGGTAGACTCCCTGGCATTGTTCGATCGCGGGGGTATAGCTCGAGAGTACTCTTTCTATGCACCGTCAAGCTCCCCATAGACTCCGATGGGCACTCTTTGCGGGCTTTCATCAATTTCATGCAAGATTCAATAGAAACCTGGCATTCTGTCGGTGGTCCGACAGTATCTCTGCATCTATTCAATGCATTGGGCTGTGTGCGAACACAGAATCACGGACAAACTATGAGAGACCCATTCATTGAGAAGATCCTTGCAGGTTGGAGTCTATACATCCATTTTGAGCTCGGAATATACTTTTCTGTCAGATAAGGGGATGGTTTTAAAACATTGCTAGCTAGCATCCTCCATTCCCCAACCAATCTTGAAGTCAATGGAACCAGGACGTGGATCTCTGTGGACGCCACACCGAGTGGCTGTACACAGACTATGGCACCCCCTGCCACTGCTGTGATACAATCATCCAACTCCATCTGCCACACCTCCCACTCGAGGCACGCGTTCCGACTATAAAATGTGACGTGAGACAGGTGACACCTCGATGAGTATACGTTTTGGAGTGCAACTGTCCCATTCATGCGGTTATCCGGAGAGACCCGTAGAAGCAAGGGTGATACTGATAGCAAAGGGCATCATTGCCTTAACCTGACCGAGATTTGGCATGATAACTTGGAGTGGAACGGAATTAAAAAAATCAGGATTTCCGCAACGGATTGTCACAATACATTGTGATGGGTCTGTGGCATATTGGCTGTACCGCAAAGGTCAATTTGGAGCTTGAATCGTAGCCGGCCAATTTTCAATTTTAATCTGCACCTTGTCAGGAAGAGCTGCACCGCATTTATTGGTACATTTGGCTGGACTCAAGAGCTTAAATGTCCAAGTCCCTTTTACTTTACTCTCTCAACTCACCGAGACGGCGCCGTGGGACCCGGTGAGGTCTTTGAGACCAAAAAGGGCACTGGAGTATTGTACTGCATCCGAGAAAAAGTGAGGCTACTCCCCACGTTTTCAACAATGTAGGCACAGATCGGACAGTGGGAAATATCATAGTTTGAACCACAATGGGTAAAACTCATCGCAGGAGTAACAACCCTGATCGACTCCAGGAATCTTCTTCGATTGCTGTCGGTCCCGCAATTTGTCCCAAGTGTACTCGAGTATTTACTGAGGGATAGCGCGTCAATTTAAACTCCGATTATCTCTGATCTTAAGGTCAATTCAAGTTATCGGACCTCAAACTATCGGACTGCTGAACCGACTCTACATTGAATGCAATATTGCAGTGGGAAAAATGGAGTATGGGATTTGACAAAAATCAGGTCTCAGGAATATATACATGACACCGCCACATTGTCTTCTGTTGCCTAGTCACTGGTCGAGAGTCCGTTTTCTGCAGATATATATTGTTTGGTATTCTCTGTCATGATCATCAGTGGTATAAAATAGATTCATCGTTGCGGGCTACCTCGTGTCAATGATTTAGGGAGGCCCTCATAACTGTTCTCCCCGTAACAGAGTATTAGGGAACCTTCTCGGCTGTTCCTCGCGGTTCTGACGGCTCAGAGAAGTGTCTCTGGTTATGAGTACTTCCGAAGGCACCGACACCCATCTGTTCTTTCCAGGTTTCCACACATTCTAGGTCGCGTCCCAAAAACAATACCGCTCTATCCTCTGGCTCTAACGTCGCCGTTCAAGTCCCGCATTCCGGTTGTTGCTCCACAGACTTTTTTGGGAACTGACTCCCACTTCGCTTTGGATGAGTAAGATTCAGGTTCTTGAGAGTTGCATGGTCAGTGGCATAGTGTTGAGGCCGAATTTCAGGATGGGTTTGATGCTGAGTTAGAGTATGACAAGTAATTGTGGCGCTACTCTTGGATGGATCTCACGATCGTTATTCCATTTTGATTATTGACTTATACTGCTTATTTATCACAAGTAATGCACCCCTAGAAAAGTCGAGGCCATCTATGGGACATTGGGTCATGGCATTCAGTGAGCTTCTCAGAGTAATGCAAAAAGGAACAAGACTGGGTTATTTTATATCTGCGGACTTGAACGAACAGCTCCGTACAGACAGCGTCGACGACTTGTTTCTTTACAGTAGCAAAGTCGTTCTCGCTGCCTCGCCTGTCTGATTTGTTTTTAAACAACTGCTCTTTACGTCTTTCAGCCGAAAGAGCTTGGGTAACATTGGAGGCTCAAACTATGGCTATCACTCAAGTACACAAACAAGAATATAAATCTGATCAATGGTGCAGAACCTCAACGCCACGAGAGATGCTCGAATCCACTACAACACAAGTAGTTGTGTAGCAGCAGTGTGACTTGTACAAAGCTGCAAGTGCCCAAAAAGCAGTCTTTCTAGCCTGTTTGCCAGGGGTGGTTTGCCTTAATATGGGCGCCCACCATCATGGGTCTGGTTCCGTGCAATCTTTTTTGTTCGAATCACCCGCAGGTCGTCCGGAGAATGGAGCGCAAGAAACTCTTGAAAGACTGTGTGTTCAACGCCAAAGCCTTCTAGCGGAAATCCTGTGATTCGACTGGTTTTGTCTGGTTACACGGCTCAGAGAGAACGAGCTGCCCCAACGCTACCCAAGTAAGTCCCGGAAAATCAATCGCAACGCTGCATCCCCGAGCGTACGTCGACGACCGCAGAATATGCACGGCGCCATCGTTCTGCTCAGTGCGGTCACCGCGGTGTTCTCCTCGGTAGGCGCGCCGACGTATTCATAAAATAGATGGTCCTGCCATTTTTGGTTCGGGTCGCTCGAAGAATGACGCGCGCGAGAAGCTTGTAGTAAAACAATGTGCTAATGAATATCTCTGGCGGAAGAATGACTCTAATTTAGCGGAATTGTACTGCTCAAAGGTGAAAAAGAAGGAACAGCCAGACGCCACGCACGCAACTCGATCAAAAGTCAGCGCCGGTCGAAATTCCGTATCTCCGAATGGAAGCGGTCTAGACCCGGTGCGGTTTGTACCCGACTGCCGGTCAATTTTGCTAGATTTTGCTCGCTTGCCTTCGATACTCATGTCGCTTCCTGGCTTCATTCTCGACGCGTGCTCTTCTCGCCAAATATTCTGCAGACAATGGTGGTGTGGATAATGGTGAGTAAAAGCATGAGGCATTGCGGCGATTTCGTTCATATGCGTCGTGTCTCAAGCGTGCATTCGCAGCGAATCTCCATACCATATTCTCAATGAGTCCGTGGTGATGAGCCTATCCTAGCACGTCTGTCGTGAATCCATTATGACCTTTCTGACCTTCATTGTAGAATCGCTGAATCGTCGACAGTCGGAGAACGCAAAGGGATTGACAAAAACATTGGAGCCAGGTTTATTAGAAGCAATTCCAGCAAATTGACGACCTCAATCCCATCTTCGTCCAGGCGAAAAGCTCAGTCTGGTTTCGAGCTCATTGCGGCTCTCCCTTGCTGCAGCTCTTTTCCAGGTCTTTGTCGGGAGACGAGGAATCGTGGATCGTGGGTTGTCGAGTGGGGCTTGTTTCCCTACTACCTGTCTTATTGCACTCTCTGATGAATCGTTGAATAGGAGATGCTGCTCTCTCCGATAACAGCCTAGTACCTCTCTTGTCAACAAGAGCAACACGGTCTTTCGTTGATAAGAGCAGTATGCCACAATAACGAGTGTCGCATCAGGAGGCAAAATGTAAACCGTTTTTCGTCTGCATTCGGATATCGCTAATGGGATCTCAGAGACAGACAGTCTCATCTTTGTTGGGAGGCCACTGTATACTGTAGCAGTTGGCATGGGCGTTTGGGGAACTTCTGCAGCAAGCTCTGGATGTGGTCGAGTTGGTCTTAGGGTCAAAACCGAATATGCTCGATTATCAATGAGAAGAAAATGCCCCAGTACGTCGTGGAGAGGATACGCGAGATGCAAACAGCACATCATTAGTAAGGCCATGACAAACACTTTGAGATGCAGCACATTTTTCGCAAATATCACGATGTGTTAGCTGACAGAATCCGAGAGTCGAGGAGGGGGAGACGGACCGTAGCGAGCCTGAGGAGCGGGCCGCCGAACGCAGTGATGCCGCCGTCGCAGCGGTGAATCCGACCGACTCGGTGATACAGACCGTATGGATTGATGTCCGGTGCCTTTTTGAGGGTCACTGCTTACAACGTGATGCATAAGGAGCTTAGAGTGCTTGGCTTGGCTTGGCTTGTTTGCGGCCTATGCTAAAAGCTGAAGCGCTGATGCGTCTCGCGATCCTCAACACAACACCAACACCAGCCTCACCACGGCCAAGACCTTTTATCTCATGCGCATCGTGGGGAGTAGAGGGGATGGGAGGGTGTTGCGGCGAGAATTGGGCATAGGGAACAGGTGTCTTTTCAGTGCAGTCTCATTTGAGAGATGGCAGGGGAGGGGTGCATTTCCTTGCTATGTGACAATGAGGGAGAGCTGGAACAAGTAGAGATCTTCTGTATGTATGTGATAAAGGGCAGAATAACTGGCTTGTTCAATGTCAGCATTTTTTCCCTCATAACATAAATAACCAAGCACCTACTTTTTGGTTTCTCTTGCTAGCCATTGTTCAGAAAGATCCTCATCAATTCAGATTGATAGGAATTACATGACAAGCAATTAATCACATTTTTAACTCAGTTTCTGCCATCCATTAAGAAGAAACAAGCTAACAAGATCTTGGCATGACCAGTTGGAGAAGTATGCTTTTTGGTCCAGTCTTGGGCATTCATTGCCAGTCAGATCCCTATAGCCCTTAACCACCAAACACCGGCCTAGGGGCGGCTGGCATCTTATGCGGTGGAAGCAAAGGGAAGGAACAAAGGTCCTCAGAGCTCTTCGGAGCTGTCAGAGGCTGATGAATGAAATACTACCATCTGTGCACTTTGTTCCACTTTACCCTGCAGTTCTACAGCTTTTGTAAAGGTCGAATACTGAGGATGGAATGAATCTTATGCAATGAAACAACAGGGAACACTGGAATGAATACCAAAAGGTGAGTCACCCATCAATGTTATCTAACCTGGTTCCAGTCAATGTTGTCTTTTTTTCTCCCTCCATCTGCCCTCCCTCAATACTGCAGTCCTTTTCTGCAATAGACAGCGGGCCAGATAATATGTTTAAATGCACAACTTCAAAGTTGGGAGCTACATCCAGAGAGCATGCACTGTCCACTGGCAGTGCAATAATGCCTTTTAGGCTCCGGTTCTTCTCCACGCCAGCTAATAGCCTCAGTTGCATCACATTTTTGGAATCTCCATGCTCCTAGCCCCGAGTCTGTGACAATAGGGTCATGGAGATTGTCTTTTCGCCAGCATCATCGGGTAATAACACTATCCATTGCCTAATACAGCCAAATATTCAGTGGATTAATCATATCCCTGAGTGTCAGTGATTATGGGTCCATCAGACCTGTTAACCTACAGATTGTGAAACTCAGGTGGCAGGATAATTGTGGCACAGTGATCATCAGTGCCAGCCATTGCACAATTGCATCCATGTTAAGCTTATCTATGCTGAAGACATTGAAACACACTGGCTCTGGTTTCACTGTGGCATTTGGCATGCATTTCACTGTGAAATCTGAGTACGATGTCAATCCTTCAGGCTAACATGTACCTCCTGCAATAAAATCGGTGCTCAAAATGTCTATCCACTCTAGAGTAAGCTCTTTGTCTGTCCAATGATTCTCCTGTATGTTCAAGATCTCCAGAATTCAAGTGGCAGAGCAGTAGTAAAATCTAGAAAAGCCTATGCCACTAAGATTGTATCGGGTATCATGGGGATGAGCAAAATATGATGCTTCTTGGTGTTATACAATGTCATTGGGAATATTCATCATTGCTGGGCTTGCAATGGTCCACTGAACAAAGGTTGAGTCTAAGTCTATTATGAGATGAGATGGAAGTCCGTGGAAATCAATCTCCAAAACAAAATTAAGTCACATGATGTTGGTAATTGGGTAACCCACTTACCCCCCCACAGGCATCACCATTGAGCCGCTATATGCTCTAGAAAGTTGAGATTTCGCGAGCTATGTAAGGGAAAGGCGGGTGCACATGTACATAATTCGGTGTATAGGTAACCGACAGTTACATAATAGCCGGTCATCCCGATTTCAACCACACGACAAAAAAAAACGGACTCTCCACCAATATCATGACTGGTACTCGATGTATGATACTAGAGACTCGGAAGACAATGAGAAAATGCAGGGTTACTTGTGGCGAAGGGCTTGTCAGCATGGGTAACCGTGTGGGAGAATGCCAAGAATGATAGCCCCTTTGGGCTCTTTGATGATCCCATCCTGAAACTGGTCCGTGCCAACAAACGAGCCCCATAACTGGGACTCGAAATACCGCTGGTACATCATTTTAAGCCTTTTGTCAGCATTTTCTAGGCAGGAGAGGGCTCTGGGCCCCTCAAAGTCATATTTCATGCCCTGTAATATTCCAAGCCAGGTTACAATCATCATCGCCGACTTTTTGGTGCCCATTGGACGTCAGCAACAATGAGCCCAGGGACCTTCTAATCTATTGTATCAGTATCATTTCCCCATGCTATATCGCTTTTCAGCCTCGCTAGATGTCTGCGAAACACTCTAAAAATCAGGTACCATATGATAGCCCGTTTCTGTCATTCATTCTGAGCATAAGTATATCCTATATAATCTTTGATATTTTTTGATTAGGACATGCTATACTACATAATATATCATTTTATCCTCTAAAATTGCGACCATTCGAGTCGAGAAGACAACTGATAGCCAAGAGACGACGAGCGTGACATTCAAGCTCCGACATTATGTAACATCGATTTACTGCTGCTTTTGATTGAGGTAACAACAGGGCTATAACACAGTCTGGCTGAAAACAAGTCACCCCATCTCCTCAGAAACGTTGGATGCCAAGAAATAAACTTTGATTTGTGTGTAGAATTTAAGTAAGCAGATCTCAAGTCTACTTAAAAAAAGGATCGTGAGGGAATAGAACCAGGTCCCAAAAAAAAGAATGTCACTCCAGAGATAGGGATTATGACTTTGTTTTCCAGAATTGCCCTAGCTGTCTTGCTCATTTCTCGAAATTGGAGGACATCATGGCATCATGGATCTGCTTGTGGTTAAATTGGATCCGCGCTGTAGACCAATGCTCCCCGGAGAAGATTTGTCGTAATCCAAGCAACCAACCCTATCAATTCAGCAAATCTTCCCACTCAATTGGAGCAATCTTACAACGAGTCCTTTGCAGGCTACAATCTACCTGATTTCCCTATTGACAACCACCTAGATTGAAAATATTACAGCAGAAAGGATTACTTGCCTCGAAACAGAATACTCTGGTTATATCAAAACCTGGACTGGGATACAACAAAACTTTCCTCCAAATGGCGGTGGAGGTGGACTCGGTTACATGACGAATATCAGTACATATCGTTCTTTGTCTAAGAGTAGCAATCCCTAACTTGAAGCAGCTTTCCGTGACTTTGTCCTTTCAAACCTCACAGATTCAGTGGCGCATATCACCTAATGCACGTCTTTCTCGGGAGCGACAGGCGGTTGCGATACGTCTTTGTTCCAGATCTCCAATGTCACTTGGGGTCCATTGACCGGTAATGTTGCCAGTGGATTCCTCGCCAAGTTGCAGTGCAGTGGGGCCGCACCCTGTCTTGGTTTGGAATTTGTTGATTTCGATGTCATCGAAACGACGGGGACAAGGAGAATTGATCCATGTAGCAATGTGGAAGCACCCATTGGCTTTACTTGCTGAACTTGTTGGTCATTTCAAACTGAATTGCATCTAGCCCTTTTCGAACAGTTCCAATGATAGTTGTGCTTCCTCGGGTTCTATTTGGGTTTTCAGCCGCTAATATCCCGAGGCGTTTATTCAAAGACCTCGTCACGACAAGTGATATCTATTTCCCGACGCTGCGACCTCGAAACGAAGGCCGGGCTTCTACATTCTGAGCAAGGCTCCACCCCTTGGTCATGCGGATGCTCAGGTGCCATTCCGGTCCGGCTTAAAGTCGGGAACTTTCGAGTCTTCTTCCCATTTCACCAAGGATTCTCCAGGGTCACGTTGGGCTGTAAAGTAGAGCGCATGCTTTGGAGTACAGTGTGATGTTCTTCCCGCTATTTTCTTCGTTTTTGGTGCTCCTAGCTGCCTTTCGCGTCAGCGCTGCGGCTGGAAAATGGATCGATACATGGACTGCGATGCCCCAGTTGACGGAACCAGAAAATCTTCCCAATTTCCCTTTCGTGAGTTTCAACTCTATGTATTTCACCGTATTCCCATTCATGTGTTAGAATGGTTCCACTGCCGTCTTTGCCAACGCGACTATCCGTCAGACGTTGCATATGTCTATTGGCGGCGACGAGGTTCGAGTTCGCTTCTCCAATGCTTTCGGAGTGAATGATCTGGAAATAACCGCGGCCACGATCGCGCTGCCTGTCGACGGAGCTCCTGGAGCCAGTGCAATAATTACGAGCTCTCTGCAGACCCTCACCTTCAGCGGAAGTCCCAACTTTACGATCCCAAACGGTGCTCTGGCTGTGTCAGATCCTATCAAGCTCTCCATCAAACCTCAGTCGACGCTGACTGTGACGGTGTACTTGGCTCATGGTCAACAAGGGTTTTCCATCACGTCTCATCCTGGAAGCCGTACAACATCCTGGATGACCCCTGGTAATCTGATCAACGCCGCAAATATGACCGGAGCTTCGACAGCCAGTGTCGCTCACTGGTAGGTATCTCTTGCGTTCAGTTCGACTTGATACTGACAAAAGTTGAAGGTACTTTGTGAGCGCCGTCGAGACCTGGAAAACTCAACCTGCATCGGCCTTTGTAATTGTCGGAGACAGTATCACAGATGGCAAAGGTAGCGACACAGATAAAAATAACAGGTCTATTTGGAACTTTTACCTGCTTGACCCTATCAGTTGACCACTGTACAGGTGGCCTGATCTGGTCCTGGCTCGAATGCAACAGAACAGCGCGACTTCTCAGATCTCGGTCAACAACCAAGCTGCAGGCGGAAACCGTATCTGGCTGATATACTCGGTCCGAATGCTCTTGGTCGCATTGACCGGGACGTCCTTGCTCAAACTGGTGTCAAATATGCAATGATCTTTGAGGGTGTCAATGATATTGGAGTCGCGGATGTCACGAATGCAGCACAAACCGAAATAGGTAACATTTCTTGTCCATCTTGGTGCGACGTACTGAGTTGTTTCCTACAGGTAATCGACTCATTACTGCTTTCCAGCAAATCATTACTCGGGTACACGCCGCTGGTATTCCTATCTTCGCTGCTACAATTACGCCATTCAGCGCTCCAGCAAGTCAAGCCGGAATTCAGCCGTACTCGAATCCGGTGAGAGAAGCAACTCGGCAAAGGGTCAACGCTTGGATTCGAACCAGTGGGATGTTTGACGCCGTCATTGACTTTGACAAGGTCTTGGCGGATCCGACAACTCCTTCTCAGTTGAATCCGTTGTACAATGTAAGTATTCGTCGTCAGAACAGAACAAAAGCTGACTCGGTTTCAGTCTGGAGACTTTTTGCATCCCAATGTTGCCGGTTACCAAGCAGTAGCAGATCAGTTTCCTTTGGAGATATTCTCTCAATTTTCGACCGGTGTTAGTAGGTATCGTTGAAAGACGCAGACTGTACATAGTCCTCGCTGAACAAACAAGTTGCTCTGGATTTATGTCGCGCCACGATTATAGACTGACGTCTGATTAGAGGTATCTGTTTGTGTTACACAAATGTACAAGTCCGATGACTCAGAGCTCGTTGGCGCGTGCAGATCATATCCTGCTGCGCTGTGTTCTCCAGTGGCTACACTTTGGCTCTAATATATCCATATTCAGTCTAGATCTCGCTCTGCTAGGCCGAATTTAACATAGATCCAGTGATTTCTTTTGCTCCTATCCCAACCGGTTCATAAGGAATACACCAAGTGACAAATCTTTCATCGTCCCTGGGATAACCAGGCATTGCACATTTCGAGTTAACTGAGCTCATTTGATCCATTCATCGATGCAGTGGCCAAAGCAATTCGCAATGTGACTTGGAATGGGAAAAAGAGGGAGCTCCATTCAAGTTTCAGGAAGATAAATACATGGGTCAAGGAAGTAGAATCAACAAGGCACTACCAGCGCCTTCTCCAACACTACTGCTTTATCCTGTAGATCTTCAACGTCGCCGTTCAAGTCCAACATATAAATCTCCACCGTCGCGATGGGGGAACTTTTTTGGGCACAGACTCCCGTTTCGGTTTGGATTAGTATGCTGGTGAAACTGGGTAAATATTATTTTCGTCACTTTCATTCAATTTCACACTCACGTCTGATTCAACTTTTTGATCTCGCATGTGTTTCAACTTTCTGATCTCGTGTGTGATTCAACTCTTTGATCTCGTGTCTGATTCAAAATTTCATATCTCATGCCTAACTCAACTTTCAAATCTTGCACCCGAGGTATATAGCTGAATCTGCACTTTTATTCTAGGTCATGAAATCTTGCAGGTTATTGGGATGTCATGAGACACGCAGCAAAGAGCGTTTTGCATCACTTACATAAAATTTGACGAGTTTGTTGGGATACTTGGTACATGTTCATTGAGTCTGGATGATGCATTACTGCCAGAAATTTCATTGTCAGAGCCCAATTGAGCATCTTTCAAGCATAACAGAATGATTTCACTGCATTACCATAATTGGCATGCAGCGCATCATTATTTCCGATTGATGCGTACATCGGGTCGCAAGCTCCATGATCAGCGACTCGAGTTATGTTCTACCCCATTGAGCATTACATTGGCCCAAACAGGCTGGAATAACAATCAGAGGATCTTGAATATTCAAGTTCCGCATTGAAAGTCCGCACAAGCAGCGAAATAGGTGCGTCAAATGTGGTGCAGGTGCAAGACATTTGATACCCACATTTTAAGATGAATCTGGCTTAATATATGGTTGTTAAGAGTGCTGAGAGGCATTATCAACCAATTCCAGATTTCACCATATCTGAGTGAGTGGCGACACAAGATGAATTAGCACAAGACTCACAAGTTGAATCAAAGTTGAATCAGGTGCGGGATTTGGAAGTTGAGTTGGGCATGAAATGCGAAATTTTGAATCAGACACGAGATCAAAAAGTTTGAGTCAGACACGAGATGTGAAATTTTGAAACACACGCGAGATCAAAAAGTTGAATCACACACGAGAGTGAAATTGAATGTAAGTGACGAAAATAATATTTACCCAGTTTCACCAGCATAGATTAGTGAAATTCAGGTTTGTGCGAGTTGGGTGTGAGTGGCACTATCGACAGGTGGTATCGTTGAGAGCGAGTTTCAGGATTGGTCTGATACGGAGTTACAGTATGACAGGTGACCATGGCACCACTCTCGGATGGATCTCACAATCGCTATTCCATTTTGATTGCTGAGTTATACCATCACGAGTACTGCACCCATAGGGAAATCGGGGCCACCTGTGGCATTCAGTGAGTTTCTGAGGGTAATGCAAAAATCAGCACTCCCCGGATATGTATCCACGGCCTTGAACAAAATTCCGTACAGACAGCATCGAAGACTTGCTCCTTGACAGTGGCAAAGTTGTCGGATCCGGTTCAATTGGAAAAGCAATCTGCGTGAAGGATATAACATTCTCGCTGCCTCGCCTGTCTGATTTATTTTTGAAAAACCGCTCTTTGCGTCATTCAAGTGAAAGAACTTGAGTGACATTGAAGGCTCAAGCTCTGGCTATCATGCAAGTACACAACAGGAACATAAATCCGGAACATGGAACAGAACCTCTGCAACATGTTAAGATTCACACATGTTCTGACTGGATTCCCAAAGTTATCTTCAATTTCTTGTCAACACTTCAATTGACTCTTCTCGATGCTTCACCGATGCTTCAGGACTCTTTCCCTGACTCTTTGATTTTCTTCAATTTTCTTCACACACTTCAGTCAACTCTTCAAAAAACCCATGCCTGCAACATGGTTGTGTAGCAGTGCGACTTGTACAAAGCTGCAAGTGCCCGAAGAGCGGTCAATCTAGCCTGTTTGCCCGGGGTGGTTTGCTTCAATATGGGCACCCACCATCATGGATCTTGTCGTGCAAGCTTTTGGTTCGAGTCTGCTGTAGGTCATCTCATCCAGAGAATAGAGCGCAAGGAACCTCTTGAAAGACTGTTTGTTCAACGCTGAATCCGTGTAGCGGAAATCCTGTGATTCGACTGGTTTTGTCTGAATACACGTCTCAGAGAGACCAAGCTGCCCCAACGTTACCCAAGTAGGTCCAAAATCAATCGCAATGCTGCATCCCTGAGCCTACGTCGACGACCGCAATATCCTCCTCAGTATGGTCACCGTGGTGTTCTTCTCTGTAGGCACGCTATAGTGGTGGGTCTTGGTAGCAAGAGGAAGCGGAAGTGACAGTTTGGCCCATCTCCCAGTCCCAAACACCAACAGCAGTATCTTCACTGCCATCCTCATTGGCAACCACTCAGATTATCCCTTTGGGAACGACCAGAGCTTCAGAAACTGGACTCCACCCGCGTCTGAACCCCCACGGGGTCACAGAGTGGGAGTCCTGGATGTGGCGGAGGTGGAGTTGTTTGATGGATCTGTTGAACGAGTGGGGGATGGAATCAATTGATTCTATATATTGGGCAACAATATATGGTAGCCATCGCCGTACTTTCCAATGTCGAGATAATCTCGCATCGGAAATGGTTCTGGAGGGTTCGCTTCTCTCTTGGACTTGTATCCCATGATGCGAGAATCTTTTTTCTCTTAAAGCTTGTATTTTTCAGCGCTCTTATCAAGCCACATTTTTCATCCACCGCCTTGATCAATTTGTTGCACAATTGACAGACTCATCGACTTGGAGAGCATTCAAAACTACTGGGAGTCTGATATTGCACTTGTGACATCTGGTGTGATATTTAGACATTGAAACCAGTTTCAGTGTTCGGTTTCTTGTAGTATGCGGAAGATACAGATGATGTTTGCTCACTTTGTAAGCTCCAGTGAGGCATCCTCTGCACGATAGTTCATTGACTCTCAGAATCGAGAGAAGGACCGTGAAACTCTGCGCGCTAGATATCTAGTGAAGTACGTTGCAACATCATTTGTGAATCTACTCACTTGCTATCCACTGTAATAGAGGAGTCTCATGCAGAAAATGATGGTGCGACAGGTCGGTGACCTGGGTCTCCTCACTGCCAACTGACGACATGCACATTGCTGTGATTCTTGTCAGCAACAATATCGTGTTCTTATATACCATAAGCATATGTGCTGTTACGATTTCTCTCGAATTTATTCTGCCAGGGACATGATATGAGTGAAACCGGATCATCTTTACATCAAGAAACGACCTGTAAGTAGGTTCCCCAGGATTCCGTTGCTTGCCAAAGGTTTCTGATGTCACTTCAATTCACAGGCTTACAGTGATTAATGGACTGAATGTGATTACTCCATTTGGGTCACGATGTTTGATGGATCAGTGATGCCTTGAGCAGGGTGCGAGCATTGAATGAATCTTTAAAGCTCTGTGTATCCCAGACTGTTGGCATAACACAGATGATGAGTTCATTCACAGATCCTATATTCTAAAATCATCAAAACCGCTTTTCGTTCTACCCCATCAGCTTCGGTGAAGTTAAATTGCTACAGGTCCTGAATGTTAGATGTCACAAAGCAAGCGTTAACGAGGCAAGTTGTTTAGGATGTTGGTAGACTCCCTGGCATTGTTCGATCGCGGGGGTATAGCTCGAGAGTACTCTTTCTATGCACCGTCAAGCTCCCCATAGACTCCGATGGGCACTCTTTGCGGGCTTTCATCAATTTCATGCAAGATTCAATAGAAACCTGGCATTCTGTCGGTGGTCCGACAGTATCTCTGCATCTATTCAATGCATTGGGCTGTGTGCGAACACAGAGTCACGGACAAACTATGAGAGACCCATTCATTGAGAAGATCCTTGCAGGTTGGAGTCTATACATCCATTTTGAGCTCGGAATATACTTTTCTGTCAGATAAGGGGATGGTTTTAAACATTGCTAGCTAGCATCCTCCATTCCCCAACCAATCTTGAAGTCAATGGAACCAGGACGTGGATCTCTGTGACGCCACACCGAGTGGCTGTACACAGACTATGGCACCCCCTGCCACTGCTGTGATACAATCATCCAACTCCATCTGCCACACCTCCCACTCGAGGCACGCGTTCCGACTATAAAATGTGACGTGAGACAGGTGACACCTCGATGAGTATACGTTTTGGAGTGCAACTGTCCCATTCATGCGGTTATCCGGAGAGACCCGTAGAAGCAAGGGTGATACTGATAGCAAAGGGCATCATTGCCTTAACCTGACCGAGATTTGGCATGATAACTTGGAGTGGAACGGAATTAAAAAAATCAGGATTTCTGCAACGGATTGTCACAATACATTGTGATGGGTCTGTGGCATATTGGCTGTACCGCAAAGGTCAATTTTGAGCTTGAATCGTAGCCGGCCAATTTTCAATTTTAATCTGCACCTTGTCAGGAAGAGCTGCACCGCAGTTTTGGTACATTTGGCTGGACTCAAGAGCTTAAATGTCCAAGTCCTTTTACTTTACTCTCTCAACTCACCGAGACGGAGCCGTGGGACCTGGTGAGGTCTTTGAGACCAAAAAGGGCACTGGAGTATTGTAATGCATCCGAGAAAAAGTGTGGCTACTCCCCACGTTGTCAACAATGTAGGCACAGATCGGACAGTGGCAAATATCATAGTTTGAACCACAATGGGTAGAAATCATCGCAGGAGTAACAACCCTGATCGACTCTAGGAATCCACTTCAATTGCTGTCGGTCCCGCAATTTGTCCGAGGTGTATTT
>JARIHS010000229.1:7500-10000 GCA_029320655.1 Mycena floridula
TGTTGGGTTGTTGGGCACTCCATGTAGGGGGGTGTTTTAACAACCTGATAGGTCGGTTTGGATAGAAGCCATAGGCGGAGGGAGGAGGAGTGAAGGGGGAAGAGGGGTTGAGGGCAGGCTGGAGGGAAAGAAGGAGGCGGATTGTTGTAATTGGTTAACATAGTCTTTATTCAAAGGTTAAGAGTGCGGTATTGAAAAGTTAAGGTTGGATCTTGATATTCCGACATTGAAGTCCTTAAGACTCCAGTATTTGAAAGTTAAGGTTGGATCTTAATAGTTCGGTCTTAATGACTTGAGGGCAGGCTCACACTGCGGTAGAAGACTTGGTCAATTGAAGTCTTAACAAGTCAATGGTCTGTCCTTAATAGTGCCTCAACAAGGCCGAATTGGCTTAAGGTCAATAGAAGATTCAGTAGTCAACCATACCTTGGCTATCCGAATCTGCAATAAAAACTTTTTTGGTCACTTTAGGGCCGGCTCAAGTCTACAAGGGTCAATCGAAGTCTTAACAAGTCCGGTCTTGAAGGTCAATCCATTGGTACAAGTCTTCAAGTCAATTGAAGTCTTAACTAGTCCGGTCTTGAAAGTTAATCCATTGGTACAAGTCTTAAAGTCAATTGAAGTCTTCAATAGTCTCTCCTTAATAGCGCCTTAACAAGGCCGAATTGGCTTAAGGTCAATAGAAGATTCAGTAGTCAATCATACCTTGGCTATCCGAATCTGCAATAAAAACTTTTTTTGGTCACTTTAGGGCCGGCTCAAGTCTACAAGGGTCAATCGAAGTCTTAACAAGTCCCGGTCTTGAAGGTCAATCCATTGGTACAAGTCTTAAAAGTCAATTGAAGTCTTGACTAGTCCGGTCTTGAAAGTTAATCCATTGGTACAAGTCTTAAAGTCAATTGAACTCTTAACAAGTCCGGTCTTGAAGGTTAATCCACTGGTACAAGTCTTAGAGTCAATTGAAGTCTTCAGTAGTCTGTCCTTAATAGCGCCTTAACAAGGCCGAATTGGCTTAAGGTCAATAGAAGATTCAGTAGTCAACCATACCTTGGCTATCCGAATCTGCAATAAAAACTTTTTTTGTTCACTTTAGGGCCGGCTCAAGTCTACAAGGGTCAATCGAAGTCCTAACAAGTCCCTTAGTAGTCCGGTCTTGAAGGTTAATACAAGTCTTAGCCAATTGAAGTCTTAACATGTCCTTAGTAGTCCGGTCTTGAAGGTTAATCCATTGGTACAAGTCTTAGAGTCAATTGAAATCTTAACAAGTCAATAGTCTCTCCTTAATAGCGCCTTAACAAGGCCGAATTGGCTTAAGGTCAATAGAAGATTCAGCAGTCAACCATACCTTGGCTATCCGAATCTGCAATAAAAACTTTTTTTTTCACTTTAGGGCCGGCCCTTAGTAGTCCGGTCTTGAAAGTTAATCCATTGGTACAAGTCTTGGAGTCAATTTGAAGCCTTAACAAGTCAATAGTCTGTCCTTAATAGCGCCTCAACAAGGCCGAATTGGCTTAAGGTCAATAGAAGATTCAGTAGTCAATCATACCTTGGCTATCCGAATCTGCAATAAAAACTTTTTTGGTCACTTTAGGGCCGGCTCAAGTCTACAAGGGTCAATTGAAGTCTTAACAAGTCCGGTCTTGAAGGTCAATCCATTGGTACAAGTCTTAGAGTCAATTTGAAGTCTTAACAAGTCAATACTTAATAGCGCCTTAACGAGGCCGAATTGGCTTAAGGTCAATAGAAGATTCAGCAGTCAACCATACCTTGGCTATCCGAATCTGCAATAAAAACTTTTTTTTGCCACTTTAGGGCCGGCTCAAAGCCACAAGGGTCAATCGAAGTCTTAACAAGCCCTTAGTAGTCCGGTCTTGAAGGTTAATACAAGTCCAAGTCTTAACATGTCCTTAGTAGTCCGGTCTTGAAAGTTAATCCATTGGTACAAGTCTTGGAGTCAATTTGAAGTCTTAACAAGTCAATAGTCTGTCCTTAATAGCGCCTTAACGAGGCCGAATTGGCTTAAGGTCAATAGAAGATTCAGTAGTCAATCAGACCTTGGCTATCCGAATCTGCAATAAAAACGCTTTTGGTCACTTTAGGGCCGGCTCAAGTCTACGAGGGTCAATCGAAGTCTTAACAAGCCGGTCTTGAAGGTTAATACATGTCCAAGTCTTAACATGTCCTTGGTAGACCGGTCTTGAAGGTTAATCCATTGGTACAAGTCTTAAAAGTCAATTGAAGTCTTAACATGTCCTTAGTAGTCCGGTCTTGAAAGTTAATCCATTGGTACAAGTCTTAGAGTCAATTTGAAGTCTTAACAAGTCAATAGTCTGTCCTTAATAGCGCCTTAACGAGGCCGAATTGGCTTAAGGTCAATAGAAGATTCAGTAGTCAACCATACCTTGGCTATCCGAATCTGCAATAAAAACTTTTTTTTGCCACTTTAGGGCCGGCTCAAAGCTACAAAGGTCAATCGAAGTCTTAACAAGTCCTTAGTAGT
>JARIHS010000023.1:1200000-1618169 GCA_029320655.1 Mycena floridula
TTTGTCCAGCTCTTCTAGCTATCAATACTTTGTTCAACTCGGGCAAGCCAGTCCTGCCCTCATACCCAATACCATTCGAAATGCAGCAATAGGCAATGTTCTATTTGAAATAGATAGCATGTACGATATCACCATTCGTTTATTCGATCCATTCAGCGCTTTCGCTGCCCTCTCCCTCATTTGCGTCTACTTACGTGTTATCATTGTCGAAATTGACTTCCTTATACCACTTGACGTATCCATCCACCGAGACAATTCGCGTATCTATGCACATAGACATCTGTATCGACTGTACCACTACCACCGCATTTATCTCGCATTATAGGAGCTGTTAATGACTCCAGACCACGAGACAGTCAAGACGAGAGGCCTATCTCGACTCTGATACCCATCTCATGACTCTGGTACTTACCCAGCCAACGAGCCTTGCTTTATCGAGCCACGACCGGCGACTAAGCCTCGCATTATCGCTCCGGCTACTGATTCGCAATATCGCTCCGCCTGCTGCCCATTTATCGCTCCTTCTACTGATTCGCCAACTCGCTTCTGTCCGTCTACGGGTTCGCCAAGATTCAGTCTTTTGTTTCTGAATGGGACGTCGTCGTAAGGTGCATTCCAAGGCAGGGATACGTAATGTGCATTTCAAAGCGGGATACGAGGGATTGGTGGTTCTGTTGAAGCCTTCGACGCGACAATGCTGTAGAGAATAGACGACGCTGTAGAGAAGTAGAGAATGAAGGTCCACCGTCTTCGGGTCTAGATTCAGGAAATTGAAACCTCAGGATGCAAGAAAGGCAAACGTACAGGTACTCTTTCTCCACTCTTTTCCAGTAAGGTAATGAATGCTGGTGACGAACGAACAATACTGGTGGCTGCCAGGCGAAGGAACCATCTCCGAGACGCAGAGAAACAGAACGGGAGGACCTGGAGTGGTGCTAAATTGACCTAGAGATATCACCGTGCTGGTCAGGTAAAAAGAGCGAAGATACCAGTAACTACGTCCTTGGATCAGCGGCTCGAGGTGGATAGTGTAGAACATGCTTTGATCAACGATTTGGCTGCAGCTCCTAGGTCTGTAAGCCTGGAGCGTTAACAGGCGGCCTATAAGCCTAGAGCTCCAACGAGCACGGATAAAACGAGGGAACAGTGCTGTAGAAAAGCTGGCATCATTGCCGCTAATAGCCTACAGAAACTTTGGCGTACGGCGGGTAAAACAAAAGCTACGGTGGGCGAAACGAAAGCTAGGGTGGGCAAAAAAAAAAAAAGCGGAAAAAAGCATACCTGAGACCAGCGAGAGCCGAAACAGCAACGTTCTCATTGATGGCCCGTTGATAGAACCCCAAGGCTTTTCGGGAATGGTTGATTATCACGCGTCCTGGAATCGGCGGTGTAAGAGATGCTTTTTTCAATGATTTGGCTGGAGCTTCAGGGTCTAGACCGCTTTGTACTGTATACCTGATGATTTTAGAAGATAACAGTAACAGTGAGCCTGGCCAGTTCGACGTCGGTGAAATAAAAAGTCTTGAAAAAGTCGGGACAAAGGGACCTGGTTTTGCTCGTGACAGCGGAGCAATAGCGACGAGAGATAAGGATAACAACAGCCAGGATAACGTTGGTGAGCGCCAGGTGGCAATGGTTTGCGAAATAAAGGAGATTCATTTTGCTCGTCGTCGCCGACAATGACAAGGCCATTAGTACACGTGACTCTCGCTCTGCTCAACCACATCGGCGTCCGAATACGATGATTTCGTGGTTGTCGACCTTGTACGTGGCTTTTTGATTGCCATTGCTCATTATTGACTGGTCTAGGAGCAAAGCTTTCGCCAGGGCCAGCCTGTGTCGCGGTGACGATCGGATCCATTGTCCCGAGAATTTTTCGACAGTTGAATGCTCGCAATTAATGAACCACATCTCCAAGGTCGTGCGATTGAATCACGTAGCTCCTCTCTCCTATAAACATACCAACCACACCGTAAACGGAGGCACCACTACATTCTGAAAGCACGCAGATCCAAGAGTCGCTCGTCGGAATCAGAGTGGACCGGCTCAGAGTCGTCTTCGAGCAGTTCGCTGAGCCCTTCGTCTTCGTCCAACCCTTCACCCTCATCGCACCCAGACCGCTTTCTCCGCGAATCGTCAACGGAATCTTTCAGTGCACCAGAAGTCAAAGCTCATTTCGATCTTGCAGCATCGTTTGGTCTTCTACCGGACCTCGAGCCGGTCCAGGAGGTCGAGCCATGGGTCGCTTTCTACGACCCAGCGACTTTGTTCGACCAGCAGTCACAGTTGCAATATCCCGAATACCCTGTTTCGACAAGTTATGAGGTCTTTTATGGGTTCAACCAATTCATTGCACCGATGCGATCATACATGGGCGACCTAATGCAGTCAATGCAGTCGTACATCACCGAGCCACAGCAAACCTCTTGGACATACGAGAATTCATACATGCAGGTTCCCCGTTTTCACGATACCTGGATGGGACCACCGGCGAATGGCTCTTCGGAGCTCCCCAGCTTTCATCAGACCTCTGGTACTAGATTTCGCTCCCAGACTGTATCTAGCATCTTTCTCGCATTGGGCCCTCAAGTAGATCCTTCGAACATTTCTATCATCCGGGAACCATACATGTTCCTTATTATCCTTATCATTGTCCATATCTTTATTTGTATCTTGATTGCAGTTCACTGTACATTACTATGCTTGCCTACCTTGTATTTCTACGGAAATAGAACCTTGCATCATAACAGCAATTCCATGTAAGTTACCCTTTCTTTTTACCCTTTCGCTGAACAATAATGAAGTGGATATACGGAACAAATAACAAGTGGATACAATATACGTGCTGCCACGATTCTATCATGCGTGTCCGTCTTAATCAATAATGCTTAGTTCTCTTGTCCGCGACTTTGCAAACTGGTCTTTATAAGTGTTCCATATTCTGCACGAGAAGGAGAAACGTCAGTAAAATATGGAAGCAGGACACCGATGAAGTGCTCACCTCGTCAGCTCTTCAATGTACATTGCTTGTATTCGCATGATTTCGTCGAGGTCTGGTTGGTCGCATTGCACCACATGAATTGGTTTGCCAACTATCGTCCATCTCAGCCTCAGAATGAGAGAGAAAGAAAGGACGACTCACTGACTGCGACAATTTGTCGCCGATATGGCATCAAACCAAGGTTGTCTGTTATCTCGTCAGCACCAAATGATGAGTGACGATGACGACGCACAATTCAACAATCCTCGTCCATGAAACAAGGGCAAAGTAAACCCAAAGATGGACTGAAACTTTTTCTGCAACGCGTACACCGTCGTGCCTTTTTCATTCGGCATTTGTTGGTATATCTAGAGGGCGCTCCGTAAGCACTGGACGATGAATACGACATAGACGTACGTCGTTTTCCCCAAACGAAAACACGGGGACCAAATCCGCGCTGCGAAAATCAGCCTTGTTCCAACAATAGCTTTCTGATACGGACCCATGTTGAATAGCCACCTTGATGAACCCGAGTCTGCACAAAAGGTTCAGCCAGTTTCGGTCCGAAGAGCCTAGATTTTACCCACCGTCTCCTCAAGGTTAAATCGGCCGTCCCAGGTCTTGCGGCCAGACTCTCTGCAGCACCGCCTACAACAATTGTGATAGCGGAACCGGGACCAGAACTTAAGATATTGGAGCATGATTTTTTGCTGACGCTGCAGACGCCGAGAGCCAGTAGGAAATCACGATAGAATGGAACTTTGAAATTGCTGGCTAATGTCAGGAGATGGGGCTTGATACCGGGGAAGGCGATGGAGAAGCCGGTTGCTGTGATAATAATAACAATGAATTAAGGCTGGAAAGGATAATAGGGAGACGCACCTTCTGTAGCGAACGTAGCAAGAGCACCCCTGTATGATTGTGAGCCACTGTGAGAAAGGCGAAGCAATAAGGACATGCATTCCAATGATGCCTGGAAAGAAAAGGGTGAGGTGGATATCGAGGAGGAGGTCTGATTACGGACCATGAGGATGATAACCAAAGACATAAGGGCGGTCTGCTGGAAGATCAGCTTCCTATAGAGATCCTCGTCAATCCACCATTCTCCCAAGCTCATTTCGACGACATGCCTTTAAAAGTCTACGTGACGATGAGCAGCAGACCATTAGCGCAAACAGCGACGCACGAAGCAGGATAATATTCCGCGAAATATTGCCAAATCCGCATTGAACGAAACCATTGGCTGGTTCTGCCTCCATGCTCTGGGCTCTGGTCAATCCATATAACCCAAACGTGGTATGCAGCCAGAAAAGGCCATAAAGGCGGTAGTGAGCTGTACGCGAAAGAGACTTGAGACAGACGGAGGGAAGGATGAATGGCGACGGACCACAATAATAAAAAGAGCACCGTCGACAATACGATCAGCACCGACCAAGCCGCCACCACAAGCATCTGCAATCTCCGTTTACGAGGGATTCGTGCTGGAACAAAGCTGCAGGAGCGTCAGAGAGAGAAAGTTGTGCCATTATGGCTTTTACTTTATATTTGCTTGCAGCGATGCAGCGACAGGTTTGAGGGGAGTAAGGCTGGCGAGACGCTCCTTCAGCGACCCGGCCGATATGGACCTCGACGCCGAGGAGAGCTTGCGTCCGGTGTCCATGACCGACGAGGTCGTCGGGGTGAACGAGATAAGCAGGAAGGATGACGGAATCAACAGGCGGGATCTAAAATAACTGCCGGGCCAAACTAAAAAAGTTTTTCTGAAGTCGATTCTATTGCTATAATCGGTTTGCTACATTTTACTGAGAGGCTCTATAATAGGTGATATAGTATCCTAATTTCTAACAAAGATCAAAGCCACAAGAGCCATTATTCCGTTCAGTCCCAGGAGGGACCAGAATGACGCTTGATAGCCCTTGAACAGGGCCGATGGGTCTTGAGAGACAACACGAGCATTGACTCCGATAGTTATCGATGATATAACTGAAATTACACATTAGAAATGTTTCGGAAACGAATATGAGAAGAAAACTCACCAGCAAGACCGACTGTAGCGCCAATCTGATAAGAGGTATGCATCATCGCCCCGACGACGCCTTCTTCGCCCGACCTCGCGCCTGCCATCATGGTTATGGTGCAACCGAAATAGGACATGCCAATACCAAACATGCCAACAATCATCCCAGGGACAATATGCGACCAGTATTTGTCCTTTGTATCAGCCAGTGCGAATAGAATAGCTCCAATAGCCATCAGGACCTGTCCAGTCACCAGGAGAACCTTTTTCGGGATCTTGTGACCGAATTGCCCACTCAGATACGACGAAGTCCCTGCAGAGATACCCATGGGAAGACAGTGAATAGCAGCAGAAAGCGTTGTCATTCCCCACATATCCATGAAGATCTCGACGAATTGGACTTGGACGCCGAAGACCCACCAGTAGGGCGACCAGGCATAAAAGAACAATGGTAAAAAGTTCTTGTTGGACCAGGTGGCTGGGGGAAGTGCTGGAGATTTGACGATTCGCTCGATGAAGAGGAATGCTGCGAACATGAGTATCGAAAAGACAAGCGGCACTATAGCTCGAGGTGTGCCCCATTCTACAAATCATGATTAGAAAGTGATCTTCCGCAGCAGCAGACTGCGACTCACGAGAACCGCTTCCCTCTGAGATTCCAAAGACGAAAAGAATTAACCCGACAGCCAAGCTGAAGACACCAGGCCAATCGATGGTGGGCTTTTCCTCGTGCTTGCGGTTTTCATGCGGCGGAAGGATGAACCAGGACGCAATTGCGAACGGAATAACGATAATACCAAGCAGGTAGAATACTATATAAGGGATCAGAACAATCCAACCATAGAATCAGAATGATCACGTACCCCATCGCCAGCTAAGACGTGCAGTCAGGACACCCCCAATGACAAATCCAGCGACATTTCCAACAACAGTACCGGCCCCTCCATAAAGAGCATATGCTCGACTTTGCTCTTTGGGATTCGGAAACGTGGTGGCAATCATTGCAACAGCTGTCGGTGTATTCATCGCAGCGCCTATAAAGACAATGAAAAACCAGAATGCAAGACGAGATTTCTAGACCAACCAATTCCTTGTATCGCGCGCAATACAATCATCATTATGGGATTCACGCTGGCGCCAATAGGAATCGCCAGGACGCCCAAAACGAGGAATCCAGTGACAAAGACTGGTTTTGGGTGAAAGATATCAGAGAGCCGTCCTGAAACCAGCATGAATGCCGCAAAGGTCAAGGTGTATCCTGACACGACCCATTGGAGGGAGGAAGGAGAAAATCCGAGGTCCTCGCCGAGCTGTTTGAACCGTCAGTGTAAACAAGAATCGTAAAGAAAGCTGCAGGGCGTACCGATGGAAGAGCTATGATCACAGCACACGCATTGTAGGTGTCAAAGAACAAGGCGCCGCAAAGAACCAACAGGATGAAGGATTTCCGGAGGGACGAGAGCTCTGTTGGTGCTGTTTTAAGGTCGCAAACGCCTTCTTCGTTGCAGACCATGGCCGTCGGACTGAGAACAATCTGCTTCTCGGTGTCCGAGAGTTGCTTTTCAGCGTCAGAGATCGAAGCTGTTGCACTGGTGATGGCGGTGGAAGACATTTGGAAGAGATGTCTGGCCGGCCCGGGTGAACTGAGGGTTCAGCCGCCCTTTTAAGTACGTTATACAGCTAGGGGATTGCAGATGATGTAAGGATTGGCGAGGAATGACTAATGATCTCCGGTAAACCGGTATATTGCTAAGACACCCACATTCGTCAGCCCAATCTAACCCGGCCACCGGTAGCACAGCCGGCCGGCCGCAATCCTCGACACCGCCAAGCTTCGCAGACTCAGATAGCTCATTTACATGTTCATTGATTATCTGTGGGTCAACCGATCAGGCTGCCCAGTATCATACCATCTGTGTTATGGAGCAATTGAATGGCAGAGTTGTCCGCGAAACGGACGCTGGCGTAAGGATGTTGCGACAATCGAAGCACCATATGGAAGCGGCAAAAGGCGGCCGCCGAGAAGCGTGGCGCATTCTCTGAGGCTCTCTGAAGCTCACTTATCTCCCGAATTTTGCGCCATTGACAGGTTCTGCGGTTTCTTGACTCGATTGTGAGTGATTCACGACACACATTCAAAGGCAGCAGGCTTGCAGCTGATTTGGGGGATTGATTCAAGAGACCATGGCGGTTAACCGATTTAACAGGCCACTGGGGTTAACCGATTCGAAGCTCGCGATAAGGGCGTGCAATTCGAAGCCCACTACGATGAGGGCTCGTGAATCGAGGCCCACCGCGATGAGTGCGCGCGATTCAAAGCCCACGATGGGGCGCGCGCTTGTTTCAGTGGCAAGGAAGGTTAGGTTGCAAAGAAAGTAAGAGCTACGGAAACCTTTTTAACAGTATTCATGACAGAATGGGGAAAACCGTACATTGATGCGGCTGTTCCTCCGCTTCGTCCCATGCGCATGTTACCTTTCGTTCACATTCGGTTCCTCCATTAACCAATGGTTGTAGCTTGAACCAAAGCCCCGACTATCTTCTTGACCCGAAACCCAGCTATCTCGACCAAAACCCCGTCAACCTAGCTCCTTCTCCGAGCTCACGTAGGTGACTTGATTCAGCGGCCCGAACCATAGGAAGAGGGACGGATTCCTTCGACGTGATACCGCCAATAGTTTGCTAATAGCTTGGACATCGTTGGATGTCGGACCTGGTAGCAGAAGCGACGCTGAAGCGATGACCTCGGGCAAGGCGTCCTCATTCGCGTCGCAACCTAGTACCAGAACGTCAGATCTGGTCGAAAAGCGGAAACGAAAGGTACAGACCTTGAATCAACCATCTGCGCCAGGCTGCAATCGGAAGACGGTAAATCAGGACAACGAAGGAGAGACAGATGTTCAACGTTCAACGACTGCGGGTGCAGAGAAAGAGGCTCGAGACGTAACCGTGCTGCTCAGATACAAAGGGAGGAGATATCACGTCCCGTCAAGGTGGAGGGTGTAGAACATGCTTTGGTCAACGATTTGTCCGCACCTCCCAGGTCTATAGGCCTCGAGCAGCGGGTCGCCTCCAATGGCAGTACTGCAGAAAAGTATTAATGTCATTAAATATGCATAGAGAACCTTTGGCGCACTGCTTACGGCCAGAAGAAAAAGCATGCCCGAGACCAGAGAGAGCCAAAACGGCAACGCTGCTATTGGTGATCCGTAGACAGAACCCTGAGACCTTTTGATTATGGCGCGTCCTAGAATCGGAGACTCGCAAAACCTCAGGATGCCAGAAAAACAAGAGCGAAAGACGACGTACTGTACTCTTCGACTCTTTTCTAGCAAGGCTATACCGGCGGCGGAAGATCATGTCTGAGCCGAACAGAAAACTGGATGGGCAGAACTACATTGGTGGTGAATTGGCCTCGAGACGTACCCGTGCTCTTCAGGCGAAGATAGCATGCGCTCGAGTCAGCGGGTCGAGGCGGGTGGTTTGAACCATGCTTTGGTGAACAATTTGGCTGCGGATTCAAGGTCTATAAGCCTAGAAAAAGAAGCTGTTTGTGTTGAATAGTGCTTCAGAAAAGCATTGACATGACGCACCTGGAATCGGGGTACAGACTGGTGCAGACATGCTTTTTTCAACAATTTGGCTGGAGCTCCAGGGCCTGGACCGCTTTGTACTGCATACCTGATGGAATTAAAGGATAACAGGAATAGTGAGCCTGGCTAGATCGATCTTGAAGTTGAGTCGGCGCCGGGCGAAATAGAAAGTCGGGACCAAGAGACCAGGTTTTCCTCGCGACAGGGGGCAATAAAGAGAGGGGAAGAAATAAGAGCAGCCAGGGTGACATTATTGAGCGCCGGGTGGTGGTGGTTTGCGAAATAAACGAGATTCATTTTGCTTGTCGCCGCTGACAATGACAAGACCATTAGTACACGTGACTCCCGCTCTCGAATGGTTTCAATCATATTCACGATACGATATTTTCGTTGCTCCCGACCATTGTACGTGGTTTCTCGATTGGTTGCTTATTATTGACCGGTCTAGGAGGTTCTTACCAAGGCCCGCCTGCATCGCGGTGACAGTTGATTATTATCTCAATTCTGAAAGAAGATTTCGACAATGCTCGCAATTAAAGTAATGGACTACGTCTCGAAGCTCGTGTGATACCCATCAACCACATACATCTCCCCTACGTGGACCTATGCTCGATTGACCTCCGAAAGACTGAATCCGCATCAGGTCCGTTTCGAGTGGAAGGAAAAGCGTCAAAAGGGCCAAAATTGCCTCCAGGCCGGAGAGGGCACCGATTCCACAGCCGCAGATGGATATAATTATGGACGTCGCCATGCTTCTCACCGGAATCCCGATGTCTGCAGTTTTGTCGCAGAAGCGTGGGGTAAGCCTTTTCGTAGCCTTCTTGTGCAGGTCCTGATATCTGTCAGGTCACCATTTCGACGCGTCTAGCTCACTGAATCAACCACTGTCCTTCTTTCCACAATCGACTACGGCTCTGACTCTGTCCTTCCCCTTAGTCTCTCCTGTATTTTTCAACACGCGGTGTCACGACGGTCATGACTCAGCCTAGGCTCTACAATGCACACAAGGATTTCCAGTAAGCGTCATATTCTATCACCGTATCCCTTCCCATCGGTCGTCTCTTCTCTCCCTTTTCCCTTGAACATTTCCCTCGATTCTGACGTTTGCTTCAGAATGAGGTCCAGGTCCCAGCGTAATCCTCGCCCGAACATTTCAGGTTCCTGCGCTAGAAAAGGAGGAGAAAGAAGAAGCTAAAACGCAAGGTGAGCCTTATCCTCTTTGATTAATGCTGTTGAAAACTGACAAAATGTGAACCAATGTTATCTTTGTCGCGTCAATATCGTACCAGGGCCGGAAGTCGGATTCTGGTACGTGTTGGCTGTCTATTTTTCGTGTCTTTCAGTAATTCCTCACAGGTAGACTGTCCTGGTCGCTCGGCCATCCCCTTTCTTCCGTTCTGGGACATGAGCCACCCGCTGGGTATGTTGCTATTGTTTGTTCCATCATCCATCAGTGGTCTTTTGTCTTCGCTCAGTGGCTCACCCGCCTCAAAAGGCGATGCCTCACCTGCCAAATCCAGTAGAAAAAACTGGTGGTTGAAGTCAATCCGGTCATAAAGCTCGGAAATCCGAAGTGCGCCTATAAAAGATGAGGATTCTAATAGCCAAATACATCATTCCGACTACATTCCTCATAACATTTCTTGCCTCTAATCGCAAAGAATCATCGAAATGCCCAGGTCAAAGACAACAGTGAGTGGCTTTTTTGTTCAGATCGGCATCTTGCTCAAGACAATAAAGGCTTCGGCTCGCGCCACTTGTCACATTTGTCACCGCACGGTCTCTCGATCAAGCGATCTACCCAGACACATCGCTTCCCTTCACAACACCTCCCCAGTGAAAGCTTTGTTCGTTCTGCCCTTTCTTCCTTCGTCGTCCTGGTCTTATCAATCTGCAGCCCTTGCCCTTTTGCAGGCTGCAACGTCTCGGTCTCTCAGAAATCCAACCTCAAATCACACCTGAATATTCAGTAAGTCGGCATTTTCTCTTTTCTCTCTATCTCTGGTTCCAACATGCATTTCTTAGCACTGGTGAAAGACGCAAATGCCCCGACTGTGACTTTGAAACCCCAGATGCTGGATCCCTGACGCGACACCGTAAACGGAAGCACAACTACATTCCGAAAGCACGCAGATCCAAGAATCGCTGGTTGTCACCTGAGGAATCAGACTGGACCAGCTCAGAATCGTCTTCGAGCAGCTCGCCGAGCCCTTCGCCTTCGTCGAACCCAGATCGCTTTCTCCTCGAACCGTCAACGGAATCTTTCAGTGCCCCACAAGTCAAAGCTCATTTCGATCCTGCTGCTTCGTTTGGTCTTCTAGCGGACCTCGAGCCGGTCCTGGAGATCGACCCAGCGACTTTTTGCTACGTCCCAACGACTTTGTTCGATCCAGTGACTCTGTTCGACCAGCAGTCACAGTTGCAGTATCCCGAATACCCTGTTTCGACAAGTTATGAGGTCTTTTATGGGTTCAACCAGTTCGTTGCACCGATGCAATCATATATGGGTGACCCAACGCTGTCATTTGAGCCAATGCAGTCATACATCACCGAGCCACTGCAGCAAACCTCTTGGACATACGAGGATTCATACGTGCAGGTTCCCCCGTTTTCTCCATACTTGGAGGGGACCACCGGCGAATAGCTCTTCGGAGTTTTGTACCAATCCCCGCCTTCATCAGACCCCTGGTACTAGATTTCTCTTCCAGACTGTATCTATATCCTTCGAACATTTCTATCACCCTCTTTTGCGAAGGGGACCTTACATGTTCCTTGTTATTCTTTCCTATCTTTATTCGTATCTTTATTGCCTTTCACTGTACATTGCCATGCTTGCCTTGCCCACTCTGTATGCTCTTGCACCTCATGTTTCTGATAGGATGTGCACGGACCGCCTTGTAGCAGATGACTCTTCGGACCATGCCTATAATGAGGTGTATTTCCAGCCTATACGATAAAATAACAATAAAATACCAGCATATACGCCGTATATCCTGCCAAATACAATTGCGAGCATCGTACATCGCCGAACTTTCATGTTCGGGCATACTTATAACTCGTCAACAGGCGGGATCTAAAATAGCTGCCGGGCCAAACTGAAACCAAGTTTTTCCCCAAGTCGATTCTATTGCTATTTGCTACATTTTACCGAAAGGCTCTATAATAGGTGGTATAGTATTCTAATTTCTAACAAAGATCAAAGCCACAAGAGCCATTATTCCGTTCAGTCCCAGGAGGGACCAGAATGACGCTTGATAGCCCTTAAACAGGGCCGATGGGTCTTGAGAGACAACATGAGCATTGACTCCGATGGTTATCGATGATATGACTGAAATTCCTCGTTAAAGGTGATTCGGAAACGAGTATCAGAAGAAAACTCACCAGCAAGACCGATTGTAGCGCCAATCTGATAAGAGGTATACATCATCGCCCCGACGACACCTTCTTCGCCCGACCTCGCGCCTTCCATCATGGTTATGGTGCAACCGACATAGGACATGGCAAGACCAAACATGCCAACAATCATCCCAGGGACAATATGCGACCAGTATTTGTCCTTTGTATCAGCCAGTGCAAACAGAATAGCTCCAACGGCCATCAAGACCTGTCCAGTCACCAGGAGAACCTTTTTCGGGACCTTCTGACCGAACTGGCCAGTGAGATACGACGAAGTCCCTCCAGAGATACCCATGGGAAGACAGTGAATAGCAGCAGAAAGCGCTGTCATTCCCCACATATCCATGAAGACCTCGACGAATTGGACTTGAACGCCGAAGACCCACCAGTAGACCGACCAGGCATAAAAGAACAATGGTAAAAAGTTCTTATTGGACCAGGTGGCTGGGGGAAGTGCTGGAGATTTGACGATTCGCTCGATGAAGAGGAATGCTGCGAACATGAGTATCGAAAGGACAAGCGGCACTATAACTCGAGGTGTGCCCCATTCTACAAATCATGATTAGAAAATGATCTTCAGCAGCAGCAGACTGCGACTCACGAGAACCACTTCCCTCTGAGATTCCAAAGACGAACAGAATTAACCCGACAGTCAAGCTGAAGACACCAGGCCAATCGATGGTGGGCTTTTCCTCGTGCTTGTGGTTTTCATGCGGCGGAAGAATGAACCAGGACGCAATTGCGAAAGGAATAACAATAATAGCAAGCAGGTAGAATACTATATAAGGGATCAGAACAATCTAACCATAGAATCAGAATGACCACGTACCCCATCGCCAACTAAGACGTGCCGTCAGGACACCCCCAATGACAAATCCAGCGACATTTCCAACAGCACCGACCGCTCCATAAACAGCATATGCTCGGCTTTGCTCTTTGGGATTCGGAAACGTGGTGGTGACCATTGCAACAGCTGTTGGTGTATTCATCGCAGCGCCTATACATACAACACAATGAGAAACGAGCATGCAAAACGGGATGTATAGACGAACCAATTCCTTGTATCGCGCGCAATACAATCATCATTATGGGATTCACGCTGGCGCCAATAGGAATTGCCAGGACGCCCACAACGAGGAATCCAGTGACAAAGACTGGTTTAGGGTGAAAGATATCAGAGAGCCGTCCAGAAACTAGCATGAATGCCGCAAAAGTCAAGGTGTATCCTGACACGACCCACTGAAGGGAGGAAGGAGAGAATCCAAGGTCCTCGCCAAGCTGTTCGAAACGTCAGCATGAACAAGAATCGTAAAGAAAGCAGCAAAGGCGTACTGTTGGAAGAGCTGTGATCACAGCACACGCATTATAGACGTCGAAGAACAAGGCACCAGAAAGAACCAACAGGATGAAGGATTTTCGGAGGGACGAGAGCTCTGTTGGTGCTGTTTTGAGGTCGGAAAGGCCTTCTTCATTGCAGATCGTAGCCGTCGGACTGAGAACAATCCGCTTCTCGGTGTCCGAGAGTTGCTTTTCAGCGTCAGAGATCGAAGCTGTTGCACTGGTGACGGCGGTGGAAGACATTTGGAAGAGATGTCTGGGGGCTGGGTGAACTGGGGGCTCAGCCTTCCCAGAACCAGTCTTTATATGCTCACTCCATAGAGATAGGAGATTGCAGACGATGTATAAGGATATTAGTGATGTATAAGGCGTCTCTGCGATGAAGGAATGATCTGTAAGCGGTAAAACGGTATGTTGGTAAGGCACCTCACATTCGTCAGCCTAATCTAACCCGCCTTCTTGCCCAATTCTCCGACGGAACCGAAGCTATTGACACGAATTCGAGTCAGGTTTGGAGGTTGAATCATGGTTGGGACGCGCGTTCGGAAGGTTTTCCTGGAAAACATCCGAGATGACGAGACGGTCGGAAACGAGCCGTGCTGAAACTTCGGAGGCTGCTGCAGGATAGCGCTGCAAGCTGCAAGTTTGAGGCATCCATCGTTTTTGCGGCAACCGGAGGATTTGAAAAAAAGAAAATTGGCACAAAGTTATAACAATGGCAGGTCACGATTTCACCGGTCGGGCCGCCCTTTACCTAAACGAGAGATAGCCGCTGATGATCAGAAATTCTTTATGCGGGGTCATTTTCGTGGCGGGAAGCGCATCAGTCCAAGTAGATAGTCTATTCCCTAGGGTAAGCTTGCACATCTAGTGCGCAGTCCTGTTACTAAATCGTGGCAGGTAGTAGGGCGGTAGAGTCCCGGTTCTCATTGGCTGGTGAGTCGTGTCTGACTTCTGGATATCTTGAAGGGTGTCGATAAAGTGGCGGTGACCATAGGAGTACTTGATAATCTTCTCACTGCATGCAGTCTTTCGACGATGCCGCGTTACACGAGTCATCATCCAAAATGACGATTGGTAGTGATCAGGATGTGATTCTTGGATTGATGATCAATCGCTCTCTTTCGCTTTCGGACGTTGAGCCGCGATGCTAAAACAGGCAGAATAAGAAAACGGAGGTCCCAAGTTACACAATGTCGGGGACCATGCATCGCCAAGTTCCAATTGCCGTCCCAGTGTCCGACTGCGGCAAGTCCATTCTACTTCTGCTGAAATCCAACCCCGAAGCAACTGCACGCACACGACATGATGTGTATCAGGTCCCACGGCCACACCATAGCCAAGGAACTGGCCTCTGCCGGAGAAATATCCGTGATGGATCGAGCAAATCCATAACATTGGAACCTTCTCGGGCCATAAAAAACGCAGAGCAAAATGAACTGCCCTTTTCTTCTTCATGCGCCGTGGACAAACAACAGCTGCGCGACATCGGGGCGGCTCGACTGTTCATTGGAAGGCAAAGAGGAATGATAAAATATTGAACGGCCCGGCCTCCGAGCGCGCGTCCAAATCGAACTTGTCAGCACGCGCGCTGGTTACACTTGAAATGATTGCAAACTTTATTATTTAACACAATGCGCAGCATATCAGTGTGGTCCTGATTCCTTACCAGTGGCTGCGTGTGGTAAGCTTCGCCCAGCCAACTACACGTTCCTCAATCGCTCTCATTTAGTTTCAACAGCAGAAATGTAGGTGGGTTTTTTGTGTCTCCACCGGGCCTTGCTAGAAGACATCTCAATAGGGTCAAACTGGGGACTTTTTCGCAATTCAGGGACCGCGTACGCGTAAGCCCGTCGGCGCCATGTACTTACCTGCATTCATTTTGAACAGTGGGTCATTATGCTGGGTCTCTCGCTAGCCTCCGTGGTGGACATCATTACTACAGGTTCGATGTTCGTCCTCCTGAGACATAGCCGGACTGGCGTAGAACGGCAAGCCATCACTAGTTTTATTCTTGAAGCACTCTAAAATGGCGATATCTGTCAGCCTCGATCAAGTACTAGATTCTCTGATGCTCTATGCGTTTGAAACTGGTTCATTGACGTGGTGAGTGTCATAAGGATTCTAAGAATGGTCTATGGACACGAGGCTGCGATACAGTGCCGTAACAATCATAATCATGATCTTCGTGAGTACTTCAAATAAATACTGTTTTTAGAACTCGGCTGATCTCTCTAATAGTGGGTAGTAATGTCGACCAACCTCATCTTTCTCGGTTTTCACTTTGTTATCGGAAAACGTGAGCCTCTTTTCTTCCTACTTCAGGAAACAATGAACTGGGTCCGAAACAGTATACGCCACATCTTTCCTGGTAGCGTCTGTCGACATCTCGTGTTTGATTTGATACAACTTTGATCGAGTTATGTAGACTAAACACACGGGCAAGGTTGCGTCGGGGAGCGTTGGCTGCGTACGTTTATCCAGCCAACTCCCAACATCGGGACATACCCATGGTTTTGTTCGGCAAACATGGAAAATCGAATGCCGGTAGGATAGTGAGTCCATTGTATCAATTAACCAAGTCCCAGTGCGTTGAGCTACTCCAGATATCACCCAGACCGAAGACTGAGGCAAGTGCATATGTGCTCAAACTGCCGGTGTACCTAATCACATGTCTAGCTTCAAGTCAGTGTGGAACACTGCGTTGAGTACACGGTTGGAGTCTAACACCATTCAAAATCAACTCGATATGGTACATCGAAACTATTTAAAAAATCGTCTATGTCGGAATCGAAGAGTCGTAGTGACCACGTATTTCCTTGGATATCATGGCGCTGAATTTGTAATATCAAGTCATGTTGGGAATCGAACTTCGTTGTCACGGCGGACAATCAGCTGTCATCGGTGATTGTCATGCTACAGTCATTGGCACTGTCATTGGACCAGCCATTGTACTGTCATTTGAGATCTCTTTGTTCTCTCTCTTTGTCTGAGGCCGCAGTTTCCTTTTGCGGTTATCCTTTTGTTCCTTTGTCTTTTGGTTCTGGGTTTCGGGCGGGCTTAGGTAAATGGTGAGATGATAGACTGGTCTGGCAGACTTGACTCATCTTTGGGTGTTTAGAATGTCCCAGAGAATCATGTCAAAGCTCTTTTTGATGTATTCATAAGGAGTGCAATATAAGTTGATATTGAAGGTGATACTATGTTAGAATGTGAGGAATGTAGACAGAGAAAAAATATAGAAAAACCAGAAACTCATTCCATAGAGTCATCCTCCAAACCAGAGATCTCCTCCTTCAAAGCCTGCCTCTGCACATCCAAGCCTTCCATTGTGTCAAGGAACTTTTTAGGGTAAGAACTTGAGATTGTAAGTCTAAGGAATACAGGAGTATTCTAAGACTATTTATACTACTTAACACATATGTACCTCATGTCTTTTGTGTGGCTCTTACTAACTGCCTCATGCTTAACAGCCCTTGGCCCCATGATAACCCTTGTGTCAAGACCCTGACACATTTGTGAGAGCCTATGTCATGAACTCTGACATTACCTCCCCATCAAGGTTGTCGTCCCCGACAACCAAGACTGACTCACCAGCTTCCAAACCCACTGGTGGCAATGACCACCCACTAGAGAACCACCGACCTCCGATTCCAGCCTCTACATCAGACCCCCGGCCTAATGCTTCAGTATTCCATCGGCCAGTGCGTCGACTTCTGATTCCAGCCTCCACCCCAGGACTCCGTGCCTGAAGCTTCAGTATTCCATCCACTGACGACCGTAGGCTTACACTGCGTCCCATGTTTATAACCTCCTGGGCAGAGGGAGCTGAGGTTAGAGAGCAGCTACTCTAGTTGACAGTGGCGTCGAGCTCGACACCAGAGCTTTGTCGGATAGAAGAAAAGGGGGTAGATGGGTACGAAAGGTATGAAGGGAGACTTACAAAATGTCAAGGAACTTTTTAGGGTTTTGTAAGTCTAAGGAATACAGGAGTATTCTAAGACTATTTATACTACTTAACACGTATGTACCTCATGTCTTTTGTGCAGCTCTTACTAACCGCCTCATGCTTAACAGCCCTTGGCCCCATGATAACCCTCATGTCAAGACCCTGACACATTTGTGAGAGCCTATGTCATGAACTCTGACACATTGAGACCTTGTACACAGCCATGTGATTATCATCCCCAACATCATAGATTCATAATCACTATCTCTGGACTCCAGCTTCATACTTGCCATCTCTGTCATTCTCAACTGTGTCACTTTCAAAGTCCACTACACCCTCACCATTAACATACTCATCATCAGTGAGAAACAAACCCACACTGTCATTTCTTGCTGCACTCTGCTCATTGTCTGAGTCTTGTAATACAAGTTACAAAACAGGCTGAAACACTAGGTGCATACTGGTTTCCCCTTTAACAGTATTCACAGTGTTGTTAATGGGGGTTTCCTGGGATACTGTCTCTGTCCTGGGCTCAGAAACTGGCTCATGGGCCTACAGTGAAAGGATAAATAAACAATGGCAAGCATTTCAGTAAGCTCTTACTGGTGGCAACACTTTTTGTTCCTCCAGTTTTTGGCCTGCCTTATACTGTCCCTGCTATGCTGTGATGGACCCAGTTTGCCTTCTTCATTTGTCCATCCTTTGATTGCCAAGTTTTTCCTTTGGAGTCATGAGACCAGCAAAGATAGATATCATAATCCCTCTTGCCCACTGAACTTTCCTTCATAGCTGATATTGAGTAAGAGCATGCAACCCAAGAGACGATGAGCACACAGTCAGAGAGACAGCAACCAGACGAATCCGGATTCCAGCATAGGTGCTTTGTACCAATTTGGGAATTTACTTTGTTTAGTAAAAAAAGGAATATTCTATAATAGCACAAAGAGATTGTAAAATGACAGAACAATGACTGGTCCAATGACAGTACCAATGACTGTAGCACAACAATCGGCGATGACAGCTGATTGTCCGCCGTGTGTGTGGCCCATGGACACTGGTCTTTGACTTCTACACGGTGGCTCACGAAAAGATTTATTTCACGGTCTAATGAAGAAGAATGAAACCATCGATGTCGGAATCATGAAAATGAAGACAATAAGGAGCTGTCAGAGGATATATTTAGTTACTGACAGGCACTAGACTGCCATACTACTCTGTATAGTAAATTATTTTCACCCTAATTAGCACAAACTTCTTGCAAACTTCCGTTCATTACTATTTGAAACTGTAGCGCAGGACGCTTTTATCAGAATGAGAGCTGGTACGATGGTTATGGATACAGTATGTCTTTCGTGTTTCAACATTAATTATCCATAAAAATTAAAAGTACTCTTTGTAAACGATGGCCTTCCTCAAGTGCTACTTATTCGGCGAGACAAAGAAGGGCGCCAGGCTGGCAACTGTGGATACGCATCAGTCAGTCTAGCTGCACAGTAAATAGAATTCTACGTACACTCCTACTCCATGGACAAAGGGACCGCAACAAAGGTCTCCCGAAAGACAATCCTAGATGAAAGTCAGGTTACTTGGTGAATAATATTAAACCAGAGGACTAACAGAGTTGACATAGCCTGGAGACGATATATGTGAGGCACCTTATATGTGCATTGAACGAAAAACTCACAATGACCGCCTTTGGGACGGTGAGCCGGGCTGCCATTGACAGCCAGGACGGCGAGAAGGAAGGTAGATGCAAGAGCCAACAGTTTAACCATGGTGGAAACTTGAAATGGAGATTTGGAACGAATCTTGGCTTTTATACGCAGGCGGTGGGTTATGTAATTATTTGACGCCGCAATAAAGGCGTTGACGTCGGAGTGAAAGAGAATGAAGGACGTCAGGTGGTCTGCGGAGTTATCGAGGATATATTCACTCACTGAGAGTCATTAGGCTGCCATAATTACTGCAAATGAATCTCAGCCTAATTGAAGCTCACTCTCGTAATGAGTACGTTTTGAGATTGTGGCGGAGCCATTTTTCATTGAGACGAGAGAGTTTCGGTGAGATGTCTCCGTGTTTCAGCATTGATTACTCATACTACAGTCGTTGTAAAATTGTTGGCAGCTAGCAAGTACTACTTATTCGGCGAGACAGAGAAGGGCACCATTCTGGCAACTGTCGATAGGGGTTAATTTAGCTAGCGCAGAAAAATTCGTTTGCTTACACTCCAACTCCATCAACGAAGGGACCGCAGCAGAGGTTTCCCGAAGAGCCTGTTGAGAGCGTCAATGTAAGTTCTAGTTGTGAGGAACAACTTCAAATACAATCCTATGAAGATAAGTCAGCTCAATAGGACATCGTCGAAGATAAAGTGACTTACAGTGTTGACATAGCCTGGACAAGGTAGCAATCTATGAGGAGTACGCATGGAGATTCAACTAAGAGACTCACAATGACCAGGTTGAAGGGTCTGGGGAGTGGCATTGACAGCCAGGACGGCGACGAGCAAACTGGAAGCAAGAGCGAACAATTTAACCATGATTACAGTGATTATTTGGATGGGATTCAGAGCGAGTCTTTTGGGTTTTTATAAGCAATGGGGCTGTCGGTTTACGACAGACGATGTTTCAGGAACAGTCATAGGATGAAGGGGCATCCCTGGCGTCCCGCGAAATTAATGGGTCAATATCGTCATGATTCAGGGTTGGCAAACGGGTCTGGAGCGACTACTGAGTCAAAGTTGTCGTCTTAAGCGTAGTTAGCTGCCACCTTCAATATGGATACAGCCTGAGTTGCAGAACTACTAAGTATACACTGCTCCAGCGTGACAATGATGATTTAAGTCAGGATCTGAAGCATCGATGAAGACTGAGTCGTTTTTCCATTCTACATTATGATCCAGGCCCGGTTTGATGACAGGTACAGTATCTGGCGCAGTCAAAGCGTTACGGCGTTAGGGTCATTGTTATTTATAGCGACGGAGAATGGGAGTCGCTTCAGCGGGATATACTTGGATATCGACCCGAAATATCCCAGCAAGGTACTTGCCCATCCAAGTCATTCAGGCCGACAGGCTGGGTAGCGTCGATTTGATTTCTGATGGACTCCGATTCACCCCCACTCCGATCCCATGACGAGTATGGAGACGCAGACAGGAGATGTCATGCAGGACCACCGACAGTAGCGGAACTTACTAGTTCATGTTTCAAAACGCGGAATCCACTAAGTATGTAGGTCAGGTTTTAAAACATAAAACGGTCGCAAACGGTCGAAGAGAATGGAATTGGACAGCTCTTCAAGCTTCGATCCTCAGGAAGAATGGCAGCCACAGAGTGAGATCACAGAAAAGAAGGTCAGTTCTATTGGGCTCTGGGATTGAATAGATTGGGCACCGGTCTTACCAAATTTAACGGTTCACTGCCTCAGGGAGTACACAAGTCTCCGCCTTTGGAACCCTGGAGAGACTGAAACCAGGGAAGAATCAAGAATCAGCCCTGCATCAGCGCTTCAGCGCTCGCATCATAGTAGCTGCGGCGTCAAAAGCGCTAAAGCTTTCGTGAGTGACATCATTATCGTGAAGCGGCCCTCCAAAAGATGATGAGCGCCACAAATCAAATTGTGTGTCTCTCTTTCTTTCGACTTCCATCTCTGTTGCGTCGGGTTGACAAAGAAAATTCGGGCTTCGGGCCTGGAAGTTCGCGCACGTTCTGGAAGATTCTACTAACAGTGACAAACACTGGGACATGCGTGACACGTCACAGAGACGCGTCAGCACGAAATCAGCCTTATTAACTCTTCTTCCACAACCACCACCTCAACCAAAACATAATGGCTGACCCTAGTGGAGCTGCACCTCAACCTGGTCCCGATGACATTTCTACCGCAATCCTGCGCCCAAAGAAATCGTGGGTCGTTATTGTATGACCCACTTCGCCGACCGTTGACACTTTTTCCAGCCCAAATCGTTTGCTTGTCGACGATTCAGCAGGAGATGACAATTCAGGTGAGATTACCGGTCGTCCTGTCGTGAAAAAAAGCTGATTAGATATCTCTGTAGTCTGCACGATGAACCCGGCGACAATGGAGACATTAGGTCTGTTCCGTGGCGACACAGTCACAATCCGGTACGCATTCTTCCTTCTTCCTGCATGAAAAATCTGGACCTGGCCTTTGCAGTGGCAAAAAACGTCGCGACACCGTCCTCATCTGCCTCAGCTCGGACGACATCGCGGATGGGCGAATTCAAATGAACAAAGTCGCTCGTAATAATCTTCGAGTCAAGCTCGGTGACCTCGTCAATGTCCACCCATGCCAGGATATCAAATACGGCAAACGGGTCCACATCTTGCCCTTCGACGATGCGCTAGAAGGTCTCGCCGGAAATGTTTTCGAGGTCTTTTTGAAGCCCTATTTCCTTGAAGGTTCGTTATCCATCCCATTCATTTCATTCTATTCGTGCTTAGAATCCCTTCAGCATATCGTCCTGTCCGCAAAGGCGACACCTTCCTTGTTCGCGCTTCGATGCGAACCGCTGAATTCAAAGTCATCGAGACCGACCCAGCAGAGTTTTGTATAGTCGCACAGGACACCGTCATCCATACAGGTTCGTTTTTCTTTATCCGTTGTCATTTCAGTGATTCATCGATTTTCAGAGGGAGACCCTGTCAAGCGCGAAGACGAAGAAAGCAATCTCGCTGACGTTGGATACGACGATATTGGTGGTTGCCGCAAGCAGATGGCTCAGATTCGTGAGCTCGTCGAGCTGCCGCTTCGTCACCCCCAGCTTTTCAAGTCTATCGGTATCAAGCCTCCCCGTGGTATCCTCATGTTTGGTCCTCCTGGAACGGGTAAAACCCTCATGGCGCGTGCAGTAGCCAACGAGACCGGCGCTTTCTTCTTCTTGATCAATGGTCCGGAGATTATGAGCAAGATGGCTGGAGAGAGTGAGAGTAACCTGAGGAAAGCATTCGAAGAAGCGGAGAAGAATTCGCCTGCTATCATCTTCATCGACGAGATTGATTCCATTGCGCCCAAACGAGACAAGGTGTGTCGCTATGCTTCCTGCCATTATGGAGTGTTCTCAATTATCTTCAGACCAACGGAGAAGTCGAGCGTCGTGTCGTTTCTCAGCTCTTGACGCTCATGGACGGAATCAAAGCCCGTGCCAACGTTGTCGTCATGGCCGCGACGAACAGGCCCAACTCCATCGACCCAGCTCTTCGTCGATTCGGACGTTTCGATCGCGAGGTCGACATTGGTATTCCTGACCCTACTGGCCGTCTTGAGATTCTCCGTATCCACACGAAGAATATGAAGCTTGCCGACGATGTCGACTTGGAGCAGGTTTGTGAATTCTCATTTTCTTCTCTTTTCATATTCTGATTATATTTCCAGATCGCTGCTGATACTCACGGTTACGTCGGTTCTGATGTTGCTGCGCTCTGCTCAGAAGCTGCTATGCAGCAAATCCGGGAGAAGATGGATCTCATCGACCTCGACGAGGACACCATCGACGCTGAAGTCCTCGATTCGCTTGGTGTCACCATGGAGAATTTCCGTTTCGCCCTTGGAACCTCCAACCCGTCTGCTCTCCGCGAAACTGTGGTCGAAGTACCCACCGTCACCTGGGACGACGTTGGTGGTCTCGAGAAAGTCAAGCTCGAGCTCCAGGAGACCGTCCAGTACCCCGTCGAGCACCCAGAAAAGTTCCTCAAATATGGCATGTCGCCTTCCAAGGGTGTTCTGTTCTACGGTCCTCCTGGTACTGGTAAGACGATGTTGGCCAAGGCTATCGCCAACGAATGTAACGCCAACTTTATCAGTATCAAGGTAAGCTCTTTTTATTTCGGCATATTCTTTTTGTTCACGACTTTTTGTTCAGGGTCCTGAGCTCTTGACCATGTGGTTCGGTGAATCCGAAGCCAATGTCCGTGATGTCTTCGACAAGGCTCGTGCTGCTGCTCCCTGTGTTATGTTCTTCGATGAACTTGATTCGATTGCCAAAGCTCGTGGCGGCGGTGGAGGTGACGCTGGTGGAGCTGGTGATCGTGTCCTGAACCAGATCCTCACGGAAATGGACGGTATGAATGCCAAGAAGAACGTCTTCATCATCGGTGCAACCAATCGACCTGACCAAATCGACTCTGCGCTCCTTCGTCCTGGTCGTCTTGACCAGCTCATCTACATTCCTCTTCCCGATGAAGTATCGCGTCTGTCGATTCTCAAGGCTGCCCTCAAGAAATCGCCTCTCGCTCCCGATGTCAACCTGGAATTCCTGGCCAAGAGCACCCATGGATTTTCTGGTGCCGATTTGACGGAGATTTGCCAAAGGGCAGCCAAGCTTGCTATTCGCGAGTCGATTGATGCTGATATCCGGAGGGTTCGGGAGAAGAAGGCAAGAGATGAAGCAGCGGGCGAGGATGCCAAAATGGACGAGGATGCTGAGGAAGAAGTCGAGGAAGAGGACCCGGTTCCCGAGATCACCAAGTTTGTCCTTTTCTTTCGTTGTCTGTCGTTCATCCAGAGCTAACATTTCCTTCTAGGGACCACTTCGAGGAAGCGATGAAATATGCGCGTCGGTCAGTGTCAGATCAGGACATCAGGAGATACGAGATGTTCTCTCAGGTTCGTATCATCTTTCTACTTGACTTTGATTTTGCTGATTCCCTGGTAGAACCTGCAACAATCTCGTGGCTTCGGCAACAACTTTAAATTCCCAGAGGGCGAGGGTGCATCTGGCAGTGCTGCTGCACCAGCTGGCAATGCTGGGTTCACGGAAGATGCTGCTGACGACGACTTATATGCTTGAGCGATATTCCCGACTGGCCTTGTATTGTGGTTTCTTTCTTCTCAAAAGATATTTTGTCGATTACTTAGATTGTAATACCAAACATTTTTTCCTGCTTTTATTCCGGAGCCGTACGAAGGCAGGTTGGCATTCCCTACCCTTCGAGATGGATGAGGAGACTGGCTCACCAGGTCGGGGTTCGAAGCTATGCCGGGCCTAGAACTTTCGAGAAGTTGCCCAAAATGAATTCGGATTGTGACCAAGCGTGTTGTCTCACGTCACAGCAATTTTGATCCATCACCATGACGCGAATTCCATTACCCGGACGGCCAAATAGCTCCTCATCCCTGGACGGTGGAAGGAATTTATCATTGTCGAATACGATGTCGCTTTCATGCGTGACTCGAGCGATTGCTTTACTCTCGGGTCCAAAGTGCGGTCACAGAGGCCTATTGGGAACCTCCTTTACGCACTTGGAAACCAAGTCTTCAGCGTAATTCGTCGACCCAAATGGAATTGAGTGTACAGTCGCCTCTGAAGTAACCCATACCTGTCTTAACCCATACTCTGCTATAGCCCATAGGATCCATGATCCACCAAGTTGGTAGACAGGGAAATCGGGTACATAACCCATAACTTTGTCATACCCCATAACCCATACCGATGGCCGAAAATTTCGGCGGGAGTATGGGTTATGATAGAGCCAATTTTCGGACCTTTTCGGAGCAATTTGGTCCCGAATAGTACTTTTAGACTACCCTTAGTCAGGAATTTCGTGAACGTTCTCGAAGCATTTTCTCGTTGAGCGCCATGGCCCTGACCGCTAGTCTGAAAAACCTCAAGAAGGCTCTCAAACAGCTGGATACTTCTACTCAGAAGCGAAGAACAGATATATCAGCTTGATTGGCACGTAAAGAGAAGGTCACAGAGAAGAATCCGCAGGACGATGACAGTGAACCCGATGTTCCTGCACCGAGGCATACAGAAGCCTTACAAGCTGTTTTCACTGTACAACGATTCATCTCGTCCGTCAACGATCTGTTTGCACGCAAACTCGGAGATATTCTAGCATCTTTTGGTCGCCAGGTGACAAAAGCACTGGTTGATACTGAAATTATGAATTTCTTTGCTAAAAAGTAGCATCTAGCATTCATTTTGTCCGTAGGAGACGAAAAAATAATATATATAGCTTTCTTGAACCTCCCTGCGCGACCCTACAACATCTCTGTAGTGACCCATACTCTGTCATAACCCATAGCCTGGACCATCCACCGAGGGGTATGGGTTATTACAGAGGCGACTGTAACTCTAAGACCAAGATCAGCATGATAAATGGCGTGAGAAGATCGCGACCTTACTCTAGACAACTGTAACACCGCCCTACTATATTAGGAACGATATTCCCACGAAAGATCACGTGTTTCCTCTGTCCCCACATCCTTCATGAAGTTCCCTTTGGATTTGTCCTAGAACAGTCTGCAATGCATGATATATGACCATGCTCTGTTCATGAGCCCTAAAGTGACATTATTTACTGGTTTTATACCTCAGCAGGTGAAGTTCAGCAACTTGATGACATGACATTGGCTGTGATGACTAAGCTCCATATCTGGCAGAGACTACCCTTAAACGAGCAAGATCTTGCTGGTGACCTCTTATAATGATGGTAGGTGCGATTGTATATACTAAAAGCTCAATTAATACTACTTACATTGAAATATCAGACAAAAATCTTACGCTGCAAAAATTCTGTTAAGGGCCCGCCCCACACCCATCCTGTGTCCCCGAGATGACCTATGCGCACCCCTTGTTGACAACCCCAGTCCAAATCATAATGAACCCATCGGGATTCTTCGCAAAGTTCCCCTCCTCAGATGTTGACTTGGCGGGTCGGGAGCAGTCCCGTACTCCAGCCGTCATTATTTCAGATAAAGTCTATCAAAAGATGTCATTCAACCAAGATTCGAGGCAACGCGCTTCCCTCAGGCTTCCCTGATCTCCATTCTCTTACGATATCGACCCGTCCAGGTGAAATTATGAATGCACTCTTGGACATATCGCGACTCGTTTATGGCCCGATTGTCTTCACTAACGTCTGACCTATTACGAGGTCAGACTTGTGCCTGTCCATCGCCAAATCGACATTCCGGGAGAAATGGTTTCTAAATGCGGTGAAAGAGTAGACGAAATGAAGAGAAGTGGAATAAGTCTGCTAGGCAAGGTCTGCATTCCTCCGAATCTGAGACCAGTTCAATGTGAGAACAGTCCTCTTTTTTTCAGGTTCTAGTGACTGTAGATAGTCAGAAATGAAAACGATAAACGAAAATACTAGATAGATGGAAGGTAGCCGTCTCGAGTCTTTCTTGAACCTTTGTCTCGTGTGTATCAATGCCTCGCTTGTGTCGAGAAAGAATCAATATCAAGAGGTATATCTCACTCCCTTATGACTCTAGCTACCTACCAACAATATAATTTCTTCATCGTTGAGTCAACGACCTGAATTAACCGCAGCTACGTCAGGTAAAAGCCTGCTTTGACCAGCCAATTCACGGCTAGCGAGGTCCTTCTCTGGGATCTGCATAACAATTCAGTGATAGGCGTGGCCAGTAGTCGGGAGAAACTTGCCGGTATTCGAACGATATAGGCAAGCAATGTCGAGATGGCAGCGAACAAGAGGACATTCTTCAGACCAATGTCATACGAGTCTCGAGCAATGCGCTGAAGGTCCGGTGGCAACTTCTCAACAAGCCGGGTGACCTGTCGAATATCTTTGACCAACTAGCAAAGAGAAATTACTTAGCGCGACGAAGAGGTGAAAAACGAAACGACCGACCTGCTCCTGGTCAGGACCACTGATACGTTTCCTCAGTTCTCGTTCGAGACTGGTTTGGAAGATCGCCGAAGAGATAGCGACACCAGCGACCTGACCTGAAAAAGTTCAGATTTCCCAACGAGATGGACTGAATGAAAACACCCACCGATACCGCGGAAAAACTGGCCAAACCCTGTACCGACTACCATGTGGGCTTCTGCAAGCATGTCAACGTAGTCGAATATGTGATGTCGCGAATACTGACCTGGTAAATGAGCTTGTAATGCGACTAGCCAGAGACTGAGACATTTTCGAACAGCAAAGAGCCAGCACGTACTGAGCATCGTCTGTAACATCACAGCATTACCAAATCCAAGGGGAATCTGCACACCAGTCAGCTTCATGCTTATGGTAGAATGTACTCGACATACGATGCTGAGCCACGATTGGATCGGTCCAGAGTCTTCTTGCATCAGCCAAATGAGCACAGCTCCAATGCAGGGAAAGATCCCGAAAATGAGGTTCACTCTCTTGTACTTTCCGGTCTTCTGCATCATCCAACCAACGAACAAAGCCCCGCTGGACATAGATACAGCATTTGGAGCAATATGGAGACCTACAAGCGATCATTGTGAGATTGACGTATCAACCAAGGAGCGAGAAATCGTACCAGCGGTAAGTGAAAAGGACCCATACCAGCAGACCACCTAATCCCATGCCTATTCCATTGCATACGCTGGCCAGGCCTTGAATCATACCACGACACTGAAAAAAGATTTAGCGAGAGCACAGATTCCAGGAATGGTCCTGACCCGTATATCATACATGTCGCCCACAACAATCCTGATACATGTCAAGACCAAGTCTTGGAGATGAAAAGGAATTACGATAAGATTGTGAAAACACCGTCAGCACCAATTCCCGAAATCTGCCATGAATTGAGTGGCAGATAGAAACCATAGAGGAAAGACATACAAATCTCGCTGCAACGAGCAGCTCCATGTTCGGCAATAAGTAATCCACAAGCCACGGTGCCAAGCCCAGCAAACAGGACAGCTGTAAGATTGGCCCTTTTGCGACCCAGGATATTGCAAAGCCGGCCATACAACGGGGAAAAGGTGCAGGTCGCCAAAAGATACCTGAAGAGTTTATGAATGGAATGAGGACTGGATTGTCAAGGTCGTAGGCTTTAAGAGGTTCCCAATCAACTGGCCTGGTTTGACTTGTTGAAGTCGGACGAGATGGACGGCATCACTGCAATGCGGATTGGCCAACGTCCAGTGACACGAGTGAAGAGGAGACGCACTAGTCGGTACAAGGGTCACTGGAGGAAAAAGGTCTCAGAAACAATCGAAGAGAGACAAAGATGGTGACCTACGATTTTCAAAGACTGAAGCGATGAGCTACGGTTCGGTCAGAAAAGACGAAGCACCCACTGAAAGCAATGTCGCGCTCCAAATTTCAGCTAAAATGCCAAATCTCGTGGACCGTGAAATGTCCAGAGGACCTGTGGCTCCGGTGGTATTATTTTGACGCTGAAGCAAGGGTTCGCGTTCGTCTGACATGGTGGGCTGTTGGAGGAATTTTACCGCTATGTAGCATCGAGGGGGATTGTATCATGGTATAAGAAAGACTGTAGTGTGGAACCAACAGACTGCCGTGAGATTGGATTGGCGTATGGGTCCTGGGACCGCATCCCGAGTCAGGCTGTTCAAGTATCGGACAATTGACCGACCATGAGAATGAGGGAGTGGGAGGATATAAATGCCACGCTGCAAAATATATAGTCTCCGATATTGCTCCAGAGGTAGGTATATATTTGCAAGAACAGCTCAACAAGACGTTGGAGGTCACATCCGATCGGTTGTTGGTTCGTTACGTAAGGTTATCTTATCTCAATGTCGCGTGCCGCCGTGGGAATGACGCGTCATCTCACCTGGGACCAATGGCATGCAATCAGCTCATCGCGCTCTCTTTCACGACACCACAACAAATAATCCGACAATGCCTTCAGACCGTGAATCCCTGCTCGGTATGGGCTTCGATGTTGCCCGTGTGGAATGTCTGTCGTTTTCCAATTCATCCAGCTTTTACTGACTGAATGTCTCTATTATTCTCTAAATCATCCGTATCGAATTCCTCTACGCTGCTTTTCTACTCCATATTCCCCTATTGCCAACACATCTTGCCTATTATGGCTGTCGCCACACTTTTCCAGGGGCTCTGGCTGCGACTTCGAACAGTGGCCTCCAGCCTGCAATGGACCATCTGTTCGCGAACGAGGGAAATCCGGTACCAGACATCAGCAGTGTCAAGCCTGAAGCATCCTCCGGTGCGTAAAAATCATCATCTTGATCTGCCCTGTCTTGATGTTTTCGCAGCGCCGATGGATGTCGACGACGACGAAGACACCGAAGCATTACGAGCTCTGGGAATTAATCCCACTGGACAATCTGAAGCCGGTGGAGCAGAAGGAGCAGAAGCCAAAGTATGCGATCCTTTCTTATTCATCGACTTTTACCTAACGTTGTGTTAGTCGATAAAATGCACCATCTGCTCCAAGGTATTCCGAAACACGGCCCTGGCTGAATTCCATGCTGAGAAGAGTGGCCACGACCAGTTTGAAGAGAGCGTCGAAGAGGTAAGTGGCCTCCTCATCGCCTCATTTTCGCCCCTCCAGCTTTTTTATCCAGATAAAACCTCTGACAGAAGAGGAAAAAGCCGCTCGTCTTGCTGAATTAAAGGAGAAGATGACAGAGAAGCGCGCGAAGAAGGTTCCTTGTTTCGTATTTCTGGTCCATCCATAGCTCATAATGAGACAGGAAGAAGAGCGCCGGAAAGAAGACAAGATAAATGAGGCAATCCGCAGGAAAGCTGGAAAGGATCTGAACAAGATGAAAGAGGAATTACAAGCGAAAGAGGTGCTCAAAGAGGTCGAGGCTAAGAAACGAGGTGTGCTTCCTTCTGTCTTGCATATCACCGTATCCTGACGGGTCGTCGTTGTAGAGAAAATCGCAGACGCAAAAGCTCGTGCTGCAGTCAAGGCGCAGATTGAAGCTGATAAGCGCGAGAGAGCAGCCAAGGCTGCTAAGGAGAAAGCTTTGCGCGATGGGACTGCTGTTCCATCGACTTCATCTGGACCACCTACCCAAGCACCAGCAGCAGTCAAGACTGTCCAAGGCGACCATGCGTCGACTCGTCTCCAAATACGAATGAATGGAAATGTTTGGACGACCAGTTTGGGAAGCGACGAACGTCAGTGCTTTTATCCAGATACAGAAATTAGATCTCATATCAAACCAGCCCTTGTTCGTGTATCTGAATTTGTCGCGGCACAGTCTCTGGACGTTCAGGATCCAGCAGACGTCAAATGGGAGGGCGGATTCCCTAGGTAAGGCTGATTCCTTTTCCTTACCTGCTGCTTGCCTGACTGGCGTTTTGGCAGAAAACGCTTCGCTGATTCAGATTCCCAAAAGTCGTTGAAAGAGCTTGGATTGGTGCCTTCTGCTGTGAGCGACCTTCTTCCTTTCTGCTCTGTACCTCCATTCTCTTCCATTGTCGAGTTTTCGGCGTCTCTATCTTGTCTCTGTTCATGCCGCTCACTCTTCCTATAGGTCTTGTTTGCGAGCCTTTGACCGCTGATAAAGAGACAAGGATAAGACAAACCTTTGTATCAATATGTGTATAAACATGTCGCTTTCCGATGCTCAAGACTGCGCTACAAGTCACAAGAGGTCTGCTAGTCGGGATTCTCGTGGTATAGACTTCGAGGTCGGGTTTCCTCGAATACGTACCACAGTCAGACGCTCAGACAAGGAATCAAAAGTTTCTTTTACCGCAAAGCAGAAGGTAACATCTTTGCCTTCTACGATGTCTTTTTTTTTCTTCAGCGCAGACATTGACTCTATCTTTCGGCACGTAGATTCTTTGGTTGGTCGCTAACGCTTACACTGAACAGCAATAGCTGCCCTCTTCTTGGTAACCAAGCCCATCGATGCTCGAAACGTCTTTGGGTATGTACTCAGGAAAGTGTTCTGCTTTATTACAGCTCTTCCGACCTCGATGCTCGGATAAATCAATCATACCCTGCAGATTGGGTTCGCCTCACTGTGATGCGATAGATAACTCTGCTGCTTGCTTGGGTACTGTAAGAGTGACTCAAAAACCTCCATTCTGTCAGGGAAGCTTCAGCGGAATGATAGCCGCTATTTCAAGACCAATTATGCTTTGGGCATGAGGCACAAACCTTGTTTGCCGTGTTGCGTGTGAATGAGTCGTCTCACTACTTTTGTCTCGTACCGTCATCATCGCTAGGTCACCTTCATTCCCCGCCTTATTCGTGTTCTGCTCAACCTACGTATGTCCTTCTAGTAGAGTCTGTCCAATTCGAAACCACGGACTATGTCTTATCACAATGGCAATCGATTCGAGGACCTATACAAAAGTATGAACCACCGAGCTCGAAATTTCCTGTTGGACTGACGTATATCTGCCTTAGCTGCCCAGCGTCTGGAGACTGCAGCAAACTATGGACTTCTCCTCGTTGTCAACGGCGCTCCCATTACTGTATGTCACGCTTGTTGTTGTTTACGGTCTGGGCGACCTCAAACTATCGCCAACTAGTGCTTCCAATGTAGTAGAAGATGTCTGGAGGCAAGTTTCTTGTGCTCTTGCTGGCTTACTTGACGCTTATTCTTTCTTCAGCCCAAGCAATGCGCGAGCTGTAAAGTCAGTGAAATTTCATGCATACTTTACATCTCTCAGGCTGATTTTTCGCCTTATTCAGTCCGTATACTTACTTTTGCAGCAAAGGGTGTCAACGGCTCAGCTGGACGAGCCACAAAAATCCCTTGAGATGCGCATCATTCAAGGCAAGTACTTGATATTTCTTCCGGATAGATCATATCGTTAAACCTTGACCGTAGAAATATCTCCAGGAGCGCCCACACTTTCAGTCAGTCTACCAGCAATTCCCTTGGGCTCATATCCACAGCGGTGGTTCGGCGAATCATGAATTAACAAGAGCGCAGTTCAAGGTCCTCGGATGTGGTCTCGATGTCGGCTTCTGGACATGGCCTGAGCGCTCGGCACCGCACGATGACGAACCGGACGGTATTCTGCTCGTACCTGATCATCCATCGAACTCTATTCCAAGTCCTCGGATGAAATCGTACCGACATGGAGAGATCATGCTAGCGGAGAGCTGGCCCGGCGACACGAAAGGCTGGATGCTCGAACCCACTCTTATCCCGCGTCTCGAATTCTCTTTCCAATTCCCACCTCCGGACCAAGTTCGGGACGGTCAAGTCAAGGACTGGAAATCGTGGTACGAGTGGCGTGGGCTTCCCTTGGCGTCGCCAGCCGCCAATCTCATGGATGCTCCCCTCACCGTTTACTATCTTCTCACCGAGATTCTTACCCATGTGAGTACCAGATTCATGCGATTTGCGCAGTCTAATTGATCGAACCTTAGCTTCTCAGAACTTGCCCTTTTGATGCCACATGTACATATCACCCTCGTCTTTTTCTCTCGAGCGACGCGCTCCATCACCCAGCACGCTAAAAAGTATTTCTCCAAGTCCATTTCTTCCCAGGACATACTGTAGCTTGGAGCTATGACGCACCCGAGACAATGGGGGGAGGTTTGATTTCCATCATTCTCGAAGGCGATTATGAGCTCTGGGGAGAAGATTTCGTCTTGGATAAGAATTCTCGTAACAGAGTGCTCGTCCTGCCAAATGCAGTTATCGCTCTCAATACTGGCTTGTTCACATACAAGACCTGGACTCAAGTTTTCAACTGGTGTCAGATGTACGTCTCAGAGATTCATTTCGATACTCACTAGGCTTACTTTCTAATTAGACTCGCTATCCCGCTGGGGTCGACCGACTATCACGCTTCATATGGCGCCGACTGCGAGAAGGAGCTCCCGAACCTTTTTCAACGCCTCGGTATGATGCAGTAGCCAACCAATACCCCAATGCGAGATTGGTATGACTCTGGTGTCAAAACCACGTCGTACAAGCAGACAGTGAATCCATTTCATCGTCCTGGACTCTGTGAATGTTCACCAACCAAAGTGCCACGCGTTTACAATGGTTTCACCTTCACGATGTTGCCTGGAGAAAAGGGTCCAACCCCGAAGTGTCATCATTAGCGGCTTGAGCCAGGTGACGAAGACCATGTAAGACTGCAGTCGAAGATTCGATATCTTGTTACCAACTTGTTACCGACTTTTGTATATGTAAAGCCCTTGACAATCTCCGATAGTCGATACAAAAGTCATTTCTCCGTCAATTTTTATCGAGTTCAGCTCCCAGAGGGTAGCCATCTGCACTGCCTGATATGCGCCAGCGCTGCCTCCATATACTTGGGTGGTCTGGAGAGCTGCCTGAGGAACAGTGAGGATACCCTGGACCCGGACTTGATTTTTACAATCCCTAGCGGTGCTTCTGTTGGAGGAGTACATGTAGATACATTAAAATGCACAGGGCAATCGCCTTGAGCCTGCGATTTAACTTTTAGGGCGACCCTTGACGTTTCAATGCGGCATCCAGCGGGAGCTGCAGGGTTGCTCAAGGGTTGCTGCAGGGCGGATTTGCGGGTTTTTGATTATTGAATGGTCCGATTCTGCTGTACTAGGCAGTTTACATCAAAACTCAATCGGCAATGCGTCAAAATCAGGCATTTAGTTTGGTTGTTTCGCTCCCTTTCCTTGCCTCAAAACTCATCCCGTGCCTGGGTTTTGATGCAGCCTCTTCCTGATGAAACATTATAAAAGCTCAGAATTTGGCTCGAGCACCATTGTTGTGCTCTCCTAGAACTGAATATGAGACACTCTCATCTGGAGCTCCAAGTTAAAACATGGAGGTTCAGACTGCAGAGTCATAGATTCACTAATGTTGGGCTGTCAGGACAATGGATTCCGGGAGATGGTCAGCCCTGTGGCTGACTTTCTGCACTCGGCCACAGGTATTCTCGGGCTAATCGAACCCGGGAACGTCCGGGTCCCTCACGGTCTGTATGTAGTAAGTCCAAAGTACCCAAGTCAAGATTTGCGCTACGACTGAAATATTTCACGATCACTTCATTTTTCTATCAGCGGTACAATCAATTAATATTTGGAATTACTTGGTCAACTCTGCTTTTCCTTGGTGTGTCCATACGGGAGTGGACGTTCGGTTGACATTTGATCTCCATTTTGATCTGTGGCTGTGTAGGCGGGAGCTCCGCCTGTTACGGCACAATCCCGCTTAACAATCTTGCTCGAATACCAGGGGCCAAGCAAGGGGCGCTTGCACTTCAAGCAAGTCCACAACACATTGATAATACTTTGGCAAATAACCGCCAGATCTATCAGACCCCAGCACAGAGCTATAGATTAAATATGTTCTACTGATGAAATACAGACAATACTGCACAGCATGGGGCAAGATCCAACAGTCCAGGAATGTTCTATGCCATGGAAAAATTATGGCATTGAAATCACAGATGTGTCCCGCAGCCCTGCAACTTGATGATGGGCATATTTAACCGAGCGGGCATTGCGCCCTGAGGGCGCCAACTTTCTACGAAAACTCCGTCGAAGGCCAACGGCAGACTCTGGAGTCGGCGGGAACTTTCAAAACTTGAGATGCCAGGTGGCCTTCTTCAAATCTCACAGCTGAAGGCACTGGGTGGTGCTTTTCTGTTTGTATCCTACCAATACCGCCATTGAGACCACAGTCTGTATATGCTCCAGGGTCATATTCCTGGTTGGAACCTGACAAAAATATGAAAATGTCAAAACTGTATATAAACCTTATCTGAACATGAAGGGACAAGTGAGAAGGCCTGGTTAGGTGTCTGAATGACAGTACCAGCTTTGCGACATATGAAATGACATGATGACTAAGCCTCAAATGCACCGATTCTTCAATTCTCTGGAGCTTTGGAACTTGAGAGCAGGCCTCAACCGGTCAGTGAATCATGTATGTACAAGGCAATAACAAAAATAGATTGAGTTTCAGCGAATACCTTGCTCCATTGCGGTAGACTCCTCCGAGGCAAAACGAACACGTACACTATGCCCAACAAATACGAGCTTGACTGTGACGAAACTGCAAAATCACACATATATACCTTCTAATGAATGGGTCTGAGTCTTGAATCAGCTTCTTGGGGTCCTCAATTTAGAGTGACAGATGTCCTCCACAGGACTCTTCCACAAGTCCAGGACTATTCTTCATGAATTTCTGATCGGACAGGCTTGAGCTATTCATGGCATTGTGAACAAAAGCTTACATGTAAAGTACTGAATGGAATTGACATTTGAGCGGGAGCTGTTGACAGAAAAAGAATGAACAGCCCGCCATAAAACACAATTGTCGGAAGGCCTGTCAAAACTCATACTGAACAGGATCTACCTATTGTATCATCTGTTCGACTCCATGATCTGTATCAACTGTCAACGTTTTTGCGCCACAAACTTGGTCAGAAGCCGTTGAAGGTTTGTCGGAAAAGACAAGTATTAGAATGTTAAACTGGGAGCTTCAGCACAATCAACAACTCTTAATGAAATACCAAAATATTGGAGAATCAAGATACAACAGACCATTTCTAAGCCATTCTAAGGAAAGATGAAAATACATCGGAGGAAGCACTGTAAAAGCGGGTCAGGGCAGAATGCCGCCTTTTATCATGATTCATGAAACCTAGGCTGTATCAAAACCTGGTTGAGCAAGTGGTTTTGACGTGAGCAATGAGAGCGAGGAACTAATTGAGTGTTCGTTTTGACGCAGGCCCAGGGACCCGATAATACCGAACAAACCGAAATGACAAAAGCCGACCCGTCACGCGTGCGGCCTTGTGGAGGGCCTGCTGCGTTAAAACGTCAAACGTCGCCCTAAAGTTAAATCGCAGGCTCAGGGCGATTGCCCTGTATATTTAATGTATGTGCCTCTACTGTTGGAGGTTTGTCGCACCAGTCCCTTTCACTCTCCGAGGTGGAAAATATACCTACTTATAATAAGTTATCTACAAATTATCCAGGTTTGATTGCCGAGTTGACATGCTATACATACCGAAACTCAAAGAGGAATCGGAGAGGAATACAGTCGCTGCCCACCCAACTTCCTAGTTCTAATGTCCGGATCTGGTCAACTAAGCAATAGCAATGGCAAAGCTGGCCTAGATAGCCAGCGGTAAGATCCGAACCTCACAATCTGCTCCCGCGGTGATTCGTAGAAGACTCCAGACGGGCAGATCGCTCTAGACTCAGTTTGAAATCGAGTCCTGGAGGTCCACGGTTGTACTTGGGATGGTTGTATGGTTCGTGCCAGAAATATGACAATATGATCTAATTTCGATCTAATTCATATCAGTTTTCGACTGTTTTCGACTACCTATGTTACCTACTTCTTAGTGCTAAGCTTCTTAACCGATGGGAAAATTTGCATCCTCTCCTTCTCAGTGAATTGGCCAGCAGTCCCCTCCAAAGTGATTCGTACCAAACTGGTAACCTTCTTCTGTTTTTGTATGACAGCATACTCCTTTTCCCAGAAGCTTGGTAGGTTACCAGGACCCAATGTGGTCTTGGGACTGGTGTCATCCAATGGTCGGTACAAGACCCAAGCTTCTCCGGAAGTAGCTAGGGCCATTGCTTCCGACATCCGTTCAAAGGCAATGGTGCTTCCACATAGCTTTATTAGCTCACTTTTTATCGTATCGGCAAAGACGTCCTCCAAGATCTTTTTACCGTTTCTCTTTCTGAAGTCCTGCACGAAGCTGAGCGGCGCCTTGGTCCAGAAAAGGGCATTTCCGGATAAGGACTGGATTTTGGCAAGCTTGAGAGTCGCAGCCGCATCTGCTGGACATGCAGTCGGTTTAGAGGGTGCAGCACCTCTGGCATAAAGCGAGACATCGCCGTTTGGATGGATAGGTGCCGCATTGACAGAAGCTCCAATGAGCAATAAGACGAGAGATACGGTTGAGAACAACATTAGGACGCTGCAAAGCTTTCGTTATGGCTGCCGAGAACAATGCTAAAGGAGACATACTAGGTAGAGGGACGGGTATGAGTTGAAAGTTGAATGATTGACGGTAAATCAAGCGCAGGATATTAGACAAGTCTAGGAAAACTCCAGGCTCTGCAGAAGCGTATGAGTAAATTGACCGGGAGCAGAAGTGCAAAATGGTACTGACTTGAAAGGGATGGCTAGTGTGTGCGTTTGTTAGGCGGCCTGCGCTGAAGAAGACTGGTAGCTTTGCTCGGTATTTATACCCACCAACTGCTCTTATCTTCCCGTAACGTATGCTCAGGACGGAGCCAAGAGATATGACGCTCTGGATACCGGTAAAATGTGTGATACAGTCAGAGTGAGTGCTCAAACAGTTGATCCGCGCGAGCATCCGAGACAGAACCGGTACATTTTAGTTTCCTGGCTACCGACACTGTACCTAGTCTCTGTGTACTGTACCGGCGACCGACACTTGTTCAGGTATATACAAGAGTCAGAGAAACGAAAAATGAGATAGAGCGATACGTCAATCGATTTGGATGCCATAAACTGGGCTTTATGGTGACCCACTACCTCAACAATGGTCGCATGGCGGCAAATATCCCCGAATGGGTGGCGGGACGATCAAATTTCCGTTCGAACTGATCACTTGTCAGGTCGTGGCATCGTTCTTAACTCGATCTACTTTTCTGCAGCTCCAAAGCGAACGTGCGAGTTGAGTACGTTGAGTCCTCAAGCGCTCAAATTATTCAAATTTTTGAAAATACCTCTTCTCTTGAAACTGCAACTGCCAACAACCGATGCATGAAAGAAGACATCATAGATCCTGGATCACCAGTAACTGATCCGAGAGTCCATCGGCTGCCAAGCATGTCCGCAGCGCCCAGCGAGGTCCAGCCCACGGCGACAAACATAGTCCGGCTCATCTGATTGCGACCCGATTTCAATTCTATCCCAGTACAAAGACCAGTGCAATAGAGCTTGGCAGGTACGAGTCCCCAGATGTTTTCACACAGCCACAGATCTCATTCGCTCCTTTCCCTCCTTTGATAGCGAGAACATGCGGAACAAAGAGGACGAAACTGTAACGATTACTTCACTCAGACGCAATAAACCAGACCAAGTTCTATTGGTAGTTTATGTAGCGTGATTGTGATAGTAAATAGTTAAGAAGAGAAGAATCATACATGCGACAACTTTATAGTTCTCGCCAATCTTATCTTATCATAGCCTGTGATCAATCTAATCTCTTCTGTGCCGTACTCCCGTTACACCCTCCCCCACGAGGACGAACTTCGAGTACTGTCCTCTAAAGTTCCTCATCTTCATTTGGTAATGGTATATCCTCTGCAGCGTCCATATCTACATCTCGCGGGACTTCATCGCTGTCAGCACCCAACGCGGGTGCTTCGCCATCCGTCGTGGATGGCAGCAATACTGTCTCTGGAGCTGTAGGTGCCTCGGTTACACTTGGAACAGATCGATTCGACGACAATTCCATATTGACGTCAGGTTGGGTGGAAACATTCGGAATAACTATAGTTGGCTGGACGGCGATTTCGGGAGAAGATGATGGTGAGTCATCTACTCCCGCACTAGCATTAACGAGAGGAATTGGAATACCGGTAGATATGTTGGGCCGATAATTGACCGGCTCGTTGACCGGCGGGTTGATCTCGCTAGTAGGAGGATACCAAACATGACCTTCACCAGGAATGGGAGGTACCACTCTTCCGTCAATCTCCTGGACATCGTCAAGAATATGACCGTAGCCAATTGAATCCTGAGGATTACGATGGTGCATCCTATTTAGGAATACACGACCAGTCTGCCACAGTGCGTCTACTTGACGGAATGAGACTCCTGTTGAAGCCAAGTGACGAACGACATCATCAATGTCCATATTTATGGCCGCACCAGTATAGCGACGCGGTTCGTAGTCACGAGCGACCATTAATCCGAGCTCTTGGACTCGGCGGTAATAGAAATGAGGCGTCGCCCAAACCGACGCCAATAAGACTTGGAATCGTACATTGGACAAGTGAACTCGTCCAGTATCCAAGGCAGCACTGGGACGCAATAGTCCCATCATCAGCCACCCTTGCGCATCGGCTCTATTGATGCGCAGTTCTCCTTCGACTTCCTGAAAGTCGATCCATATTGCCTGGCGAATAGTACCCTGTTTCGCCTTCCAATAGTGGCACCAGTCATCGACTGGAGCCAATAATGTTGGAGTTGCGATAGGATTCTCGATCATAGGGAGACCGAATTGTTCCCGTTTCCGCTTTTGTGACCCCAACATCCAATTGTCACGATTATTGCCCGTATACTTGGTACGGATGGCATGATCGGCTAGACTGAGCCGATCTTTGGCTCCATTTTGACAGAGCTCCTCGGTGTAAGAAAAGGCCCGTTGAAATTTCAACCGAGCGGCTACATTTCCTTCATTCGCTTGGCGAATGATGAGATTGATCTCATCAACTGTCAGATATAGGTCATTCGGCCGATCGGGGATGAACTTCGGAGTAACTGATTTCGGAGCTGTTCTCCGTCCCCGATATGCGAATGAAGAAGGTCCATTCGGCCGAGTATGGTGCCCACGCGGTTGAGTGGGCGGTCCATGATTATGAGACGGGTTTGAATGAGGAGGAAGCTGAGTTTCATTTGAATTTCGTCCATTTCCCTGTCGTAGTAGACGGGGATTCAAAGCAACTGCAAATGACTGGCCCATTCCTCCTCTGAATGTCGGTCCTGAAGGACCAAATGGCTGGTGCAATTGAGTGGGAATATCATCTGCCCACGAAGCTGGAAACGATTCATCAGTAATCGTTGAAGGCTCCTCCAACATGGAGGAGAGAAAATCAAAGGCTGTCCCACCTGGGACATCGAGTCTCTCTTCATTCCCGGAATGAATTCGTTTCGGAGGAGGCGTCATAGCTTCCTCAGACATTGGTTGTTGACTAGCTGAAATTCCGGAAGGGACTCCTTCCGGCACTGACTCTGAATCACTCTCTCCGTCGCTTTTGTTGAAATTCCCAGTCTCCTCATGATCCATCCTGCGGTGTTCATTATGTCGCCTCTGATATTCATTGCTTTTCTGCAATGACCTGGCCCCCGATTTCCTAAACAATGCTGGATTGCTGTCACGAATCTCGTGTCTCAGCTGATCCAGCTCTCTGCGATAGGTATTTCTCTCATCTCGCAATCTTTCCTTTGCTTGCGAAGCATCCCTTGCTTCGCTTCTGGCCTTGTCTCTCTCCCCATGCAACCGATCACATTCATCATCAATGTCTTCAATCTGCTCTCTATGGCGCCTGAGTTCAAGCGCCAATGCCGCGTTATCTCTTTGAAGCGCAGCAATGCGATTTCTGGCATTGAACATGATGTTACTGGTATCATTGGCTGCTGGTCTGTAGGCCATTTCTTCACTACTGATCGGTACGAAATCGGCTGGAGGTCGAATAGTAGGGTTGACTGGTACTAGCCCCGATGGTGTCTGGTAATAAGCAGTTCGTGGCATATGGGCGGAAGGTCCGCCCATGAATATGATATTACCAGGATTGAACTCCTGATTCTCTGAAGTACTGGAGTTTGAATGTACTGGATCTCCTCCCCCACCAGACCGAGCCACGGTCTGGTGTCCATTTCCCATTTCCACGTCCCCGCCAGAGCCGTTGTCTTCAACGGCAGGAGTCAGAATCTTGTTGGTTTGCTGATTGTTTTCCGACATTGAAAGATGGTTGTCAAAGTAAAGGACAAGAAGTTCTTGTATATTTCCAGTCGCTGAATGTGACTGGAAGCCGTGCATGACCCCGGGATTGATGCCCGAATGCTTTTGATGTGGGTCAGTAACTCATGACCGCTCAATAGTCCCCATTCTCTTAGCTGACCGTGTTCTGGTCGGCTTTTGGATATCACCGACTTCGGTAATTCCCAGCAGTCGTAGATAATCATCGAGAGCTGAACAGTTCTCGATGCTTTTCAGTGTCTGCCAAGTGGTGTCTCCATCTGCCCAATTCACTCTGAACTGAATCTTTTGACCTTTCCATCCATGGCCAATAATTTCACTGACAACATCTTCATCATCGGGTTCTCCAAAATCATATGGCGTGAATGTTTCGCGCCCTGGGAACAAGATCTCATCATTCGGAGCAAACGGTTTGAGCTTGCTCACATGGAACCGAGGATGAATATTTCGCCGTTGAAATTCGTCCGGAATATCGAGTTTGTATGTCGATGATTCAGGGTTTGCTTCAAGTACCAGATAAGGACCCAGATACTTTGGTAGCAATTTCCCTGTGCGGCCTTTCGGAAGTGATAGGTCACGAGTTGACAAATAGACTTTGTCGCCAGCTCTGATCTTTGGGTCCACGCGACGGTGTTTATCCGCCGTGGTTTTCTGGAACACACGTCTCGCTATCAATGAGTCATAAGCATCATTGAGCCGTTGCACTGCCTCTTCAACAAATTGGCGAACACCCTTATGTACGCGTTCATCAACTTTTATCTTCGGTAATACTCGGGGCATGCGAGTATAATTGAGTTCAAATGGAGCGAATTCTGTTGATTCGCTGATGCTTGAATTAATCGCAAACTCAACCATGGGTAGTTGCTGCACCCAATCTTGTTGATCTGGGCCAATGACTGACCTCAGAATCTGACCCAGCGAACGATTGATTCATTCAGTCAACCCGTCCGTTTGCGGATGGAACGAGGTAGACATGAGTAACTTGGCACCCATCAATCGATGTAATTCGCGCCACCATTTTGATGTAAATTTCGAGTCTCTATCGGATACCAATGAATCCGGTAGGCCGTGTAATCTCACTATCTCCTTGAGATAGAGCCATGACAGCTCACTAGCTGTCGTGGTTGTTCTGATCGGTATCAAGTGCACCATTGATGTCAGTCGACATACGACGACCCATAGGTAATTAAAGCCCTCGGACTCTGGGAATGGACCAATGAAATCCATTCCTATTGATTCCCAAGGTTCGGTAGGAATCGGAATGCTATGTAATTTACCAGCAGGTTTTCCATAACCTGCTTTACTCTGCTGGCATTTGCTGCATGTATCACAAAATATGATACTATCTTGCATTAGCCGCGGCCACCAATACCAACGACGGATGTAGTCTGCCGTTCTTTGAGCTCCAAAATGGCCCACTGATTTGTGGGCTTCTTGCAGTATCAATCCTTGAATGGTGTTATCACCGAATTTCGCCGCGGGGATATATAACACCATCTCTCCTACACGATTTTTCGTGTATAATAGACCATTTATCTCTTGAAATGCTTCATGACCTTTAGGATCCAATGTTATCTTCGAAGACAAATTGTCTTCCTGGTACGCTGATTTGATAGCCTGTACCAATTCAGCATTGTGCCCGAGGATTTGTTTACGCAGGTTTCTTCCTCGGACTCTCGATTGTATTACAGTCGGGTTAGTATCATTGTCAGCAGGTTCTTCCTCTCGTATTATTGGGGGAATGGCTTTGGCCATCTCAGCGGCTTCCTTGTCGCGAGCCTCTACTCGATCTTTCACTTCATTAATTCGACGACTTCTTCGTCGTTCAACTTCGGACTCCCCAGCCCGGTTTTCCACCTTATCTTCCGTCTCAAAAATGACGGCTCGCGCTTGTTGTCTCAACTGCTCTTCAGATTTGGTGATACCATGGCTCAATTTGCGGTTGTTCAGAGTATTCCATACTCTGTATGCACGTATTGCTTCAACTGGTTCAGTAACTTCCTGCTTTCTATCAGGAGGGATATCATCTAACTCTGAGTCTAAACGAATATCGGCATTGGAATATTCCGATGTTGAGTACGTATCAAACCAGGTATCGCTCTCATAGTACCTGGATAGTGCATCAGCGACTTTATTAAGTCGCCCTTTGATGTATTGGATGGAGAAATTAAATCTAGATAGATACTCCATCCATCTAGTCTGTCTAGGAGATAGTCGTCGTTGTGTTTGGAAGAATTCAAGTGCTTTATGGTCAGTTACCACATTGATTTTATGACCGATGAGCTTGTCTTCCCACTTGAGTAGAGCCTCAAGTATAGCCAATGTCTCTTGTTCAAAAACACGATAATTGCGCTGTGCTGCTGTGAATTTTTTCGACATGAATGCGGCTGGAGTGCATGTTTCCCAGCTAGGACCTTGTCCTAGCATTGCACCAAGGCCTGAGGCTGAAGCATCACATATGATCCAAATAGGATCTGGGTTGCGAGTATCAACTGGACGCAGTATTGGAGTCTTGCTGCATTTCGCTTTGATCATATCAAAGCATTTCTGGTGAATCGGACGCCAGTTGAATAAATTTCCATTGGCTGTTATACCCGATAACGGCCCGGTGAATTCCGCCACTTCAGGGAGGAAATGAGCAATATACTGAATCAATCCGAGAAATCGCTGAACATCGTGATAGTTTCTCGGTGTACGCCAATCGCGTACTTTGTCCATTTTGTCTCCGGCAGCATGTAATCCATGCATGTCAATTACATGACCTAAACAGTCCATTTTGTTAGCGTACAATTCAACCTTCGCTTCACGAAGGTAAAATTCTTGTTCGCGTAATTTTTCAAAGACCAACCGAAGATGCTCTTCATGTTCTTCGATTGTGTCACTGTACACAAAGATATCGTCGAGGTAGACATGAAGGAATCGACCAATATAATCACGAAATATCATCGTCATCAGGTTCTGAAATGTCGCAGGTGCATTGCAGTCACCTTGCTGCATCACGGTACTATAAAAAGTACCGTATATTGTAGCAAATGCTGTCCATTTCACGTCGTTGGGATCTATGAGTAACTGCTCATAGGCATTAGTTAAATCGAACTTTGATTTGTACTTGGCCTTCGCGACATCATCCCGAATATTGTCTTGCTCGGGAAACGGGGTTACGTCTCTATGGGTATTGTCATTCCGTTTGCGACAATCAAACGGAGTCCGAAGAGAACCATTCTTCTTCGGTATACATAGCATCGGCGCTGCTTGGCTGACTTGAGCTGGTACCCACCAGCCTGCACGCGTATACTTCTTGATCTTTTCCATTAATTCCGGCTTTAGATAGTCGGGACACTTGGGCAAATAGTACTGGTACTTCTTGCCTTCATCAATGATGGGAATGCGGTGTGTTATCATTCGCTCTGGAGGGAGTCTTTCTGGCTGTTCTTGGAATATATCAGTATATTTCTTGAACCATTGTTCCTTCAACAGTGGTATGTCACTATCATGTAATGATTTGGCCTTATCATTACCGTTTGGTTCAATACGAGCGGTCTTCATATTAACCTGGATATCTGGCAGCTTCGGTTCATATTCCGGATCAACATAGTCAGAACAAAGCTTCTGTTCTGCTTCTTTGTTTTTCATCTTGGCTTGGTGTTTTTCCCAAGCCGGTCGCACCACTATCTCCAGATATTTTGCTCTGCGTCGATGTTTATCAGCGCTCATTGACGTTGATGGCAATTGCCCTTTTTGCATGAATTTCGGCAATTGCTCATACATCTTCTGAAAGGAATTTTGGGTCCTTACTCGAGGTCCTTTTGTTGGCTTTTTCTTATCCATATTATCAAATATGGATTCCATCTCTTCCCAAGATGGAACATCTCCCTCTGCCATCAATATAAATGGCCAATCCTGAGGTAATCGGCGCTCCCATGCGTCATTTCCATCATCTCCTTCGTCTGGAACTGCCTCCATCCGAACTCGATATCTATTATCTTTTCCTGGCGGCAATTCAATTGTCGTCTTAGCCGCTGTTTTTCGTACTCTAGGTGGTCTAGATGTACCATCTAGAAGAGGTTTTCGCAAGTTGTGTAACACATTGAACTCCTCAGTGGTCATTAATACCGGCTGCTCATCTGTCAGTCGGGTCATTTTTGGTCTCTTTATCTCGTCTTCGTCTATTACTTCTTCAATTCGACGAAATGGTGCCACTGATTGGTTTGGTTGCTTCTTTACCCGCTGAGTTGTGGGTATCCCAGCAGGTTCGTCTCCTCATTGCCGATGAGCTATCATTGGCGCCTTCCCTGTTCAAGTAGTGTTACGACGGACTAATTCTCGTCGTTCCTCCCCCTCTGTGAGAGCCTTCCATGGCGTACCACCAATCCATATAGTGTCATTGACCATGTCCATGATAATTCCCCACCGACGCATCCCGGTGGTACCAATTGTAGCATCATATTTGTCCAGGTTGATGACATCAACGTAAATCTGGTCATTCTTGACTCCAGGAAAGTCAAAAGTCGCATATCCTCCCCGATTAATAACACTTTTACTTCCCGCTGTACCTAATATCAGCGGAATTTCCTTATCAAGTGCCTCTGTCTTGATATTGGCTACAGTGGCGAATGCTGGAGACACTGAATCAGTTGTGCACCCCGTGTCAAATAATGTCAAAGCGCCCACTCCATTGATAGTGGGCATTTGTACTAGACATCGACTCTCACGACATGTCTTCAGTGGACGTGTCATATTCAGTGCAACCTGCGAACTTGCCTCCGGTTGGTCCGCCACTCGAGCTGATCCCATGTAGACCTCTTCAGATGAATCATACTCATATGATTCATCTGATGGTACTTGTTCCATGTATCGTCTTTCAAAATCAACGTGATTCTGTATCTCGTTTCCAGCAGTGTCTTCATCCACTTGCATCGCCCCCATTCTAGGATCAATATGATAATCCTCATATTGCTCGATGTAAGTGTCATCGTATTGCCATTCGTCTTCGATGGCTGTCGCATCAACCGGGGACATTGCCCGAAGAGTAACTCCTTCAAACTCCAATCGATCCTCTTGATCCTGTTGTTCCGGTGGCGGTTGCTCATGATCAGCCGCCCCTTCTCTATCATCTACGATTGGCCTTAGAGCAAATATTTTTTCTTTCCCCTTGTCATATTGGGGACATTCAGGCATAGTCGATATATGCCCCATACCTTGGCACTTCCAGCACTTGGTATTCGACAAATCCACTCCAGTACGTCTAAACGTCGTATCGGCAGGAGCGGCCGGCTTTGACCCCGCCGCTGGGTTCTTATTGAAGCCCGACCCTTGATTGGATCGAGGTATAAATCGTCCTCCAGGCCTATAAAATGGTCTGGGAGCTGGAGTACTGCTTCTCACTGGAGTAGCTCTCTCATCTGTTCGTCTCACAAATCCGGGGATCCGTCGACTAATCTGAGTAGTCGCACTGGATTGGTCGACTGTTTTGCGTTTGTCATAGCGTACTATAACTCTCATCATTGTTTCGGCCTTCTTGGCCGATCCCATGATTGTTTTGGTATCACTTGTCTCAGCTGTGATGCCATCTCGCAATACCTCATTGCGGATTCGCGAAGGTAATAATTCCATTAACCGCGAACGGAACGTATATCTATCGGGTGGGTATACCATCCTCCCAGCATGCCGGGTTAAGTCCTGATACAAGTCGTCAACTGACGTCTTGTATTTGACTGCTACAAAATCATCGGTCGCATCCTGTACTGCGGTGTCGTGAATGAACCGAATGTAAAGCCCCATAACCACATCGATAAGTGTCCAATCCTGGTGTTCACTTCTGATTCCGTCCACATTATCGTTGAACCAATTCAACGCCGCTCCTCCTAAGAAATAACCAAAAGATACTACACGTTGTTTCCGACAATGTTTCCCACCCAATCCATTGAGTTGCTGCCAACGGAACGTCATTTGAAGATGTTCCTCAAACTTATCTAAATCCTTGCCTCCGACCCAACGGTCGGGATCATTGACTTTCATTGTTGGAACTCAAAATCCCTTGGTTTGAGTCACCAGGGGCTTTCCTAGACGCTCATGAATCCATTTTCCCCATTTATTACGCAAAATGGATAAATATTGAATATCTCGAGATTGGTTCTCAATCCCAAATCCTTGTCGTCCTTGTGCCACAATTCTCGGTTCTTCCATATTAGTTGGAGGACCAATGGACCGTAATTCATCATCTCCATACAATGCTACTGGACGAAATGGCGCGGTATCCTCTACCCACTCATCTTCATCATCGTTGAATTCTTCAACGTCGTTGTCATCTTGATGATCTTCTTCTCCATCATCATCACCGTCCGATGGATCATCTGGTGGATCTCCACCGCCACCGCCACCGCCACCATTGCTAGGTGGACCTCCATTTCCACTACCACCATTTGATGGTAGTGCCTGATGATTCCTGTGCCATTGTCCTGTCATTATCATATTACGGGCATTTTGCTGTTGCGCCTGTGGTGCTACCGGATTAAAAAATTCTGTCGGGATCTCACGCTGATCTCGAGACCTTTCCATTTCCTTGGCACGATATTCATTGAACCAATGTTGGCGTCTTTCCTCTAGTTGCCGAGGAGACCAGTTGTCATGGGCTTCACCATCAAGTCCAAATCTCACACCTTGATCTACGATGCGAGTCTCGCCACCTCTCGCAATATCATTATTACGAGTTCGCTGCAGTGTAATTCGCATCCCTGTTGTAGGGCCAATCATCCGTATCAGACTCGCATCATGTTCCTCAATTGCCATATCTCTTGGTACGGCTTGATTCTCTTTTTTGAGATTCTCTTTTTTGATCGGACTATTTTCTCGACTATTTCGAGGACGTCTCGATGGACTCCCCAGCTTTGACTGCTGGGGAACATTGATCATTCTATAATAATCGTGGGCCGTACTGTCTGGGTTTGCGTTTAACCAACGAGCCATGCGTGCATCATTGGTTTCTTCTGGACTCGGTGAGCGTGAGCTTTCCTCGCCATATTCTTCAAGTTTGGAGAAAGTATCTATCATCATTTGCGCGATACGTTCGCGCTTTTTCGGCGTATTTCTCCCTCCATTTTGGGAGAACTCATTTTTCAATTTACGGGCAAATTCTTCCGTGAATTGCTGAGCAATTGGCGGTTCATTCCTACCGCCTTGGTTAAGGACTACTTCCGATGGATACTCTCTCTGTCGAAGTTTTCCTTTCCTTCTCTCTTCTAGCTGTTCAGCTCGAAAGATACCTAAACTACTTTCGGGATCGCTGACCTGCGATCCTAGTACTTCGTCTCGCTGAACATTGTATTCAGCGACGGCCATATTCCCCGCACCCACGGTCGTGGGATCTCGGAAATTATTGTCACCGAACGAGCCTATAAACGGATGAGTTGGTGATTGATGTGACTCATCACCCATGGATTCTGGTCGTCTGGCTGCACGATCAGATTCTCGGGCGCTGTTTGCTCGGTGTAGTCCTGGGGGACTACGTGGCTCTGCAAATTCACTTTCTCTTAAATTTGCTGGCACTAGCGGCCTCTCTCGAGGTCGCGAGAAGCGAGGTGGCGTTGGTAAAGCCACCTCTTCTCGACTCAGTATCAGAGTCGGCACTAAATCACCTGATGATTCATTTCGCGGCATTCCTGGTATCATATATAAACCTGAACGTCGCTCTCCATTGGCGCTAGCAGTCCTAGCGCCTCTCTGCACAGTATGAGTCTGTGTAGACATTGTAAATTCCAATAGTTTTTTAAGAAGGTTTAAAAAAGTGTAACGATTACTTCACTCAGACGCAATAAACCAGACCAAGTTCTATTGGTAGTTTATGTAGCGTGATTGTGATAGTAAATAGTTAAGAAGAGAAGAATCATACATGCGACAACTTTATAGTTCTCGCCAATCTTATCTTATCATAGCCTGTGATCAATCTAATCTCTTCTGTGCCGTACTCCCGTTACAGAAACCCATAAGTAGACTGTTCGGCCATGGCCGTGTGCGAAATGAGTCACCCGGCCATCTCCTTTCAGCACTTTGATGATTCTTTCAACAAAATCGATCTATAAATGCAGTTGTAAAGTCTTGAGAAAGTCATTCTGCTGCCACATTTTACAACAAAATTTAAATCGAGACTACAAGACTTGATGTTCTTCAGTGAGGACAAGGGAGGGATGGTGAAGCGTACCCAGTTGAATTGTGAAGCTTTGCAAGGATGATTTGGGGTTCATAAACGGCTCCATCATCACCTGGATCCTTCAGTAGGCCAGGCGTAGGTACTAGACAAGAAAGCGACAAACTGGAATACTGGGATCAAGGAAATTAGTTGGGTCTGGGTTGGACCATGCAGTCAACGCGAGTGCGCCCGTGTCCTGTATGAAACTTCCGAGCTGTGAATGAACAAGACATATCAAGGATCAACAAAGAGAACTGACTTGACTGCAGGTCCGGGACCGAAACTCTCCATCCTGAAAGATCAAATCCCAGTTGAGCCGTTCCACCCGACAAGAAGATTGGAGCTAGGACGCTCTACACGGTAAATAACCCGTTGCAGGAAGCCTGTGGCGCTATAAACCACTGAAACTGATGAGTATGCCACCCGCTGAATCGTTGTCCGGGCTCACATTCTCGTTTTGCGCTCCACTCTCGGTGAAACTGATGACAGGTGTTCCATTAATTGTTTGAGCTCCGCTGAGGTTGATTACACGGCCTTGAAAGTCGAAGATTTTGCAGAGTGTTGCAGCGTCTGCAAGGACAGTGATATTATGAAGGAAATTGACCATCTTGGGGGTTGGATAAGATCATGAAAGCGAGACCCTTTTAAACGCGTCGTCAATATGGTCAGCACGGAGGGCTATGTCATTGTGATCAAGCTTCCGAGGCACAGAAAACCGACGAGAGTGATATATCATACTCGTCGTCCTGGAAAAACTTGTTCAAAGTCTTCCAAATCGTGTCAATATGGCCGAAATATGGCATTTTACCGACCAGAAATGAGAAAAGACAAGAGCATTCATACAACACAGGGCTTTTCAAGCCCAGGAGTCGTTTAAATAGAACATCTACTGACTCTAAGGTTCAAGGGACTTCTCACTGACGTGAGAGCCCTGAGGCACGGAGAATGGGCCAATAGGATGTTGTTCTTGCTGTGTGACCCAAACGTCCTTTCTCAAGTCCATTCAACTCTTTTGAGATCCCTCCAAACAACTTGAAGTGTCATAGTTTGGATCGGAGAAGACCGGCAGATACATTACCTATTCACATAATCGAGTATGCTCAGAGCAGAGCCATAACTTGACTTATCACGGAAGTTACCGGAGTACTCTTGATCTATGCAGATAACATGAGAACCAACAGCCATATTTGTATCGGAATGATCGAGGAGAAGGACGCATACCGCATGAACAGACAGATGTATTCAAGGAGAGGAACTTGGACAAGTTCATGTTTCTGAATCTTGTTTATGACATAGGCTTCGTAGGCACAGGTCACCGTTCAATTGTATGGCAACAGGGAAAGGACAGCTCAGTTTTGATCGGCTTTATCATGGTTTTCAGTGTCCGCCATCGGACGGCAGGTTTCGGGACGCAATAAGCGACGGCTGCATGCCGTGTGTAACTCCGCTGGCGTAAAAAAAGTCCTCGTACTATTTCAAGCTTATATTGAAGATAGGGATTGAGCCAGAAGTGATAAACCTTGCCATCTATGACCAGGGACCCATAAACCTCTTCAAATGCGTAAATTTATTCCCCAAATTCGGTCTACAGCAGCATTACTGCCACCACACATGGAGCTGGCACTACAGTGCGAGAAAAATAGTGTCCGGAGTTTGGCGAGCATCATGACTGCATTTTCTGAGACAGCGGTTTTATCGACGTCTTTTGAGACATCGTCAACCTTTCCATTCATTTTCAAGTGTCCAGAGCGTAGAATCATCGGAACAAGTAGCTTGAATGGCTCGCCAAGGTGCATTTTGGATGTCTTCACTGCTTGTTCCAGTCTGGATCTCCAATGAATCAATGTCCTTCCAATCTCGAGCATTGCTATCATCTGTTCACCTTCATCAATTGAACAAACTCCTGGTTGAAGTCAGCTTGGTGCCTTGGCGTTACAGAGACATACCATTCCACATTTGCATCGAAACCTCGAGATAGAAGGAACATCATTTGTTCTGGAGACCTATCAACGGAAAAGTGTCAGTCCAATTTCATTGCTGTCATCAGGGAACCTCATTCCTCGATAACTGTTGTACCACTGCCTGAGTCCAACTTCCATTCCATCGTAGGCTCCCTATCGGTCTCAGAGGCTCAGTTTTGTGACTTTGAGATAGATGTCCGTGGACTGTAGTTAGAATCTCTGTTTTAGGTCTATGTGACCTTTCAGTTGGAAGCCACTGATCATAATGTACCGTCATTTCTATGCCACCTCATTGGTACCTCTCACTCAAGTAATCTATTATTGTTCAAGTCTCATTCCAATCTCATGTCACTTTAACCCAGAGACTCGAGCGAAATAACAGGTTATGGTGCCTGTCTAGCTTGATATTCTTACACCACACATTGATTAGGACTCGAGTAAGTACTCTGAGACTTCAGAGCATATATCAGAGTGTGAATGAACTGAACAACAAACAATGGCATGCCACATCAAAATTGGGATCGCTAAATTATATCTCTGTCCTGTGGAGCATTAGGAGTTATGGACTCAAGGTTGCATGCTCAGGTGACCCGCTGGAGGCATTCACGGCATGGTGCTCTCGTTCTGGTTGGATGAATTAAGCCTTCCTTCTGCTCGAGATTATGGCAAGGCTCTGTCGCACTGGAGCATTGCGCCACAGCTAAATTTCATGCTAGTTTTGGTTGGCACAATCCTGGTCAAGTACGATGACCGCAGCATGAATGCCTTTGTGAATGAGTTCATCAAAAGGTTTATTCTGGGGTGATCTACTTCATGCCTGGCCTTTGAGAGTTTCTTCCTGTCTGGCTTCTGATTCGGATCAAAGCAAGATCAAAGTCACATTCGGAGGAGAGACAAGGGCCGTCGGGCCACGGTATTTTCAAGAAATAGGGTGAAGATGAAGAATTCTTCAAGAAATCTTCACTCTTCTTGATCGCTTCTTCACCTTCTTGAATTCTCGTTACCTAAGCGATCAACACTTTATGTAAGCATATCGGACGTTCGACTCGAGGCTCGTTGGCCAATTAAATGATCATTAACAAACCTTACATGTACGTCACTGCATCCATAAGTATGATCAGTCACTTGTTACCACTTGAAAGATCTGTTTCATAGCATTCTGAGCATGAACTTTAGCGGGTGAACTGTCCGACTCTGTTCACTGCTCAACGGGCCCATAGAGTCCATTATGCTCGCCATATAGACATCATTGAAACAATTCAAGCAGTACAATATATGAAATCATCATCTGGAAAGTCCTCTTGAGCTCTTCTTCAGAGCTTCTTGACACTTCTTCACCCTTTCTTTAATTTTCTTTAATTTCTTCAACTTTTTCTTCGGTGTTCTGCAATGTTTCTTGAGTGCTGATTGATCCTTCTTCAAAGTTCTTGAGTTTTCTTGACCTTTTCTTCAACTCTTCTTCTGTCTTCACTGTACAGATTAATTACACTGCAGTGAATTTGAGCCAAATATGACTGCATAATGTGTCCATGCATCCAACAATGTCTCATTGACTTGAAATTGAGCAAGGACATACAGTATTGATGTATAAATCCAAGATAAGGTACTAGCAATCAACATTACTACTGTTTCTTCCTGGCCATTTTTGGCTTTGGCCTTGGCTGTGGCGGTGGTGAGTCGGCCTTGGGCTTACGTTTGCTGAGTCCTTCCGGGTCCTTGTAATCTGGTCCGAACTGTTCTTGTAATCAGAGCGGACACAAGACCTCAAATAAATGTACGTACCTGAACCTCAGGGTCACATTCCTCAAGGAGACAAGCATCGTCATGACTCCAGTGAGATGGAAGACCGACATATGGGTTCCATCCATCTTGATGCGGTCCAGCATTAAGTCCCCATTGGTAGTATCTGGCTTTTCCTGCGTCAGCAGAATCGGTGAACATTGCCTCTTCCAGTGCCCCAATGGCCTCACAGTCAACGTCGACTGCCATAGGGTGACTAAGAGCACTATCCGTCTGTATTTCCCAAGACCTTTGAAGCAAGAATTGATGCTGCTCCAAAGGTTGGTCATCTGGAGGACAATCAGGGAGATCGATGTGAACTGAATGGAATCTATGTGCCAGAAGAAGGGTTAAAGCATGAAATATTGGAATAGTACCCCTGATCCACTTGTGTCGCAGATTTGGCGCCTCTGGGATGTTCCAGTCAAACCAGTTGTTCACCTGAGCACAGTCCGAGAGGCTCAAACCCCCGAAATTCAGTACATCACTAGAAGCATTGAGTGGACGGTCCTTCATCTGCTGTAAAGCAGGAAACCGATCCATCTCTGCCGGTGATACAGAATCTGGATCATGAAACAGCACTGCGAGAGCCTGTCTATGTGGACTGAGGGCCGCATCGACCTCCTGCGTGAAAGGGATTGCATTGGGCTGTGAAAGGATATCTTCATCGGAGGCTTCATTGCTGGCAAGTGACCATTGCCCCAACTATGAAGTCTTAGCCCAGATAAAATCATTAATACATGGAGAAACTCACCCTGATTTCTCTTCGACCGTCAAAATTGCCCCATAGTTGGTCTCTGATTTCACTATCCGGAATCTCAGCGCGCTCTTCGAGATTATGGCAAGCACCAGCGTCAAATCGGCATCTTCGCCACCAGATGACTATCCAGTATGCTGGCCTTTCAGCTATCGCTGGATGGAACGAGATCCGTCGACATGGATACCAAAAGGTCTCATTCAAGGCCAATGCACCCTCGCCGATGCTAATGTACGATATCAGCAAACTCCGTGTCGAAGTTATTCAATCCACTCACAAGGGAATTCTTGATGCCTTTCCTACTCGATATGAACTTTGAATCATGCTATAAATCAATCTATGAGTGATTATGGAATCAAAAAATCCAGATAGACTCACTGTTGAGAAAGTCTCTGGCGCTTGTCTTTTGTCGTCATGCAGTAGTCGCAAAGAAACCTTCCTGGAATGCCAGTCTGAGTCTTTCTCTGCAGGGCAACTTGACAAGCATTGTGTGAATAATATCCACAGCCAAAACATTTGGTTGTGTCCTCCGGGTCTTTCATGCGATCGCCATTGCCTGTGACGCCACATCGACAACGAAGAGTGAAATCAGCATCAACTGGAGAGGAATGCCGCCTTCGCTTGGCTTCAAGCTCGAGATCTAGTGATCCTTCCCGATCTTTACGCTTTTGAGCAAGTGTCGAAGTATCAAGACTGTTGATCTTGTTTCGCTTTGGTGCTGGATCATCCTCTGAGCCTGAAGATTGAGCTCTAGACCTTTTATACCGGAATCGGGGAGGAGCTATTGGGGAAGGTGATTTTCCCATAGCTTCATTGGTCCCAAAGTTGTTGTGAGATGAAATCGGCAAGGATTGCTCTCGCCCACTCTCACTAATCTCATCTCCTGCAGCGCTCTGTCCCTTGCTCGAGCTCCAGCTGGAATTGGAGCCAGATGCCTCCAATATTGAGCCTTCAATATCCTCGTCTCCAATGGCATCGACATCGATGACTCCCTGACGTTCCATGTAGTCGGCATCATCATAGATTGCATCAGCATCATTGACCAACCAAAACCGTTCGTCCATAGTCAGTTTTGTCGTTGGATCATCCTGGTTGAGCGAAAGCCGAGGAAGAAGGTCTAGATGATCAACTGAAATTTGTAAATTGTGGACTTGTCACATGGCCTCACACTGGCGATGAAAGAACTTTAGCTGGGCTGCATGCCCACCATGAAGGACATAGGATACAGCGTACGTCCTGTAACCTTCCGGGACTCGTTTGAGAGTGTTGTTGGAGCCAATGATACCTGTCTTGAGCGTCGCCTGAGATAGAAGAGAGCGTCGGCCATTATTCTTCATGCCATCATACTCGTAAATTGACGTCTCTCCCGATTGGATGTGAACTGTACGAGAGATGAAATGCCCTGCCTGTGGACTGAAGAAAATACAGCCAACGATGTCGTAGATCACGTCATTTGATCCTGGTAAAGGATTGAGAGTTGCCGGGAATTTCCATGGCGTCGTATCGGGGTGCAGGTCATCGTAACTGATTTCAAGAAAAAGGTTGAGAGGAAGCGAGAAAATGAAGGACTTTGAGGTTGTTTCTCCGGTGCAAAACCGATTTCCGTCAACGCTTAACCAGCAGATTCGACATTGGCAGCATCAGCCAGCCATTTCTGAACATTGCCCTTGAAAGACTTGAACTGTAAGTGGTCCAAATGGAGCACACACGAGCTACGAGGCTTGATGGATATCTTCTTGTGAACACCAGTCTGGCTTGTCCCAGTACACATATCAATATTGACTCGAAGTGTCTGATAATAGGATTGAGCACGATTGTCTGTCCCATTCTGGCTGTTTCCACGGGCAATGCCATCTATCCAGCTCTAAGGAGCGATGAGTAAAACTGCTTTAAGATATATTGGTGATACTTACCAAGGCCGGTTGATACCCAGTGTCGCCCCCTCTGATGTCTAGCAGCTCTTGGTCCAATAAATGAGTCTGAAGTGAGTCGTGAATGTCCATGAGAGCGTGAACAAAATCGTCATTGACGATGGATTGGCTGGAGCATAGCATTTGCCATGCTTGCATCGTCTCGCCGAGCTTTACAAGAGATATTGGTGCTAAAGCGTGCAAAATGCGCTCTTGAAAGGTTGGTATGTCGCGTGAAAAGGCGACCTCAATGACATCGAGCGATGCATCTAGCCAGCACGAATTGTCAGCCCATTTCAAGCTCTGATCCTTGGTACCAACGGCACCTGCAGTCAAAGTTGAACTTGCCGCTCCATGAACTATGCCCAAGGCATCAGCAAAATCCCATTCGACTTTGAGTCAGTTTTTGCTGTCCTTTTCTTCGTCTTCTCTTCACTCAGCTCAGGCATTGTGTCGGGACCACGGCCCTCAGGCTTTGAGCCTTTACGACCTGCCGCTGCTGGGTCACGCTTGGGATGAGTCCGTCTGAAAATAGGTTTTCTCTTCTTCCAGAGTTCACCTCTACCATAGCGTATCAGACGACCAGCTTTGTGAGAATTGTTAGCCCATATATGTTAGAAATGTGCACACTCACTTAGAACTGAGGTGTAGTCGTAAACATCCTTTTGAACGAAGGTATGAAGTCCATAGAGTCCCTGAATGACATCGTGGCCACTCCCAACACTTTTATAGAGTCGAGTGTGCATGGATTCTTGGGCATTCATGTAATCCGACAAAGATGCCCAAAGATCGGCATCCATAGTCCGTAAGGAAGTGAATATCATTTTCGCATTTTGCTCCAAAAGCCACCAGTGTAGTCAGTTCGCGCAGAGTGGATAGTCTCTGAGAAGTTCAGCTACGGCCTCAGTCAAAATAGCTGGTGACTCGATATCGATCAAGGAGAATGCATCATGGCAAAATGAATGCTGTCTATCAGCGGGAACAACAGCACTGATGTTTGAGACGTGGACTGTGCTTCCACGGAAGTGATACTTGCACCCCTTCAATAATTTCTCCGCCGCCGCTCTAAGTTGATCTTTTGTACAAGGATTTGGGACTTTGTACTCTTCTTGGATTTCGAGCCAGACATCAATGAAGCTAAGGATAAAAGCCTCCCGCTGCGCCTGACTGTAGTCGACAACCTGAAGCCATGAGTCACATAAAGCTTCCGTCTGCGATAAGGGACTTACATTGGCAAATAGTGAGTCCTGAATCTCCATTTCACGGTCCAGGGCTTCACGAACAATGCCTTTGAACAGCATAAGCCAATGAACCCAATAATGCTCTATGCTCTGTCCATCACTATAAGTCATAATGACCGGTTTCCATGCCCGAAGTTTGACCACATAAATTGACGTTGTAATCAAAATATCGTTCTGCCCCTTGAAATATCTGTGAGCACCATCTGTGACCTGACCATCGGTAGGTTCAGGATCGGTCGGACAACGACGGTGATCCTTGGGATCGGAAGAATCATGATCAATGTCTCCCTTAGCACGAGTCTGAGCCGAAGTTCCAGGCGCCGAATCAGGCAGTGACCAACGTCGCATTAGCGAAGACTACGCAAATAATGTTGACGGGATCCATGGATGCATGAATGACAAAGTCGGGACATTCCTCGCGAAATTTGGCGAACTGTTCGAGGAATCCATCACCGAGTGCTGCCTTTGTAATCCTTGCCACCTTCTTCTTTTCTGCCCGTGCACAATCTTGATTACCAAGTGCTGGTGATATTTGTGAGACAGGCTTGCGAGCAAATGGTCCCCATCCACCAGTAACTAGAGCAGCGGCACCGAGAGTCGGATTTGCGCCAGACAACTGTTGGAATTCCTCCCTTTCGTGGGGTAAGAGATGGAGAACCTTCGGGACCTTTGCATGTAGGTGAAAACCGTCATGAGTATAATGATATCCTCTGCTCCAGGTGTACACCTTAGCCATAAATCAACTTGATTGATCATAATGAGTTCTGTCTACGAAAGACTGACCTTCCCCTTCAGCCCACATGCAGTGTGATATAGAGAGGCCCTGCAATCACATTGTTCGTCCAACTGGAGCTTCAAGGCAGCTCTTGTCGTTTTAGGACGAATAATGATCGCACAGTCTGAATTCCGGCATGAGATGACCCCAAGACAAACTCGGGCTGTACATTGACCCTTTTCCCAAGTCTCTGCTTCGATAGAGCCCCCAACGCCGTGACTGCTGCAGGCCCAGTGAGTGGAGAACTTGCCGGTTTGATCGTATTCTGTCTGAGTGAGATCAAAATCGAGTTCCCCATTCGGCCATCCATCCCATATGGTTTTGGAAGGTGGCGCATTGGCTGCTATGCCAGGAAGCCATGTAGCTGGATCAAAAATAGATTTCGGTGGAGCTTGGGCTACCTGGGAAGGAGTCAAGGATGGAATGATGACAGGCCCGGTCATTCTTTCTGCTTTAATGACTGCCGAAGCTGCGACTTTTGTTGGTTCTGGCGCAATGGCTTCTGATGCTCCTGAGGTTGTCTGGACAAAGCCAATTCGAACGTCTATGAAAAGGCTTGTTATTGGAGATGCAAATGTGAGGTGCAAAAACCTACTGTTCTCATTATATAACGGGACCAAGATTCCGGATGGCTTCGCGACGCTGGGACCATGAGCGGGAGCAGCAGGTGCTACGGGGATATCCCAGTAGGATAGAATATGTCTAATAAAGCCCTTGTGTAGTAGTTAGAAATATCTGCTACAGGAGACAAGAATCTAGACCTACCAGGACCATAGAAAAATGCTGTAGTGGTGAGAAAGAATTGTAAAATTTTCACCGATCAAAAGTGATGCCATGATTTTCGGCCGCCGAATCAAATGATGCGCCATGCGAAGCGCCGACCTGACAGCATGTCTGTCTGGTCACCCTGAAATGCATGCAGCCTAATTGGAAGGAAGAATATGCTGTGCCAATTCAAAGTGCTCCAGGACCAGTCCTTTGAATATCAATGCCCGGTTCTGTCATTCTCAAGCTGTATCTGCACAAAGAACAATCCCAGATCCATCTCCTCTTCATCAAGGGTAGGAACATTGAACACAGTAGCCGCTATCTGTTCATACAACGGGTCAGCGGCGACAGAGCGGTGACGGTTCAGGATAAGTTTGGGTGTCACAGGTCCTGTGACAGTCACGCAACGCGATCCAGACATTTCAAGTCATTAATGGGTCTTTAAAACCTTTCAGTCCAATCTCTGTGGCACCAAATAAGCAATTGTTCTCTTCTTAAGCCATCTTCAATGTATCTGGAAAAACTTCTCCAATTTCTTCACCCTTCTTCAGTCGCTTCTTCACTCTTCTTCTCTTGCTTAGTCAGCCTTCTTCAGCCTTCTTCACCTTCTTCACCCGATTTCTTGAAAAAACCCACGCCCCCTATTAGTTAGTCCGGTGACCGACTCTTCAATCAGCAGCAAGCCCTTCCTTGCTTCATCTCGCAGCTGCAGAGTTGATTGTAGACTGAATTTTGATTGAGATGCCTCGCAATGAAGGACATTGAATTTGGGCAGTCATTAAGTCGTGGCGGAGTTCGGGAATGGCATCGTGCCATTGAGGCGATCATGCCGTGTGGTGCTGAACTTGAATTTCTTCGCGTATCAGCTCGGTAAAGCTCGGCTAACGAGCTGTTGCCATACAATTGAGTCCCGTCTGGTCATTATTCAACCGAGATCACTTGACTCGTGAGGCCTGATACAGCTATTTCGGTAATGATAGACATATTTTGGAGCACCCGAATATAACTAGTCTTGTTTGGTCCGGCTTGCTCCAATTACTGCTGAGAAAGCAATTCGGACCATATTTTAGGTTCTAGCAAGTTTCACATCAGCAAAATTGCAACTCACTTGTCCGCTTTTTCCGTATTTCCGCTTGTTACAAGCGGAAAAAGCGGACTCTAGTACTATGTACGTGGATAAGTGAGTACCAAATACTGCTGATGTACAATGAGGAAATGAAAAGAACTTGTTCATTCTCAAAATATAGGTGTTTGGTGCTGGTATGTCCCCACCACTTTTCCCGCTTTTTGCGCTTTTTACAACTTTTTTGCACTTTTGCACTTGTCATGAACAAGTAAAATCTGCGCTTTTTGGGAAAATGGACATGTCCATTGGCGCTTTTGCGCTTTTTGCACTTTTTGCGTATTTTTGCGTATTTTAGCGTGTTGTGCTACTTGTAGCTACTTGTACAAGTCAAAAAAGTTATTTGTCATCTTGCTGATGCATAATCCTCTGAACATTTGATCAAGGCCCTATCTTGAGATAACACTGGGCCGTGGAGCCATTAGTCGGTGGTGGAGCGATGACGCAAAGTTGACCAAAACGGCAATTGATGCAAACAAAACTAAGCAAGATTATTTCTGGAACGCCGCTCCACAATATGTCTATCGTTACCGAAATAGCTGTAAGCATTAAAGAAAAGAGAAAAGAGCAATGGCTCGCCTTTTATACCAGGTGAGCCAAATAAGTCACTACTGACTAGATAAGATAAATAGATAATGGTCCCCTGAATCCTTTCTCAGATCCCAACCAAATAGCGAGCCACATAGAGCCACATGAGGGCCTGGGCCAACAGATTCTCCACGGATCTTGATCTGACGACTGGCAGATCCTGATTGCCGAATGACAGCCATCCATGTCCACCCAAGAAATGAAGCCTTTGATATTGTTCCAGGGCATGTTCACATGTCATAAGGCCCGAACCAGAGTCATCAGACATACAAGTAAAGCAGAAGATGGCCGATGGCCGTGGATACAGCGGCCAGGTGACTGTTCAATTATTTGACATGAACGACTAGTGTATGTCAATTGTAAGATTTCAATAGTACCCAGAGTTTCAAGACAGTCAAATGACCCAGATTCAATGAAGTCTATAGCTCTGTATCTTTTTCTCACTGGTTTCAAGACCGCAGGGCCCTCTATGCAAATAGGATCACTGGATTCAGCTAAACCTATATGTCCAGCTCTTACAGTGGCCCTGACCAGGGACTTGAGATAAAAAGGGCCCTTCCGAGTTGCATACTGCCCATTGTTTCATCCGCAAATTTACTTTCAATGAAGCTCACTCCGGTTTTTGCCTCTCTTATTATGGTCGCTGGATTTTGTTCTGCGACACCATCCATCAAGCAGAGATGCGGCTCGAACGCGACTATTACTGATCAATCTTCTTTTATTGGCCATGGAGGCCATGAACTACAAGTTACTACCGTAGCGTGTCCCGATCGTCATCAGAGTGATCTCGATCGTTCGGAGTTCACAAAGCGTGCTACTTGCATTCCGGACCCAACTACTTGTGAGTTTAAATCTTACTCATATGTCCCAGAGGTTTCGAGCGATTTTCTTTAATGCAGGTTCAATCCTGTCGTGTCTTGGTTCAAAAGAACCACCCAACTTTGCTGCTGACTGCAAAACTTTGCTTTCATCGGTCGTTGCTTTCGGTTCGTGCTAATCTGGCTAAGATTATCTCATGTAGATTTACATTACCAGCTCCAAATTTCGCAGTACTGCAGAACCAGGCGATCTTCATTACGTTTAATACTTGCATGCTTGACTTTGGAGTCGGGCCGCAAACTAGCGGGATCTGCGGAGACAAATGGGTGGATATCCCGGTTTATATGAAATTCAAAAATGAGTTTTTGACCTTGAATTTCAGGCATCAGTTGGGGTCAATATACTTTCTCGATGTCCTAACCTTTCTGGTGGAGAGGCGGTGTGTGCATCGGGTCTCTATGATATCAAGTAGGTTCCTCTCTGGATATCATGACATTACCATGGATTGACCGTCCTGAAACAGCATTATCCCCAATAGCTTTGGGGTTTGAACAATTCTACCTCTCTGATGTTATATACTGACGGTCGGCATTTAAATTGAAAACAATGCGACTTTGCAGATGCACCTCATGTTTCTGCACTTTTTTACATGAAGACTGACCAAATATAAAGTATCCTTGTAAGAGTGTTGCCTGAGGTGCCTGACCAGGCCTAACGGCGGGTGAACAGGACTACCTGATGTCTAATTGTCAGGCATGACCATCACTTTGGTCTTTTTGCTGATGGAACAAGATGAGGATGGTCTGACGGCTATAACGTGCCATTTCTGAGACAAGATATGCCAGCCTCTTGTGAGAATGCGATAGAAACAACCAAGGTTAAAGGAACTCCCAGGCCAGATTCACTTTCGACGACAGAAGGATAATCAACATCAAACGCTCGCAGAGCGGGAAAAAGTTCAATTTTCACAGGCGAAATAATGAATACAGCAGAGTCAAAAACCCGAAGTCCTCCACAATTAATTACTAGATATAGGGCGAAAGTAGGTGGACCTCGTTCAAGTGCAGGTCTGGACGTAGTTGGAGTCGGTCGTCGAGCTGACTTGTGCCTTGACGGACATGTTGCTCGAACGCTGAGACGCATCGGGAACCACTGCCGCGAGGTCCAAACCCCACTTGAGGTGTCCATGGGTCTGAAAATCGTGTCAGTCAGCGCCGGGAAATTTTAGAGGAAGCTTTACCTTTTTGTTGAACTCGAACCACACTGTGCCAGTTGCTTCAAATGCGACCTCTCCAGTGCCAGTGACAGTACAAGCTTGAGTTGTGAGCTACATGTAATTCTTAGTCTGGCTGCAAAATCGGGAACCACGGGCAACATAAGTACACTGAGTTTGCAGAACTTGCCGGCTTCTGGAGTAAAGGTGACGGTCTCGGTGTCCTGGTTGCTTGAAGTAGTGGTCGAGCTTAGAAAGACATGAGCGATGGGATTGTAGTTGGATAAAATCTCGAATCACCTCTGTGCCAAGCTATTGGAAACGGTGGTGCTCAAGGAGATGGTCTCTGAGCCCTTGACGATCTCCGCGAGCGAAAACTCTACTTGAGTGCTCGAACCGATGCTCAACGAGGCCTCCTCTGAACAGGATCAGTATATGTTCAGGCTTAAAATATGACGCACTTACGACTAACAGTTACAGATGCCGAAACAGATGTGCCTTGTGTCGTCGAGACAGAGACAGAACCATCGCTTTGCAAAGTTCCGCCAATTGTCGGGTTCGAGGTCGTGCATGACGGGGAACCTGTATGATAAATATCAGGACAGGCTATGCAAAGAGTGAAAGACAAGACTTGCCAGCGCTTTTAAGGACAACTGGACCGGTCTGTACACAGCTGAGAGCCGGACTATCGGGGAACTAGTGGCCAAGGTCAGCGATGTTGGCACTACAGCCATGGGTAACGTACAGAAGGGTCGTTGGTGACCAAGTTGAAGGATCCATCACCCCAGTTTTTCTTGGCAGTCGCGAGTAGAGCAGCATAAGCAGGCACTGAGATAACTGGATTAGTACCAAAGACTCGTTCGTTAACCTGAAAATACGCACATTTCTTGACGTCGGCCGCAGAAAGCGATGTGCAAGAGGACCCTCTTCTTTCCAGAGCGTCAACCTCACCACCGAAATCCCGGGCATGTACAAAACTGACGGAATCATTAGAGGAGCTGCAAAAAGGACTAGGAATGCAGACTTACGAGGGAGTACGCCGGACTGCATTTGCAATGCCGCAAATCGCCAAAAGAATAAAGGAAAGTCTGGAACTGTACATCTTCCACGGGATGATTGGATTGAGAATTTAGAAAGAGGCTGGGAAAAGAAAGTCGTCGATCGGTTGACCTGACGCCATTTAAGGAATCAGTCTGCTAGGGCAACGGCGCGTTTGATGCCGATGATTTGCAATTCACCGCATGGGGGATTTGATAGCAATTCCACATGGTCGTCATGTTTAGCTGCCGAATCTCGTGCGCGATGTTGCATACAGCCACAGAAGTAGAAGCGGAGAATAAGGACATGGCTTTGTAGACGGCTATCCCTAGTCGCTCGACTCAGCGATACCGATGATATACTTACAGTGAACCATCCTGGATGTGGATCAGTCGGCAACAGATCGTCGCCTTGTGGACCGCTTCGGCTGAGCGCTATCTTCCATTTGGCCCATATGCAGCAGTCAGCCGGCTCTCCCCAATCGTCGGGTTGAGAATGACGTTGTAAATCGACCAAGTTCCTCTAGAACCCTGTATCAGAGACTGCGTCAAAAAGGAACACCTTCAAACGTACCCCATTCCAACTGAGAGAAAGTTTACTGCTATTGCAATTTTTGCATGACCGCCCCATCGGTTGCCGCCTTGTCCAAATGTTGAGATGACAGATTTCGCAAGATCCATCATCCAGCACTGAAGAAAATTGTCCCAATTCGGACTGAAGATAAGAGCTCGATGAGAATTGCTATCTGCAGCCTAAGTAACATGTTCGGGGTCTGAGCTGGAGAACACGTTAGAAGGTCAGACTGACAATTATCGAGTTTACCCGTTTACCAGTAGCAATGATCATGAAAAACATCAAAAGCGGACGAGAGAGCTTTGGGGAAAAGACCGAGGAAAGAGCGGGCCGGGGCAGAAAAGGAAAAAGAGTGGGACGTCCATCACGGTGACATCACGCCTGTCTCTCCTAGACAGACTCCATGCGTGACGATCAAGATGTACTACATGGAGTCTGTGATGAAGCGCGCCCGAAAGTGCCGATAAGAACTTAGTTATGTAATGTTGGAGTTTGAATTCAGTGCTCCTCGTCTCTTGGGCTATCGAGCGCCTTTTCAACGCGAATTGTCGCGATTTTGAAACATAAAGTGATGTATAAAGCAACAATACATAGCATAGACAAAGAATATCCAGGAAAATGTGGGATGTGAGGACAAAATGGCTGAAATTGACTATAATACAGTATCTGATTTTTAGAGCGGTCCTGGGACGTTTAACCAAGCTGAAAAGCGGTCTGGGAGAGGGTAATTGTATCATATTATCGAAATGAGGGGAAATTCGGATGCTGGGACCAGCTTTTTTTGTTGGATGAAGGGGAGAGGATCCGGCTGCCGAAAGCATCGTCGTCGACGGCCGCCAAGGCGCCAGAATGGAGCGATAATGGTTGTAACGCGGCTTAGAAGAGATAAATCAGTAAAATATCGACGTTTCGAGCTGTACTGGGGAACGGTTTGTCTGGAAAACCTTGCTGCATCATCTGCAACAAAAGATGAAATACGGGCGCACCTGAACCATGTCACGGATTGTACTCCTGAATGTTGTCCCTAGATCCTACTCTGAGCCAAATCTGCCAGAAAGAGCGAAGCAAGACGAGGAAAAAGGCACAGAAATCCTAGGGCTGAAACCCACGCCTAAAATGTATCTCGGTCAATATTGCAGCTAGGGACATGGGAGAAGGGACAATACTGGGCTATAGGGCTCGCATATTCCCTCAGAGCAATAATAAGCAAGACATGAGGGCAAGGAAGAGCGCTGGACGTGAGGGGGGGAAATGGGTGATTTCAAACTCCGAAATTACATAACTGATCGCGGTAACCACAGGACTACCAGCAACGCGATGTTCCCCGCAGAGATCTGGGACAGTATCATCGACTTTGGCCACAATGACACCAGATTCCTTGCGATATGTGGTCTGGTCTGCCGCAATTGGCTCCCCAGCAGCCGTTACCATCTTTTCCGCACGGTTCACATCACAGAAATGAACCAGCTGGCCTGGCGCCGAATTATCATCATGCCGTCGGTTACATTCCATGGCCTTGTCGCTGGAATATCACTCTCTGTGGTGGATCCGTATGGAGACCATACTACTCTGGCCCACGATTTTGCAGCATGTCTTGCGACACCCTTTCTAGCCAGCGCAAAAACGCTTTCCATCACTGGGCTGGTAATTAACACGGAATCATCTGGGTTCGAATACCTAGCAGATTCTTTGCTCTACCATATCGAAGCGCTCGAGCTACAGCCCCTGCTCTCCGACAGGACCTGCGACTTGCTGCAGTTTCTTTCCTTATTCCCAGCATTGACAAGCCTCAGACTGCATATGACGCCTTGGCAGCGTCACATGTGGAATCGTCGTCCAATCGAATCCAGCTATTCCCTCGGAAGGTCACTGACCAGCTTTGACATTGCATACGCCGCCCAGGGTAACAGTGATCTTGTGACTTCGATGCTGAATCAACCTGTCTTGAAACTTACGACTCTTGTTTTGCGAACCATTGCATACGAGACGACGCTGGCTCCGATTACGAACCTTATCCAACAGCTCGGTGATGGTCTTACCAATCTGAGCTTGATGTTCGTGGCTCTATGGGACGAGAACAGCGAGCATCTTCATCACAAACAAGAAGGTAAGCAGCGATTTCGAAATCTTACATCAACGAAACTGAACCTTCGTCCAGAGCTCCTCTCGCTAATGCAGGTCTGCCAAAGCAAACCAATTCGAGTGCTCGCCTTTGGTGTTGGACGAGTAGCAGTCTGGGATACACCTTGGTTTCTCCAATCCTTGGCTTCTTTACAGAACCTGGACGTCCTGAATGTTCTTGTGGACACCAGATGGGTCACGTCGCGCCAAATCCTCAAATCTTCGATGATCTGGGAATGGATGGAAATGCATTTTGGGACACAGACGACGACATTGAAGGAGATTCGGATAAGCTGTGATCCATGGGGAGGACTTATTCAGCATATGCCTTCTCTAGCCTATCGAAAAACCCTCAAACAATGCAATGCAAAAGGCCTGTTACGGTTTGAATAAGTGAGCGCTTTCCGACTGCAGTTTCTCGTCGGCTGACGATCACCTCAGTTTCTACAACAATTTAGGGATGTGAAACAATTTCCGCCCCTCGAATACCGAGATCGAGGTGACATCCGGGCCGTACCATAGCCAAGCCATAATCCGACCACTTGTGTTAAATAGGTTAAGGCTTAGCGCGCTATTTGTTCAGGCAAGATCCTTGATTCTCATATTTTCTGCGCAAATTATATCTGAGACAGTCTCTACTATAGCCTGTCCTCCGTGCTTCTCTGAATTCCAAAGAGAGCCTTCTGATCTGTCAAGCGGTAACACAGAAATGTCACTGGGATGTCCTTTCTTCGGGTTCTTGATCTTCGAACTTATCTCAGTTTCGGGTGGTAATTTTGAGCCTGATCAGGTATTCGTCCGAGAAGCTGTTGCGCCAAAATCATCTCTCATAGTTCAGTGAGGAGAAGACGGGACATCTTCTCGAATATACTACAGCATCTGGGGTATCATAGCAACTACAACTCGGATTTTGATTTACTGATGGACTATTGCGCATCGCTCATAGACAGCGGAACAGTACCGGTGGAGCGAGAGGCACGATGGCAACGGACTCAGGAGCTTCTAAGTGCAATATGATCTCAAGCAGTGCCTTGATATCGTGACAGACTTTCCATTCTGGATCTCTCAAGAATAGAGTGACAATCTTGGCCTCTATTGACTTGACTGGTAACATGCATCTTTCTCGTCCGTTTCCCTCTTCCTTCTTCTGACATATCTACTAGAGTGACTATTTATACTATGACGGAAAATGTCCATAGGATTATCGAGGTCAAAGTTCATCGATCAAGTACTGATGGTGCCTCTTTTTGGAAGAGTCAGAGGGTGTCTCCTGTGACCGCCGGTACAGTACTCACTGGACTCTACCTCGTTATGAAATACTCGATGAAGAGTCATATCCTCAGCCTTTATCCTGGCCGAGAGATTGCTTCCAAGCTAACACAATTGAAGCGGGAACTTGTTCAGTGCCCGATAACAACTGATCATTGCGCTGTGTAGCTGCGGGATCGCGACAGAGGAGGTATAGCGCCTCAAGACATGATGATTTGAGGACTCCACGTCAATGAATTCACGCCTGTAAACAAGTCCATCAACATCATGATATGCAGCACAGGATGCAGAGATCATGATCACTCTTTATTAAGATGGTAGATCAAATTCGTATCCGATTTCTACCCACATCGACCAGCATGCATCGACATTTGCAGCTTTTCATTCTTTCAGGGTTCGTGCTGAGGTGCGCAGGTGTGAGCCCAGTGATCATTGACGATACCTTCGGTGATCCAGTAACTGGCACTCAAATAACGTATTCTCCGTTGACTGGAGACCTGCACTGGCAGGAAGGCCTTAACTGCATCTTATGCAGATCGAGGCCCGACCCCTCCCAGACATACCTCGGCGACTGGCATGATTCTTCAATGCCCGTGAACCTTGCAGCCACCGCCACAGTCACATTCTCAGGTTCGTTCACTGTGTCAAATTCCTGTTCCTTTGCAGGTGTTCTGAGACATAACCACCCAGGTACAAGTGTGGCCGTATATGGGGTCATTGATAAGGCCGACCAGATCCCTCGTATGGAGTTGAACCACCGGTCCTCAAACTTCAAGACTGAAATTCATATTGTTGAACGGTATGGCCCGGTCCTCAGCCGTTTCGGATGTTTCACATATCATTATTTATACCTGTCCGATCCTTAGTTACTCCTTAGCTATTTTGTCCTCTTCCTTCATCCCGTACCCCAGCATTGAGCTCTTATATCAATACTATCCGCTTTTACCTTTGCTTTTGCTCACGTTCATTGAAGCCACTGCGCCACTTCGTTCAACAGGTTATAGGGCCCAGAAGCCACAATCTTTGACGAACTATCATTTCCCCTATCCTCGATTTCTCTTCAGCGAACGAACGAACAAACGAACGACGAACGATGAACCTTTCAGTGAACAAACCATGTCTGACAAACTCTGAGCCTTGACAAAGCTTGACAACTCCAATGGATCTTATGGGCCTTGGGCTTTTGAGACCATTTCCGAATTACGTGCAAAGGGTGTTCTTGAACACGTCATTACTGGCGTTTCAAGACCTTTGGGCAGCGATAGCAACAAGGTGGTGAAGGCCTGGAGAGATAAACAGAATGTTGCTGCGAATGAGATTGTGAAGAGATTGCACAAAAGTCAGTATACCCTTGTTCAGGCTGTACAGACTGACCCGAAGGCAATGTGGGATATTTTGGCCAGCTTTCACAAGCAGGCTGGACTCGGCAGCATGGTCTCCTTATATGCCAAGTTCAAGTCTCGAAGTTTAGGGAACCGTCGGAAGACAAATTACCCGAGGCTATGTGCGACCATCTCACTGGTGTTCTTGGTCTCGCTGACCAGCTCAAGGAGCTTGGAGAGATCATTTCCAACTCGTTCATCATTTCAGTCATCATCGACTCACTTCCTGACTCTTACGACAACCTCATCGATTCCCTTGACGGTGATCCCCTTGCCAACCAGCCCCTACATGTCATCCTGCGTATCCAGAACGCGACGGAACGCAAATCATCGGCCGCCGAGAAGGAACTTGCTTCGGCATCCACTTTGGCCTTCGCCGCTCGTGCCACTGGTACTACTGGTCGTCAGCTTGATCCTGCTGGCATCACCTGTTTCAAGTGCAAGAAGATGGGACATTTTGCCAACAACTGTCCTGATCGTGATCCCAAGAATGTTGTAGGGAACTCGGTCGATATCAGTGATGTTGTTACAAACATTGTTTCTATCCCCGAAGTTTTGTGCTCTAATGATCAGTGGGAGCTCGAGATCCGTGGGAGCATCAGATCTGCGCCGTATGTATATTTTTACCTTCTTACTTGACTTATTTTCTGTTTATTTCGTCCTCGGGCCTGCTCGTAGTGGGAGTGTTGAACGGTACGGTCCGGTCCTCAGCCGTTTCGGATGTTTCACATATCATTATTTATACCTGTCCGATCCTTAGTTACTCCTTAGCTATTTTGTCCTCTTCCTTCATCCCGTACCCCAGCATTTAGCTCTTATATCAATACTATCCGCTTTTACCTTTGCTTTTGCTCACGTTCATCGAAGCCACTGCGCCACTTCGTTCAACACATATCATAGAAACCTGATATTCTTCATCGACGGAATGCGCGTCGGGCAAGGATTTTTCAACCAAAATCAAGATCCCGATGCCGACCCACTTTTTATCTACAACGTTCAGTTTTTCTCGGTGGATTCCCTCAGCCCCAAAGAGCATACTCTCGTCATTCACAACGGAAACTTTCCAGAGACATCTTTCATGATACTCGACTCGATTGTTTACACGTAAGTATCATTTCATTTCAGGATCTTCCAAGTTATTTATCCATGGCATTGGCTGATCATAGTCCTTTACCAAACACTACCTCAGAACCGGACCCGACCATCGCTACTACCGCCACCAGCACGAAGTTGATTCCCACGGACTTGGAATCAAGCTCGTCGTCAATTATTTCCGTGAAACCTACGACGTATGTCAAGTTGGTTTAAAAGGCTTTGAAGTTCTGAATGTTTTGATAGCACGATAACAAACAGCCCATCATCGAAAATAGGGACAAATTCAGCCAGGTTCGTGCATAGACTGAACCTCTATAGCTGATTAACAGCATTCTGGCACAGTAGTGGTAGTACTACAGCACTCTCGCAAAGCACGACCCAGACCCAGAGCTCGGACATCTCAGCCAGTACCGCTACTGCCACCGTTGTCAGTGCAAGCCCAGATATGGATCCTCAAAAGCCAAAGCCAAAGTCTCATACTGGCCTGATCATCGGGACAGAAATCGCGATATTCGTGGTTGTGGGATGTGCAGCATTCAGCCTGTTTTACATCCACAGACGACGCAGGTTAGCTCAGCTGATCCCGACGATAAACCTACAGTTATCCCCGAGGCAGGATACAGAGAGTCCTGTGCCGGTCGACCGAAAACAGCAAACTACTGAAGGGACAGAGACCTTTGAGACTAGAGCTCTGCCCGCTACTCTAACGTCAGATGAGATTCGGCTTATCCGGCAAGTAATTACTCAGGACTTGTGCGCAAATACTAGTGACTGCGTTTCCATGTCGAGCAGATCAGAACCACCTGCATATTCATAGTCCTCGTAAACTGAATTGACACGAAGCCGTCGATTGTATAGAACATACTCAAATTGGAATATTACTACCGCCACGATCGACACGGGAATTGAATCCTAGCCATATACCTGTGGAATTGGAGCGGAAACCCTTGCCGGGCTGATCCCGGACTCGACGTCGGAACCATTTCTTGAGGGCCATGTCCGATGCATCGGTAACTTATTCCTACTCCAAGCCCTTGATTTCCTGATTTCTCTTGTATTCGACCGCCTTATTCTACAGTACTTGAGTAGTTTATTCAACCGAAATCAGCAATATACAGTCTTTGACTGGTCAGTTGGACACCCAAAAGTCATTTGCCTCCCATTTCGTGCCCTCAGTAGCTATGGGAAATACCAGTATTTGAGAGCCTTCTACATAGTGTATTTCATGTTGTTACCAAGTTTTATGGCAATCGGACCTGTTTTGAGGAAGTTATGGCCCGATTACATGTGTACAACTGACTGATATCTCAATTTGGAATATTTTGTCCTGTTTTAAGATGCTCATATCTCGCTCATTTCTGCTCAGATTCCCTCCAATCCTGGATGAGGAATTATGGGTTAGGTCTACTAATTTATGGTGATTTTACCCCAGAGCCCTGCATTGAGTGACAGCTGCTAGACAGGTGTACAACTGACCCATAGTGTACAACTGACCAGTCAAAGACTGTACATGTCAAATCTGGGTTTTCCGGTCTTGTACTATATTCAATTTATCTCCGACTTTTTCAGAAAATATCTCCTGAATATGTGTTTTATAGACCTATCGTACCGCGAACAGTCTCTAGAATGCTCGGTTGAACGTGATTTGGGTTCGCCTCCAATAATCTCAAAACCTCAGCATGTCCACCATCCTTGGCTCTTCGCCAAGCTGTTCTCCCTCCATGATCTTTCAGTCGAACATCAGCTCCTTTCTCAAGCAAAAAAGCGACGGCATCTATTTGCCCAGCTGCAGCTGCATCATGCAATGCGGTCCCGACCTCCGACGAAGGCTCATCAGTGGCGCAGATACATATCTCTGGGGAATCTGGGTTCGGGATCTCGTTGACAGCTGCGCCGAAATCGATAAGACAGGAAACATTGTCCAGTCTCCCAGCTTGTGCAGCGAGACCCAATGCTCTCGTCTGCGGAATCGCGACTCCCTTCTTCACAAGAAGCGAAATGATCGCTGGCGACGTGAATTTCGCAGCTAGGCCCAATGTGTTATACCCATTCATTCCCGAATTCCCCGTTGGGCAATCGTGCTCGAGAAGCCATTGGACAGTATTCAGATTGTTATGGCGAATGGCGACTTGTAGCGCATCACCGAGATGATGGAGTCGATGTGTTTTGACGTCCCATCCATGATCCACCAATGCTTGTAGCACAGCTGGCGAGTCTTCCATCGCAGCACTGGTGGCTGCATTCAAGAAATCGAGCCGACCGTTGGCACGCTGAAGAATTGCAGAAGCTGCTGGGCCATTTCCACGCTTTGCAACCAACCACAGCATTGCATCAAGTTGTGCTAATGTTGGTTCGGGCGACAGCTTTGGATCTAGAAGTCGTTGAACGAGGCTTTCGAGCTCTTTGGGACCTTCTGCGGCATCGAATATGGGAGCTAACTTTTGACTTTCAGACACAAAATCTCGATCATGTTAAGTTCAGGCAATATACTTTTCGACGAATCGAGCGAACTCGCTCACCTGTGGAGTTCGACATGGTGGTGGTGTTGTTCAAGTTGCCTGTGATTCTAGATCACTCTACATCGCTGAGAGTATATATCCGCAGCGGTTTCAAGTCCGTACATAGCCACACAGGGCTGTGTCAATCATCCGCAGCACCAGGGCTATATTTGACACCGAAGTCTCGGGCGCGACGGATTTGCTTGGCAAATGCTTAGTCACGGCCGCGAGCGCTCAGCGCTCAGATCCTTGACTGATCACGGGTCTTGAACGGCTTTTTCCCTTGTGTATTGTCTTTTGCAGCTGGTACTTTTCAATTTTTGGTACTTTGGGACTCAAGGACCTGAATGGTGCCAGCGCTATGTAAAGATAGATAGTTTGCGTTGCAACAAACCAAATTGATTCACTGACAGCTGATCATTAGCATAGGTTTGATGATCCTGCGACTCCCGCCCATTTCGGGACCATTTGCTGGCGTACCATTGGTGGTCACTGTGAAAAACAATGTATAGCATCGACACCAATTGGAGTACCGCTCCATCACCCTTGCTATGGATCTGATGATAATATGCTTGAACGAATGTCTCATTATCCGTGAGATGTACCCGTTACGGATCGGAAGCTCTCGCCGCGTATCGACCGCCTAATCACCATGACAGTTTCCATACATTGTATTGGCATCCAAGGTAATCATAAATCTTGGCACTATCACACTGGGCGGCATAGCGAATGTGATCTCGTGCTTGTGAACGTTACTGTCCAAATAGAGACAGCGTCTGGGTATAAATATCGAGCAATGTCTCTGTTTTTATCAGCGCCGGCCGCCCAACAAACGCACATACTAGCCATTCCTTCAAAGTCAGTAGCGTTTTTGCAGTTCTGCTCGATTTCCTAATGCACCTCTGCAGAGCCTGGAGTTTTTCTAGACTTGTCTAGTATCCTGCGCTTTGTTCATCGTCAATCATTCAACGTTCAACTAATACCTATCGCTCTACCTAGTATGTCTTCTTATGATTGATGTCGGCACCCATTAATGGAAACTTTGCAGCGTCCTAATGTTGTTCTCGACCGTATCCCTCATCTCACTGCTCATTGGAGCTTCTGTCAACGCTGCACCTATCCACTCGAGTGGCGATGTTACGCTTTATAGCAGAGGCAGCACACCCTCCAAACCGTCTGCATGTCCAGCGAATGCGGCAGCGACTCTCAAGCTCGCCAAAATCCAGTCCCTCTCCGGGAATGCTCTTTTCTGGACCAAGGCACCGCTCAATTATGTCCAGGACTTCAGGAAGAAAAACGGTAAAAAGATTCTGGAGGATGTCTTTGCGGATAGTACAAGAGATGAGCTGATCAAACTATGTGGGAGCAAAGTTGCCTTTGAACTCATGTCCGAGGCAATGGCCCTAGCTACTACGGGAGAAGCTTGGGTTCTCTACCGACCGTTGGATGACACCAAGACAACAATTGGTCCTGGTAACCGACCGAGCTTCTGGGAAAAGGAGTATGCTGTCATACAGAAACAGAAGAAGGTTACCAGCTTGGTACGAATCACTTTGGAGGGGAGCGCTGGCAAATTCACTGAGAAAGAGAGGATGCAAATTTTCCCATCGGTTAAGAAGCTTAGCACAAAGAAGTAGGTAGCATATAGGTAGTCGACGATGAGTTTGATGCTTTGGCCGCTGACTTGTATTTCACTTCAAACTTGCTGAATGATACAATGTCCGAAGGTTACAACCATGAATCTCTTGACCTGAGTCTAGAGCGAGTTGTCTGGAGCTCGCCCCGGGAGCAGATCGGCACGAGGTTCGGAGATTGCCGTCGGGTAGTCAGATCACTGATCATGGGCGTTGCTTTGCCATTGCTTTGATTGTCTCGTTTCGTAGAATCGTACATCATCCATGTTACGCACTATCACTTTAAACATTGTATCCTGGTCCACGTCTTATCTGTCTGTCTTTGTGTTTTCTGCCGCCTTATCTCGGTCAGTCAAAGGGTTCAGTGACTGTCTTTTGCTTGGTTTCACTTTCAAAAAGTACGTTATAAATAAAGACACGGAAAAAATGGCTCGAAATCAGACTCGACCAGTGAGGTCATCACGCAAATACTCGAAATCAAGTTGAATGGCCCCTCGACTCGGCACTGGCATCCAGACATGAAACCGTAATAAATTTCGAAATATTCTTCTAAACTCTGCGAGAGTTTATGTTTATGCGTAGGTAGCAGCCGGATAGTAGGTGTATCCTTTGGCTTCTGCAGCCTAGTCTTTCCCACTCCCATAGAATGTCGTCACGTCACAATTTCCCAAAGAATATTCCGTCGGCTTTGCCCGACACGATGAGCGCCTCAGCTTCCTCGGGAGTGAATCCTGTATTGAAGAATGCTTTGGTATTCTTTGCCGGTATGACTCGACCACGTCATGCGGCGTTCCGCGGCCTTTTGGATTGAACATTTCAAAGTGGCGCCCGATACAGATGTAGGACAATTTCAGCTTATCGGCTTCGGAGATGAAATACTGGAGTGTGTCGAGGGTTTCCTGGAGAGGCATTCTGTATTGTTGGTCAGCATCTTTATTTGAGGGACAACGAGATTCTTAAGTACCCCATGTCATTGTAACCTCCTGCGGGAGTCAACTTCACGGCGACTCGATCAGCACCCCAGACCTCGATCAAGCTTTTGAGGGTCTCCAGACCAAATCTAGCGCGGTTCCCGATGCTGCCACCCCATTTGTCCGTGCGTAGGTTCAAAGTGGAATCCAGGAACTGATGAACCAGGAACCCATTGGCTCCGTCTAGCGACAAAGGATTTAGACTCTTGTCACTGAGAGAAACACAAAAACGCACGAACTAGAAAGAGAAACTCACAGTTCAGCGGGTATACAATGAGGAAGGAAGAGGTCACATACGCTCTACACCATCAAATCCAGCCTCTTTGGCGTTGATAGCGGCCTGTTTGTACTGGGCAATCAATGTCTCAGGATCATCGATGGCCGTTGGCTAGCAGCACCCATCATCATATCAGGAATGACCACGAAAAGCTAAAAGAGCTATGTACCGTGACGTAGCCAGGCTGCCCTGGAAGTTGTCTGAATTTCCCCCCCTTTAGCCGAGATAGTACTTGGTCCATAAACCGGAGTGCCGGCAGCCATTTGCTCTGGCATATCGGGATGGGAGGCACGTCCAACTGAGGATAACAGACATGAGAATATCAATCAGCAAAGAATTGAGGCTCACGATGCCAGAGCTGCACATATATGAGTGATCCCTCGGCCGTGAACTTGATCAGTTATCTTTTTCCAGCCTGCAATTTGGTCCTTGTTCCAAATTCCTGGTGCATTGGGCCATTCAGTGCTGAAGAAGAGAAAGAGATTCAGCGAGACTCCGAGAGAGCTAAATGGCTGTGAAATCGAATGGGACTTGCCCCTGTTGGACAATAAGGGTTGCCTCAGTGACGATAAGACCGGCATTTGAACGCTGCTTGTAATACTCGCGATTGAGATCGTTCGGGACGTTTGTCGGAACTGAACGATTACAAGTCAAGGGAGAGAAAAAGATACGATTCTTGAGTGTTATCGGCCCAAGTTGGAGGGGCTTGGTTAGGACTGACATCTCTAGGACAACAATGAGGCAATTTTTCAAGGGTCTCTGGGCCAGGACTATGCTGCTTAATGTGGGTCGAAAATGACCCGTTGAGCGACATGAGATATGCCCCCATATAATATATAGAAACTTCAATTGCATTTCAGTCCTGATTGCGGGGGCAGAGTCTCTTTCTACGGGGGAACTTTCTATCGCTCCGGGGCCAGTGCCGAAAAAGCGTGTGAAAACCATCACGCGATTGACGCGATCCTATCACATGATGAGCTTTTCGGATTGTACCAAGTGATATGGTCTCGACTGAATGAAACACTAAGTTGACTCATTCAATGTATCTATGACCTTAGAACTGGCTCAGGAGTAAATTTTCTTGTCACCTGTGCTGTCTGATTTCGAGTTATTCCAGCTTTGGAGACGGATATGGCCAGCCAGTCATTGACTTGACACAAGCACTCAAGTACTGAGCCTCTCGAAGCAGCATCAGTAATTGATGGCTGGCACCAGCCCAATCCTGGCAAACTTGGTATGACCGAGTAGAAATGCCTAAGCAAGTGGTAGAGGTCAATGGCAGAGCACTCCGAACTAGAAAGGTTCCTGATGTATAGTCTTGATCCTGGGTCCGCTTTCATGGTAAATTCAATGAAGGATCCTGGTATTTGGCTTGGCTGACACTGAGTCAGCGGATGGATCTACGCACACAACGTGCAAAATGCCATCACATACTAGTCTTAGTATATTTCCAAGCTTGAGATATGTATAGAAGTGTCTTACAATTCATCACAAAGGTGGGAATATCCGACAGAGAGCAGGGTAATCTACCACTAGATTACCAGCACTCACGTCTGAATGATGTTAAAATATTCATGTCACATCTGCAACAGGATGCTGCGCATAACAAACAATGCACATAACATGGGCATAGGTTTTTTGCAGGTCCATGCTGCAGGTTGATGAAAGGTCAATTGCAGGTCATGCCAGGTAGATGGAAAATCCGGTGCAGGTCATGCAAGGTTGACAAAAGGTTTGGTCAGATTGATGAAAGGTTCACTGCAGGTCATGCAGATTGACGAAAGGTCGTGTCAGTTGCAATGACAGGTTGACTTGGTGCATCACTAGTAATCATCTAATGACGGAAATTGACAGATTCCCAAGGCTTTATCACTATATACTACTTGAGATACTACTTGGCGGCCTTACATGCCGCCCGCGGTTTGGGGCCAACAACTCGCTTCACTAGGCGATCATCGGGAAAGTCTTTTCCAAGCTGTAAAGTAAAGTCAGCGAGTAGGATGATGTCACATTTTTAGTACTCGCCTCCATGTCTGATTCACCCTCAACGTAAGCCTTGTATTCCCCTTGTGGATGAATGGTAATATATGGATCCCAATTGTTCTGATAAGTCCCAGCATCCAGACCCCATTGGCAGTTTCTGACCCATCCAGCGGCATCTGAGTATTCAAACATCCGCTCCTCCAAGTCCTGGACTGACTCCCAGATGACATCTACTATATGTAGAGTCCCAGGTGAGTGTAATCGCTCCTGCTTCCATCATGCTTTATCAATAAGAAGAAACCGATAAATTTTCCTCCTCTCCAGCTTCAATCACCGGGCAGTCCGGTTCACAAAGAAATTCAGGACGTTTTCTAGCCATGATCAGAAGGGTACGTGCATGAAAAATGGCAAGGCTCTCCAGCCAATCAATATTGCGTTCTTTGACGGCTGGAATCGAAGCAAACCGATTGTTGATACCGGCACAGTCCTTGATAGAGAGATCTCCAAGGAAGAGAAGAGCTTCCTGCCACCATTTATGTCCCACATGCTTATGGTGCTTGTTTGAATGCTCGAGATCTGGATTCAAAAAACAGAGTGCATGCACAGCAGCGGCTGGGACATCATCTGGAGTGTCAAGAAGCTGAATGAGGATTGCCTGATATGGGGAAAGAGCATCATCAATCTCCTTGGTAAATGGTGTTGACTGAGGATCAATATGTATGTCTTCCTCATCAGGCATACTGTAGTTTTCCGACCAACAGTTCGTCACGGGTCACGCTGGCCTCTGAACTGAACTCAAAAAGGCGTGACAGTCACGGTGGTTTTCGAGCTCTGAACTGGCAACCGTGACATTCCCACGACCCAAAAAGGGAATTTTTCGCTGAAATCCTTCAGAAATCACCTAAAAATGCTCCAATTCATGTTCTGGAGCTCCTTTATACATTGTCTGTAGAAGTAGGAGAAAATTGAACACCTCAGGGCAGTCAAACATGTTTTGGACTTGGTGCTGAACTGGTATGTCACGGCCGACTCCAGTCTCCGAACTCGGAATTAAGCGTGACATGTCACATGATGACCGTGGGACTGAACTGTTGGTCGGAAAACTACAGTATTCGAGGGATGAGCCCAGATTCCAAGGTTTCAATCGAGAATCAGCCAAGTTGAATCTGCTGCGAGTGAATATGATACCCGAATTTTGCACCTGCCGAGATAATCACGCCAGAGTTCATCAACGTCATCTTCAGGCACCATCATGGGCTCTCCCGGATTTCCAGATGTGCTGGAATGAAAGGTACAAAGCCTCCAGCATTCAATGAGAAAGTTGCCCTTGTGCATTTTGTTTGGAAGACTGATAATGCATGCAGTCCCATTCTTCACGAGAACACCTTTTCCTGGCCTGAAGGGAGATCGTAATATGATCAGACAGAAAATTGAATAAGTTTCAAGTCAGACTCGACTGAAAGTGGCGCACTAGAGGCCGCCAGAGGATGTGATATTGTCTCATGTGACACACTCCACAGGGACCGTACTTTTTGCGGTACTCGATGAGGAAGTAGTTCATTGAAGTTGATGACTAGGCAATATGTTAGAACAACTTTCAAGTGTTCTTACAGGCTAAGAAGGTCCTGAAAGTCAACTAGGGGAGGTTCGGACTCCGGAGTTGCAATTGCCGGATATCCGATAGCCGATTCCCACTGTGCCAAATATGCTTCAACGAGCACATTGGAGGTCCTAGAAACATTTGTGACACAATTCCACTGCAAGAGCAGCTATAATGCAACCTACAACCCTCTACTGAATTATCACCAAATCTTGAACAAAAAAATTATGCCAGGTTGGTGCAGGTCTATGTCAGGTCAGTGAAACCCGGGTCAGGTTCATGCAAGGTCGGGGCCAGGTAAGTGCAAGTTCATGAAAGGTTCACGAAAGGTTCATGAAAGGTGGATGAAAGGTTAGCGCCAGGGTCATGTCAGGCCACGAAAGCGACATGACAGACTAGCGAAAGATGATGCAAATATCAAATTCATTTTTTCTCACTTTTTGAGAAGTCTCCAGACCATTCTGTGTGTTAAATGTGGTTCATTTGGGATGTATTTGTACCACTGAATATGTGAATTCACCTGAGTGATGATACAGACTATGTTATTCATGAAATACCGCTGACCTGCAAAAAACCTATGCTCACATAACATGATCTATGGTTCCAAGATTTATGTGAAGACATCATATACATCATGGAAAGCATTTAAAATTGTCAAAAGAGACTCTGACTATTCGGCAGTGGAGGAAAAATCCTTGAATGTCTTTGAGGTCCAAGCATGGTGAATTCACCTCGTTCGAGACATCAATGTCCGTAGGACAGAAATTCCAGGGCTGATTAGATTGAGTAATGATCAAGTGCAGGACTTTGACCTTGATTATTGGCTAGTCCTCACCATGTCCCATGGCAGTGAATGGGGTATATACTATTGAGGGAGGGAATCGTCAAGTTGTGGCACAGGAATTTGAGCTCGTAGTTTGGTGAATGACTGTGCTTTGTCCCAGTTCGCATAAGTACCGGCGAAGAGACTGGGACGCTTGGATGAATCAGGAAGAAAGGAACAACATTGGGCAGAACTAAAAGCATCTCAGGCCGACTCAACCATAATGTACCACAACAGTATTTCTGGCAACACATCACGACAAACGCGTCAGATTTCAGCAAATCTAGATCTATGAATTGCTGAATAACATTAGAGCTAGCTTTGACAACCTCTCAACAACATAAGAGCTATGCCATGAGCTTGCAATGCCCATTCGAGGGTAGAAAGGAAATGAGCTGGAGATGAGAGGGACGTGGATTGAATCGACAAGCGCTGCTATTTTCCGGCGGTTGTTCAAAAAGGGTGTTGCTCTCGCATATAGCGACAGTATCAATGGAGGGATAGCCAGCTCTACAATGATGTCACAGGCTTCTTGAGCGCTCTTTGAGTTTAAGACTGTCTGCTTCTCCCGCATCTCCATAAAAATCAGATTGAGATCTTCATTATTCAAGATTGACTGGCCCCAGTTATCAATTACTAACGCTGCTTTTCGAGAGATTCAATGCCTGCGTCGGGTCCATGAGTGGCTGATCATATTTGTCTCCAAAGCTAGAATAACAAGAGATCCTATAGCACCGGTGACAAGGAAACCTACTGCTGAACCAGGTGGAAGGTTATCAACACATGGAACTGTCTTGAGTAGCATCATGTGGACATTGATGAAGACATTGTGATCAGTGATACCAAGGTCCATTGGAGGGTGGCAAAAGCAGTCTGGATCAACAGACAAACTTGATCTGTGCCAGATTATTTGATTGGATGAAGAGGAATCAGATACATCTAGCTTTATTTCCCTTTGGAAGTCGCTCTGTATGACATAATTTGCTTGTAGCTCGAGGCTGGAAACCAAGGACCTTCAGGATTGTGCCGGCTTGCACACTTGAATTCCAACCGCCTTAAATCCAGATTCCACTGAGCTTTTTCTGCAATGCTTTTGGCAATCACAATGTCCAAATCATCAGCTTGGTAAATTTTAGCTAATGATGAATGAGATTAGATTGACGATAGAGATTACCTCCAACAAAATGAAGGCAGGGTTCCCTGGAGTTTCCAGTCTCAGCTGAACTTCTTCTCAGTGTGCTAAACACTGAGAAGAAAAAGTAACTTGAATAGACCTACAAGGCAGTCAACTTCATTGTCCGCATTGTCAAACGATGAGGAGTATTCAGGAATCTCATTGTCTTATTCATCATTACAGACCCGGCAGGGAGTGCGGCTGGAGATCAGGGGCAAGGACTGCAGATGGAACATGGTGTTTTGCTTGTTGCCACACACTGTGAATAGTGATAGTTTAATTTCTTTCTCTTCTTCTTCTGTGGTTTGCACAGCAACAGGGATGAAAATAAAAATGCCTGCTTGGACAAGAATTGGAGGAACTTTATCTTGACTTCAAAACAATGAAAACATAACCCTTCTGGAATGATGGCCCAATGTTGGAAATCCGGCCGAAACGAGTAAGCGATCAGTCATATGATGGATATCTCACGGATCGCATCAGTGAAAAAGCGCGTGAGCCACGGTGGCTCACGCGCTTTTTCAGCAGTGCCCCCGTAGACAAAGAGTCTTTTAAGCAGCATACAGGACCATGATATACAGGAGGAACGGTCAACAAACTATTTATGAGGCAGTTGATCATGAAAGCAGAATGTTGGTTGTAATGGTGAAAGTTCGCTTTAAATACCCATGGCGGTGTGGACCGATAAGTGACATGGAAACTTCATTTTGGCGACTTGCACCCATGGAGAGCGGTCAACTCCGAATCGACCGTAAATTTCACCTCGATCAAATCAGGCGTTCATAAGAACTAATCATTCATTGAACAATCCTGTCGAGTTGAGAGCACCTAACGTCTAATAGCGGGATTCTTTACCTTTAAGCAGCTCGAGCTTAGGCGGAATATGATCATGGGTTTCGGTCAGAAGCGGGCGTCCTGATAACTTGAGAACCTGTTTCCACGATAATCAAAATAAGGTGAGTATGGCCAAGTTGCGGGGGATGGCTGGCATCTTGCTAGTCACTCGTTACTGATGACAGCTCAGAAGTAAAATCAACAAGGCCATCAGCAAAACCGACCTAAGATTATATGAGGATTACTGTACTATTTCAACCATAGGTTCATGCATCAGCAAGATGACAAATAACTTTTTTGACTTGTACAAGTAGCTACAAGTAGCACAACACGCTAAAATACGCAAAAATACGCAAAAAGTGCAAAAAGCGCAGATTTTACTTGTTCATGACAAGTGCAAAAGTGCAAAAAAGTTGTAAAAAGCGCAAAAAGCGGGAAAAGTGGTGGGGACATACCAGCACCAAACACCTATATTTTGAGAATGAACAAGTTCTTTTCATTTCCTCATTGTACATCAGCAGTATTTGGTACTCACTTATCCACGTACATAGTACTAGAGTCCGCTTTTTCCGCTTGCCGCTTTTCCGCTTGTAACAAGCGGAAATACGGAAAAAGCGGACAAGTGAGTTGCAATTTTGCTGATGTGCCATGTTACATGTTACAGGCTAAGTTCACTGGCTGCTAGGTTCACGGGCTGAAATTACCTGTTACAGCTTCAAGATAGGTTCATTCCCACACAGAATTTCACACAAACCTCTCCTGTGTCTCAATCTGTGGCCAATCTCCAGGATAATTTCCATTGAAACAAGCGAAAAAAGCCGAAATCTGCCTCAAATCTGTTGGAGAACCTTTTTTGGATTTTGAGCCACGATCCGACCAAAATTGTAACAAGTTCACAGCCAAATTGTTACCGTTACACAGCCTGATTAGGTTCGTTTCATAGCCGAATGTTACCCGTTACTGAACCTACGGTCGAAATAGTACAGTACTATAACTTGTTACTATCGCCAAAATCTGTTGGGATGTCTACGCCCTGTTATAAGAGCTTATAACTCAGTCCTCAAAATGATAACAGAATTATAATCCTGTTACAATCCTGTTATAATATCTGGAATTATGACAGCCAGTTGACATTATTGTAGATATTATAACAGGAATATAACACCATTGCAACAGATGTCAGCTGCAGATAACACATTTTAGGTCCAACTCGGCCTCCACCGACAGTCCAAATAGAATGAAATATATTTAGTAATAGATACATTCAGGTGCTACGATATCCTAGACGACTCACATCGTGCACAGCGAGAAGATCAACAGAGGAGTTGACATGTAATGACATCAAGTCAGGTCAGCGCTGACGATACCTGAATGACCAAAGAAGCGTCCAAGTCCGTAACGGTACATGGCCATCTAGCATCACGGGCTATGTCAATCCGCAACACCCGGGCTATATTTGACACCGGAGGCTCTCCCCGGTCTCGGGCGCTACGGATTTGCTCGACAAGTGCTTACTCACGCGAGCGCTCAGCGCTCAAATCAGTGACTGATCACGGATCTTAAACGGCTTTTTCCCTCGTGTATTGTCTCCTGCAGTTGTACTTTTCAATTTTTAGTGCTTTGGGGACTCAAGGACCTGAATGGTGCGAGCGCTATATAGATGGATAGTTCACGTTGCAACAAACCAGATTGATTCAGGAACACTGCCGAGATCTGACAGCTGATCATTAGAACAGGTTTGATGATCCTGCGACTCCCGCCCATTCGAGGCCATTTGCTAGCGTACCATTGGTGGTCACTGTAAGGCCAAAGCAATGTATAGTATCGACACCAATTGAAGTACCACCCCATCACCGTTGCTATGGCTCTGATGATAATATACTTGAACGAATGTCTCAGTATCCGTGAAATGTACCCGTTACGGATCGGAAGCTCTCACCGTGTATCAACTGTTTGATCACTATGACAGTTGCCTTACATTGTATTGGCATCCAGGGTAATCATAAATCTTGGCTCTATCACGGTGGGTGGCATACCGAATGCGATCTCGTGCTTGTGTACGTTACTGTCAAGATAGAGAGAGCTTGTGGGTATAAATACAGAGCAATGTCTCTGTTCTCATCAGCGCCGGCCGCCCAACAAACGCACATACTAGCTATTCCTTCAAAGTCAGTATCGTTTCTGCAGTTCTGCTCAATTTACTAATGCACCTCTGCAGAGCCTGGAGTTTTTCTAGACTTGTCTAATATCCTGCGCTTTGTTCACCGTCAATCATTCAACGTTCAACTAATAACTATCGCTCTACCTAGTATGTCTTCTTATGATTGATGTCGGAACCCATTAACGGAAACTTTGCAGCATCCTAATGTTGTTCTCGACCGTATCCCTTGTCTCGCTGCTCATTGGAGCTGCTGTCAACGCTGCACCTATCCACTCGAGCGCCGATGTCACGCTTTATAGCAGAGGCAGCACACCCTCCAAACCGTCTGCATGTCCAGCGAATGCGGCAGCAACTCTCAAGCTCGCAAAAATCCAGTCCCTCTCCGGGAATGCTCTTTTCTGGACCAAGGCACCGCTCAATTATGTCCAGGACTTCAGGAAGAAAAACGGTAAAAAGATTCTGGAGGATGTCTTTGCGGCTAGTACGATAGATGAGCTAAAAAGGCTATGTGGAAGCACCGTTGCCTTTGAACTCATGTCCGAGGCAATGGCCCTAGCTACTACGGGAGAAGCTTGGGTTCTCTACCGACCGTTGGATGACACCAAGACAACAATTGGTCCTGGTAACCGACCGAGCTTCTGGGAAAAGGAGTATGCTGTCATACAGAAACAGAAGAAGGTTACCAGCTTGGTACGAATCACTTTGGAGGGGAGCGCTGGCAAATTCACTGAGAAAGAGAGGATGCAAATTTTCCCATCGGTTAAGAAGCTTAGCACAAAGAAGTAGGTAGCATAGAGGTAGTCGGCAGCTCGTATGATTTGATGCTTTTGCCGCTGACTTGTATTTCCACTTGAATGATACAACGTCTGAAGGCTACAACTGTGAATCTCTCAACTTGAGTATAGAGCGAGTTGTGTGGAGTCTTCCGGAGCGCTGCCGGAGCAGATCGGCACGAGGTTCGGAGATTGCCGTCGGGTAGTCAGATCACTGATCATGGGCGTTACTTTGCTATTGCTTTGATTGTCTCGTTTTCATAGAATCGTACATCATCCATGTTACGCACTATCATTTCAAACACTCCACGTCCCATCTGCCTGTCTTTGTGTTTTCTGCCACCTTATCTCGGTAAGTCGAAGGTTTTCAGTGACTGTCTTTTGCTTGGTTTCACTTTTGAAAGTTACTTATGGATAAAAACACGGAAAAAATGGCTCGAAATCAGACTCGACCAGTGAGGTCATTACGCGAACACTCGAAATCAAGTTGAAAGGCATTTTTCAAGGGTTTCTAGAGCAAGGATCGAGCCAGGACTATGATATACAGGAGGAAACGGTCAACGAACTGTTTCTGAGGCGATTGAAATAGAATGTTGGTTGTAATGGTGAAAGTTCGCTTTAAATATTCATGATCGCCAGGGCCGATAAGTGACATGGAAACTTCATTTTGGCGACTTGCACCCTGAAGAACGGTCAACTCCGAATCAGCGCCGTAAATTTCACCTTGATCAAATCAGGCGTTCATAAGAACTTATCATTTGGACAATCCTGTCGATTTGAGAGCACCTAACGTCTAATAGCGGGGTTCTTTAACTATAAGCAGCTTGAGCCTAGCCGGAATATGGTCACGGGTTCGGTCAGAAGCGGGCGTCCTGATAACTTGGAGACCTGTTGCCACGATAATCAAAATGAGGTGAGTATGGCCGATCTATGTGGGGCTGGCATCCTACTAGTCGACAGCTAATGACGGCAGTTCAGAAGTGAAATCAAGAAGGCGTGGGTCGGGATCGAACGTGAACAAACATGGACATGCTGTGGCACTGCCACCTGGCAAAATGACGGCTGAGTCGAATTTGAAACTCAGCTAGAAGCTGCCGAGAGATATCACCTTGCCACGCCACTTTATCGTGGTAAAGGTCAGGTTTTTGATTGCTCCTTGCTTCAGCCGTTGTCAGCGTTGAGAATCTCGTTTCTCGGAATTCATCTCATGACAGTCATCAGGAAACTCGAATTTTACTTTTTTTCACTTGAGCAGGTGGAAAAAGTACGAAAAGTACTAAAAGTATTAAAAGTAAAAAGTAAAAAAGCCAAGTCACCCCTGTTAGAAAAGCAACAAAATTTTTGCAAAGTTTAGGGCTCACGGTAAGGGACTGAACAAAACGGCTCGGGGCAGGTATAGGGGTTGGAATGATGGTTTCTATACTTGTTGTGCTACATTTTGGGTCTGGCTCTTCCTGCCTCTTGACAATGCGATGATGGCTCAGGGTACAAATGGTCAGCTCTCAGGACTTGCTAAATGTTTTTTTCCCTGATTTCTCATGGTTCTAGCATGATTCTATCCATATTCTTAGTGCATTGCCCCAGCACTGAATTTAGGGCTCAGCACCTTCTAAATCCGGAGAACAGATGGAATTTGAATAGAATTTAGCTGATCAGTGGCACAATAGTTCGCTCTCTAGGAGTTTAATGGCCAGATTGGACTGTGATAATGAAATGTGGCGTCATTACAGGTTGTAATATGAACAATTCCACCCAGCAAGCCTATATGGCAGAGGTGTAGAGTCGCCCTATTCTCCTTCAACAAGTCTTGCTCTATGGTACATTTGGTTTGTGGCAATGACCCGTCAATGGTTGCGCCGCAGGTGCCGGAAAATTTCTACAAATGGTGAACTGGGATAGTGATATCGGGCACCATATGCTCACTGTCTTATCTCTAGGCATATTAAATGTATATCTCAACCAATGCTCACCCTTTGCCTCGCCTGTAGACTGCAAGTTCTGTTTTATTGATGAAAATCAGTTTAAATGGCTTTATTGGGATAAAAAGATCACTGAGCTCTCAGATAAGCTCGGAAACCTTCCATAGTTACTTGAAGATCTCCTCATTTCCCCTGGTAAGTCTCTCAAGCTTTGAGTTAACCCAGTGTTAACCAATCTTGAAAAACTTGATTCCACACAGACATAACCAGTAAGCCAAGTTTAGGTGGCATTTTTCTTACTTTTTGTCACTTTTTGTGCTTTTTTATCTGCAGCAAGTAAAAGCAGAAAAAGTACACAAGTAAAACTCTTTTTTTGCTGATGCTGTTCTGAAGTAGAATATCATTTAATTGCATGGATAAGTGCATAAGGTGAGTCGTCTGCATTGAAAGAATTGGACCAGCTTGGACTGTAAATTTTACGCAGAGAAAAGTTATCTGTGGAGTCGGGGACTCGGGCTTGTATTTTATGCTGTTCGAAGTGCACTTTTATTAATTTCCCGGTCTTTTATAGTTTCCCGGTCTTTTGTAGAATTTCCTGGTGATTTTTTTCGAAATCGATTTCCTGGGGTTCCTCAGCAATCTCCCAGGAATCTCTCTGTTCTTCTCTGCTTTTATAAGGTTGCCTTCAAATATCACAATGGGAGCCGAGAGACCCAGCAAGGTGACCTGACAGCATGTGAATAATCATGTGATTGTGATTATTGACACGTCGATGTAGATGACGACAGGACACTGTCTTGCACATTATTGAACCATGGCCTGCTAGAGAGAACATTGCTCAGGTATGAAATTTCTCTTCTATGTGCAGATTCTATTGATCAGCAATGCTTGCAGAGCACCAAGAACTTCATTCCCACTTGTCCATAAATTCACAAATATACCATCCTTCTACGGAACACTGTGAAAAGCAAGCTGGATATCAATATCATCATAATCAATGGAAACCACCTACGTGTCATTTTCTTCGGTCACAGCAGGAAGCCCCAGCATCTCTCGTGTCTTTCTGCAAGCATAGTGGTGAATTCAGCTCTCATTCAAGGGTTCACCGGAGATTGATTATGTAACCTGGACCTGGTTAGTTAGTCCAGCCCGCGGCGGCGAAAAAAAATAATTTGGAACCAACTTTCTTTGGCCGGATTTTCATTGTTTTTGAGCTATTAGCTGAGGTAGAGTTTGAAGTTATTGTTCAGAATCGCATGAACACCTCAAGAAGCCTGCCTCGGAAGTATTTCCCAATACGGATCCATATCACGTAGCCATGGTTTGTCAGAACCTTGACAGCAACGTCATTCATTAAAATTTTCATTGCAAGAGAATGTTGGTTTGTCCTTAATTCAGGTCTAATTCTGTGAATGTGGATTTCGTCAGTACTATCCAACAAGGGCCACCTGCTGCCGTCAAATGTCGAAAAAGAGATCACAAGACTGTCTGGGTAAGCATTTTGCTTATTGTGTTGCATCAATAGCTTACCTTCCTCAGTACCAGACTGTCTGTATCTTTCGTGACCGTGGCCCAGAGCGAAATTGGATGTGTGATGGATGCAGAAACAACGAGAAGGGAAACCGGCAGCATCGCGCATGATGTTATCTTATCTATTACTATATCAGGACGTGGGAATGCTTACATAGTTAGTTAGTCGCCAGTCCAAGCCAGTTTTCGAGAAAATCGACCCCCGGTCAAGGGTCACATGTCTGGTGGACCCTTGCTCTCATTGTTGACCAGTTTCTTGAGCTGCTGAAGGAATTCCGCTTTGCAGTCTGGATGGAGACCAACACAATGGACATAGGCCTAAGGCATGCCGCGGGGGTGGGATTTTCGCAGGTCCCGGCCGTTTGGACTGCGGGAAATTCCTGGCGGAGGTAGGAAAAAAATCCCCGCGACCAGCGGAGGCGGGGAGGGGCAGACAGCGTCCACGATCTCAAATTTTAGGTAGGATCCGGCGGGGACCTACCCCCGTGGGTACAATCGCTGACTTGTGTTGATTAGCTGAGCACTGGACCCATTCACGTTGCCATCGATAGCTATGACAGCGACAACGACGACATGCCCTCCCTTGTTGACATGGATGACGATGTTAACGACTCTGGTTATGGCTCTGACTAAAGATTTTGTGTAGTTTGTATTATCAATGTAAATATTCTCGAGTTTTGGAATTCTACCTCTATTTTCCGACTGGTTCCTGTCGGGCCCTGTCCCTGCAGTGGTCTGTCGGGGTAGGTCCCTGTCCCCCGCTGGGTTCCCCGTGAAACCTGCTGGTTTCCCCGCCGGGGCCGGGTTTTTGGCGGAGAATCCGTGGCGGTCAGTGGGATGACATCTAAATTAACCACCCCTGCCAGGGCGGTCCGCAGGTTTTTTTTTTTTTTTTTTTTTTTGGTGTTACGAAGTAACACCCAGACAATGCATTAATGCACCTCTGGGTGAACATTATGTATCAGTATCAAGGAACAGAGACCTCTGATAAGATGCGGAAAGACCACCCCGGAAGGTAATGCTGTTACGCACGCCACCATGCTGGCAGCAGTGTGGGGCTCGAAAGGCTAGCTGTTGTCTTGAAATTCAAACAGGCTATCATCATCTGCAAGACTTTCTTTGTCTTCTTCTGCAGTAAGTACATTCTGCCTTCCTATACCCACTAAAACCTCTGGTCCGCGAATCCAGTCAACAGGTATGGAGCCTTTGCTTTTTAGTGTTCCCCTCCAAGTGTCCAGTACTACAGCCTTTTGAAGGGCTTTGGTCTTGAACTGGAACTTATTGGTGAGTAGTCTATCTTCTGCGAGTCTAGAGTTAATAGCAATAGACCACAGGCTCTCTATATGAGAGACTACAGGGATCGCTTCATCTTTTACTATGATATTGCACCGTGTTGTCCAAATCAGGTGAGCAGCTTCTGAAACCGCTAGACGGAAGAGTCTAGAGCGTCCCTCATCTATTTTACGCCCAGCAGTATAGATTCTTACTGTTCCACACCCCATTATGGTACCATATGTTATTTCGGGCCAAGGTGTGGGATCTCGGCTGTGTAAGAGTTCTCGAGTCTTCCTCCAGATGGTCCTGCAAACAGGTGTGCCATTACATTCAATGAGAATATGTTCCATTGACTCTTCTGTGCCTGGGCAGTGCTTGCACATTTGGCGGTCTTGGCAGCTTGGAATGTGTTTCCAGTACCCACCAGTCCTTTGAGCTCCATGTATCATCAGGTACATAAAGTTCTTTATTCTCCTGGAGAAGGCTTCACGCCGGATTGCCAGCCAGATGTCTTTGGAGGTTGGAGTAAATCCATTTGGGCGGGTAAGATCCCGCTTGATTATGATCAGGTTTTTCTTGGTTGTCTTTCTATCCATTTCTTTGGATCTTGTTTTGAGTTCTATGATTGCTTTGTTGGCTATCGCCTGGGTTAGGGCTGTTACCTTTACTCCCGGTCGTCGTGTTTCTTCTGGTGTAGACCAGTCAACTTTGTCAGTTGTGTGTTTCAATGTAGCTTCATTGGCCAGCTTGTATGCATCACTCAAATACAGTGTTTGTGGGGAGCCATCATCAATTATAATTTCAGTTCTGGCGATTCTTCCTCGGATTCTAGCTGCTATAGCTTGGAGAATAATACGATTCTCCATTCCTACAAATCCCTTGTCTTCCCAAGTTTCAAGCTTGGATGACAAACTTCTGGCAATAGTTTTTGAGTCAGTGTGGATTGCCAGTCGGACATTGGGTGGGGTAATTTGGATTGCTGTGAGAATTCCAACAAGGAGTGCATTATGTCGTGTTTGTGGAAGTTGCATGGGAATTCGGATGGTGAGACTCTTGGTAGGGCAGTCTTTGACTATCACGCCGCAGCCTGAGCGTGCATTGTCATGTCGCTCATCGAGGGTGGCACTTGCAATCCATATTTCTGTGTCAGACTCAGTCTCTAATTTCCGTGGTGCAGGCACTGGCGGATCTTGGGTGGCATTATGGTCAGTGTAGGACGTGAAGACTCGGAAGCCCTCTTTTAGCTCTTTGATTGCTTTCGGAAGCTGGAGTAGGTAGTTGTCATCAGAGTTCAAGTCCTCATTTGGGGTACTGGGTGTTTCTTGGTGGTCAGGTGTCAATGTATCTGTCTTCTGCCTGGGGTCCCACTTCTTCAGAAGACCACTAAGCTTCTTCTCTGCCAGGATCACACATTTGTGCGGGTTGAGGCAGTGATAGACTTTCCTATCAAGGTCGCATCTGTCACACAGGCATTCTGAATGTGGGACATGGTTCTTATCATCCAGTTGAGAAGCTATTTGTACAGCATCTTTGGTGTACACCATCTTGTGTTTTTTCTGGAGGCATTTTGTTGTTACTGACACATTTTCATGTTTCTTGTGTACATCCTCAGCTACATGGTGCCAGATTGGCATTTGCTCTTTCATTTCCTGAGTTGGTTCTATATCTTTGAAGAGGAATCCATATTTCTCTGTGGTCCCTACCATGAACCTCAATAGTTCTGGGAGTGTCAAGACATTTGTGTTCCAGGTTTGCAAGAAAGTGTTTATTAGTGCACCTCTGTCTGTCTTCGGTTTCTTGATGGCATGATTTGCAATCAGCGCATCAGCCAGAATGGCCCACTTGGGGCGATCCGGTCCAAAGTTTAGGTAGGGTTTAATCAGCATTGCACTGATGGCCTCGTTGCGGCTCTCTAAGTCCCAGGCCTTCATCCCCCCTTCAGATTTTGCTGTAGAGAGTAGTTGTCTATTAATTTTAGAGGATCCACCATCCCAGAAGAGATCCTGGTTTAGTTTTTGGATTTCTGATTGCACATGTTTGGGCATTCCTCCGCTAATGGCAGTTTTATACTGTGTTTTGCTAGCAATGACAAGCTGGGACAGAGCTTTGGCACCTTCAAGTGTTGGATGCATTTGTTTGCATTTCTCGACATCTTTGTGCATTGCCTCCAGTGTCGGGGTCCATACCTCGCTGTCCTGAGCATGGTTTCCAACCCTTGCTCCAAGGTAGCGTATGGTTTCTCTATCTTGGACTATTCTTCGTTCTACAGGAATTTCAACATCCTGATCATTTAGTGTTCTTGTAGTGCAGAATCTCTTTCGGAATTCAGGTGATCCTTCAGGTAGGAACTCAGTTTTCTCAATGTTGAATTTTGCACTGGATGCAGCACACCATTTTTCTAGTATGGCTTCAAGATCTTTGTACCGGTCCTTGTGATTGAGGAATACCATGGTATCATCTGCATACATTGCTACAACAATGCGTTCACCAGTACTCTTGATCTGGAGTCCTTCTATACTGGATTTCCGTATCATAGTGCCAAGTGGTTCAATAGCTAGATTGAATAAGAGGCATGACAGTGGATCACCCTGTCTTACCCCTCGAAGAATATCAAAGTAGTCACTCAGTTCTCCATTGACCATGACCGTGGTTCGGGCATGACGATACAGTGATTGCACTGTATTTATAAATTGGGCAGGCAGCCCGTATTTTGCCAATATGTTCCAGAGGTATCTGTGGCATACTCTGTCGTAAGCTTTTTCTTGGTCAAGGGCGACCATAGTACCATTTTGGAGCTCCTCTTCTGAGTATTCCGTGGCAAGTTTGGCCAAGTGGACTTGATCCATGATGCTACGACCTTTCATGAATCCAGCCTGATCAGTGTGTATCAGGTCACCAGCTATCTCAGCTAGGGAATCTGTCAGAGCAGTGGTAAACAGTTTATAGTCCGTGTTGAGGACAGTAATTGGTCTATAATTTTTGACATCATCTGCGTCTTTCTTTTTGTCAATTGGACACATCCATCCATCTGCAAAACCAGTGTCCTTGAGGACACCATTCTTCTCAATATCATTAAATATGAAGGTCAGGGTCCAGAGAATATTAAATTTACTCAGGCCTTTTGTATACCTATCATGTAGTTTTCTCCAGAGCTCCATTGGGATGCCGTCTATTCTGGCTGCCTTGTTATTCTTTGCCCTTTTTAGGGCCACTTCAATTTGGGCTTCCTGAACTTGATCACGAAGTTTCCAGGTTTTTGCATAGGTGACTGAGATATCAATTTCATCAAGGACTTTATTTATATGTGCAGTCTTCATCTCAGAGTCTATTTCACTCTCATCAATTTGGGTACTGTGGTGATATTTACTGAATACCTACGAAATTTCACTGGACTTCATGGCATACTTTGGTGGAAAGGATCCAGGTATCCTTATTCGTTGGATTATGTGTCGAGTCTTTGGCTCTTTCACCAGTTTGACAGTGGTCCTTGAAAGTGAATCTAATTCAATTCGTCGTCTTAGTCGGCTCTTTGCTTTGCGGTTTCTCCGTTGGCGTGCAGTAATAGTATCAATTTGAGATTGGAGCTCAGCACCATGTTTTGCATTTGCAATCTCTTCTGAGCGAGAGTTTGTGGGTTTCTGTTCAAGGACTTTCCTCTCTTTCTCCAGTTTCTCCTTTTTACACCGGTCAGTTCCTACTTTGATTTTGCATCGATCCTTTTCAGCCTCAAGCCATCCGTCCTTGGTACTATGCCAGGCAAGTTGTGGGGCTATGGTTGAGTCTTTCAAGGCCTGTGGCCTATCATTCAGTGACTCAAGTTTGTTTTGTAAGATACATCCTGTTGCTTCTATAGACTCCATGAATTTCTTATCCTCCATTGAATGAAGCTGCATGGAGTATCGGCCTTTACCTTGGAACGCAGTACCCTGCGCTAGAACATCAACACTTACAAGCCGGTGGTCTCCAAGGCCGCCTGCCCAGTCACGAATATGCCATTGCCGACACCTCATTTGAGTCTCTGTTGAGGTGTATATTCTGTCTATCCTTGATTGGTGGGCTTCACCATTTTTGTTTATCCTACTGTAAGTGTATTCTTTTGTCTGAAGATGTGTATTTCTCCAGCCATCATTCATGTCGAAAGCATTTCTAAACTCAATATGGGCATCTCGGGAGCCTTTCTTATCCAGTTTATGTGGTAGTCGGTCGAGCATGTCAACTGTAATGTTCATATCTCCCAGTATTTTTGTTGGGGTGGGCAGTTTATACTTACGCCATATTTCCATGATTTCTTGATAGAATTCACCATTCTGTGGCTTTTTGGTGGGTGCATAGATGGCCAAGATGACCTCAGTATCTGCTCCATGCCATGGATGGGTGATACACAAAGCCCGGCCTGGTATAATCTCATAGGACTTGATACCATTTGTGTTGGTGATGAGTTTATTGAAAACCACAGCAACTCCTCCTGAGTTGGGGTTTTCTCCAGTGGATGTGAAGATTTCGAGATTGTTTCCATAGATACTCTGCTCAATTTCCCCGACTTGTTCATCTGTCATCTTTGTTTCCAAAACAGCCAGTGCTGCTATCTTATTCATTATCACAAGGTCCCTGACCTCACGCCATTTGTGATTTAGGTCATAGATTGAATCACCTCCTTTTCCATTGATATTGGCGGATGCATAAGTAGCTGTACCAGCTGTGCGGTACATGATCTTCTGTCTTTTCTGTCTCTCCTCTTTCCTTATCTTCCGGAGGGCTGCAGCCAGTCTTGTGCCTTCTGGAAGATCTTTGGTTCGAGATTCAAATTCAGCAGCAGTAATGTTCAAATTTCTGTGAGTCCTTTCATTGTCACTTTTATCCTGGGAGTCCAATGACTCGCGTGTTTCACTCTTGGTTTTCTTTCGGGCATGGTTACGTTCGGACTTTCTCTTTCTTCGTCGCAGTTGGGCTGCTGATTTGGGGATTGATCTTGTTTCCCACTCTTCATCTTGATCCCTGGGCATGTCAGGGGCCTTGTTATTCAGGAACTTAAGAGTCTCTCTCTTATTCTTGGTTGCCGTCTTACTTTGTTCTTTTTGCTGCCGATCTGCCTCTTTATCTTTGAGAATTTGGGCAGCTTTATCAGTTAGACGCATCTCCCTTCTGGTTCTTCGGGGTTGGAAAGGTAATCCTACTGGACCTGACACCCTGACTATCTCAGTTCGCTCTTCCTCCTTACTTGATCCTGCAGAAAATGTATTAGAAGACTCACGAGAGTCCTTCTGGGTGCAATCATCAGGGGAGTCACGTGTACTTGTGTGACTCTCCCCTCCTGCTCCCAGGAGGACAGAGCCGCTTTCACGGCATTCAAGTGAGTCTCCAATATGGAGACTTTCTTGTGTATTGTTCTGTAAGTCTTGAAAGTCTAAAAGTGACTCACAGCCAGCAAGTGGCACTTGTTTTCTACTGTCTGCCTGCTGGCGCATGACAGAGGGTTCCTCCCGCACCCCAATGTCACCGTGTCCCTGATGGGGAGAACAGCCACTGGAGTAAATCTGGGTTGATTGAGTTGTACTATCCATTTGGTTGAAGATTTAACGTTGTGCTTCAATTAACGTAAAAGAGTATGGTCTCTTTCTGACCACCTGCCAAATATATGTTTTGTATCACCTGACCATGGAAGGTATTGAAAATGTGAGCTTAGGAAATGTGGATATCAAGTTGTTGGTGCCACAATTGTCAGGGATACTAAGGATATGTTGATTCCTTCTCTGAAATGTGTAGATCATTTGGATCTTTCATACTGGAGATTCCAAAGCACTTTTGGGCCCTCTCACATAATGTCACATCATGTTGTGCTTTGAGTATGAGGCCAGGTTGGAGGGTCAGGACAAGAGGATTGGGAAGTTATGTTGTATATACATTATTAGAAGGTTATACTTGTTGAATAATTTCAGGGTTGTCGTAACATGCAAAAGAGAAACATTTCAGGTGGAGAGGTCCAGGTGTCGTGTCGAAGCATATTTTCCATCAGTGAGTCTTAGTGCACATACCCGGGTTCTGCAGGTGACAGCACTTTTTAAATGGAATTGATCAATCAATCACACCCAAGTGTTGCCATCAAGTCAACAATTCATTCACATACATATCTGGGTTCCATGGGTGACAGTATTTTAAATGGAGATAATTAATAAATTAATCAATCAGACCCAACAGTCACCATCAAGTCGGTGAGTCATTCACTGTCGTTCATGTGGTTCAAGCAGCGTGGGAGCTGATCGGGCTAGATGCCTAACATTTGTAGCGCGTTTTCCAGGTATGCACGAATGGGCAGTAGAACCAGGTTCAAAGCAGCACAGGTCAAAAGATGCCTGATTTATTGTGCACTTTAGGCTATGCTGTACTTGTATAAGAGCAGGGTGATAAATAAAAATAGTAACTCTGGTCGTAGGATATATGGAATAGGATGGCCAGCAGTGCATGAAGACCTGTGACGAAACGGGTCAGACAGAGTGGCAGTTCAGGCATAATTAGGCAGGTATAGAGCGAAATAACAAGTCATTATGAAGATGAGAATGTAAACCTAAAAATATCCTCCCCGGTTACTTCGACCGCGGCCCCCCCGACCGCCTCTTCCGGTGCCTCGACCACCACGACCTTGAGGGGTGTTAGGAGCAGCGGCTTCCCTGGCGGCTCTCGCAGCATCTCAGGCTCTATTAGCTGCTGCAATTGATTCTAGGGTAGGACCTTGCCATCCAATATAGTTGGGGAGGTGGCAGAAACCAGTGATATGGTCAGTGGACCCACATATGTCGCAAAGGAAAAGGCTTGGGAGCACTCGACCACGTCCGCTGGTTGAAGTTGAGATTCTAGCACAAACAAAAGCTGCCCGCAGCGCAGGGTAGTAGCCTGTATGCACAGCTGGGTGATGGATAGCTATCGCATAACCAAGAGAGGAAGAGTCTTGGGCTGTGTTGACTCGGGTCGGCTGGATGTTGATAGATGTTGCCATAGTATCAACGACTTCCTGGAGTGCTCGGTTGTCAGAGCTTCTATCAATGTGTTGAATGATGACGCTGACAATTGGCTGTGACCTAATGATCTCGACGAGAATATCATCAAGCTCAGCATACAGCATGTCTTGTCTGCGACCTCCATCATCCTGGACTGCCGGCTGTGCTTGGTCAGCGAGTAGACCATCACTGGATCGAGCATAAGGGATGTCATGATAGACAGGTACCAATCCAACAATGACACCGATGTGGCTTGGAGGGGGGTCATTGATTCTTCGGAAGCCAATATATATCCCCTCGGATGTGATGAACTGACTGTCTAGCAGTGGATCAAGGAATTGTTGTTGAGAGAATACACCGAAGAAATGGTTTCGACGATTTGACTGAGTAATGAGAGCACCGGCAGTAAAGACATCTCGGCCGGTAATATGGGCTAAGCGGGTCTCGACAAGGTCCTTCTCAGTTGACTCGTCTCCCGTTGCCCCATTCACCCAAGCAAGGATTCTAGCGCCAACATTGTATCCCCAGTGTCGGGCTTGGGCTGGGTCTTGGTCGTTAAGAAAGGCTGTGAGGTCTGGCAGGTTCAGAGAAGGTAGGTGACGCCCGTCAGCATAGTTGGTTCTCGTGCCGATGTGGAGGATGTTGTCAGGTCCAGGGCATCGAGGGAGAGCTTGCTCTACTGGATCCGGAACCGGGGTGACCTGATGAGTTGGTCCCTTGTCTGTCCGTGGGCGCTTGAATTCGGGAGTCTGGTTGTGACTGGAATTCTCAAGCTGGGTTTTGGAAGAGCTCGCGGCAGGGATCAGCTCATTGACAGTCTATAAATTGGATGTCAGCCTTAAGGGGGTAATATTATGACAAGATATTGGGTACCTTTGGATTGACATTGTAGCTTGCATCGAGGCTGCGGAGCTTTGCCTCATGGAGATTGATCGCATCGTCAAGATCTGCTGCTTGCTTTGGGGCATCAAATTCAAGGATGATAGGTGATCCAGAGCGAGAGTGTGCAAACTCAATGGCTGCAGGGGTGGGATGTATAGTTTGGTGGAGCACTTCATCATCATCTGTCCTCGCTCGCTTGGTGCCTGAAGTGGCATCGAGATGAATCAGTTCAAGCAAAGGGAGGGCTGGGGAAGGGGGAGCAGAGAGTAGTGCTCGTTCCTTTCCCTTGTCTTTCTTCTCGGAGTTGTCATCGTGGTCAATTGTGTCATTGGGGTCAGAAGATATAGAGACATGGATTGATGCTGGAGACTCGGGGTTTTCTTGATTGATAGCTGTCCATGATATTAGCTCGGTCTAGTCGCATGATATGTGAGTGACTTGCTTCCTGGGTAGATCTCTGTCTGATTTACATGTTCGCCCATCTCTTTTTCTATGTCCTTGTCATTGTTGGCATTCATGTCATCTTCTCTGTCATGGGCCCCTTGTTCGACATTTGAGCTGGGCTGGGTCAGATTTCCAGCTGTATCATTTTCGCCGAAAGTTGGCTGGGGAACAGGAGAATCTGGGGTCATGTCTGGATAATAGTTGTTAGAAGCATTTGCATTTGAGATGGGGCTCATACCTTGGTTGACCTTTGGAGTTTCCTTCAAATGCTCGCCATTGACCTTGCTCAAGTTGACATTTTTATTGTGGCCTATAGCAGCTGTATCTGTGAGGGTATTGAAAAAGAGGTTTTCATGCAGGCAGTATGTATCTTACCTTCATCCATGGGCAAAATTGGCAGCTGGGGCCATTCTGTATCCATAGTGTCTGTGTCAGAATTTGTGACACCAGGGTCTGCCAGCGCAGAGGAGTTCGGAGCTTCCTCAGGTAGAGCACTGAGAGGAGTGAAGCTATTGATTGCTGCGGGGTTTGGTCGAGACAGGTTTGCCGGTGAAGGCGAGTGGGATTGCAGACGGCCACTTTGACGGGTCGGTTTTTCTGGGGTCTCCTTGTTGTGTGTTCGAGCATGAGTGAACATGGGGGTTGAATTGGATTTCTTGTGGTTCTGGCTAGACATTTCAAGTTATTGGTAGAGCGTGGTGGAGAGCTTGTTGGGATTTTGGGGGAATCTAGTCTGAAATGTCCAGTAAGCAGAAAGATTAAGAGAGAGGTTTATCTCGTACTTCCTTGGCATTAGAAACACCTTTCCTGTTTCAATGTATACAAGGGAATAAAGAGAAAAGATCGAAGTAGTGAGTAATGTGCCCTGTGTTGCCAGTTCCCCGTCTTCGCCTAGGTTTATGCCGTGTAATTATTGGTTTACTATGGGTCGGTTGGTCTCTTATTTTCCATAGTTCAATGAACTCAATTGGACCCTGTATTCCCTGTTATCCTGTTTCGTTATTAGTTTGTTTGATCTGAGGTGTGTATTGGCACCATCACTTCCTGAGAATTAGTGATAGGGATAGGTCAGGGTGGGTCAATAAGGATACGGTTATTGACGTACAGTTGACCGCCAGTACTACATCATCTAGCATTTGTCATATTGCGGAACAAAAATCTAACTTGGGGCTCGAGCTTGTAAAAGTAATTTGGGCAGCTGAGACATTAACTGATCCACCAGGTAGGCTGTGGAGTTGAGCAATTTTCCTCGGGACATGTTGGCTGAAACAGGCTTGAGTTTGATCGAGTTTGAGGGTCATTTTTGGAGACAGATCTTTTCACCCAATTGACAGAAAGTCGGGCTTTTATTAGACTATGGGGAATGGATGATCGACGTTATTATTGACAAGTGGCTCTGTTATGTAATGGTCCAAGCTCTAAATCTCAGGAGCATCCAAACTGTCTCCCTCCAAGGCTAATTCCATGGCTGCATAAGTCCCTGACAATGCATCCTGCAGGGACACATTCTGATCATGCTCTCCAATCGGGATGTACGTGGTATGGGCCAAGGAGTCCTCTGAGCCTATGAAAGGTCTCGGTCCTGTCATGATCCGTTCAGCCTGAATGCTGTGCCCGACCACCTGGTTGTCACCATGGTTAACTCGTGAGATTCGGTAGACTCTGGCCCGTAGGGTCAGTGATGTCGGAGTCTCGGTTGCTAAAATAGCAATAATGAATTTTGTTAGAGGGTGGACAGACATAAGAATGTCGTTGGGGAGAGCTATGTCTGACATGGTTTGAGGAATCATGAAGGAAATTGGTGTCTTTATTATACTTTTGCCTGGCTTATTACTTGGGTCTAGATTACCGAGAATCATTAGGGCAGTGAAACATGAGATATGTATAGCAGGGTCGACGGGCAATATGCTGTGCCGGCAATTACGGATTATTATGCCATGGTTTAGGAGGGGGAGCCCATAGTTGTCTTGGTCTTTAGCTCGTAGAAGGTAGGGGAAACAGGTCCAAGGGCGGTCTACATACTCTCAATGTTGTTTCCAATTGGTACTTGTTCAGTATTGATTGGACTGTGTCATATAAGACACGTCTGCGACCTTCTGCTCTGAAAACAGGGTCTGGGAGGGCTAGCAGGTGGCTATAAGCATCGGGGCTCATATGAGAGCGTCATGGTAGCTCGCAGAGGCAGGTTAACCCTTGTAGGGATGAGTGGACTGCTCTGAACGACGACTACCACCCGAATCCCTGCCACTCTATCGTGGGAAGTTCTCGACCACATCGTGGTGCGAGATCAAGGGTCCTCCCTCGGGGCGGTCTGCAGGTACCCAGCGGTCTTCCCCGCAGCATGCCTTATCATAGGCCTCAATTGTAGGAATGAGGGTCGAGAGGGGAATGGGCATGGGAAATGGGTCCAAGCGCTGCAGAAGAATGTGTTTCTCCCAGTAAGCTGTCCATATCTCCGTGCATGTCAGATGAGCACCAGCGGTGCAGAAAAGGGATGGTGTTAGTAGGGCTGCTGAATGATGAGCAAATGCAATGACCCTTCGCTGGCTCTCGATGGTTTCTCTGGCTTTGGCAATGAGTGGATATATGTCATTATCTTCATCGCTGCCCCGAAGCATTTTGAGCATCGATGAATCAAACTGGATTGTTGTGAACATGATGACCAGGGATCCGACAGCATCCATCACCCATTTACTGACTTGGGCTTCGAGAGGGCGAGAATGGTCACCATGGCCATATAATTGGCAGAGCTCAAGTCTCTGAGCTGGGTTGCTATGGATGGTCCCTAGGCTGTCGATAGCATATTGGCGCATTTCATCAACCATCCAGATATGGGACATTTTGAGCATCACCATGAGCACTGCCTTGTCTGCGATAGGTTTATCCCAGCATCTAAGTCAAGGTATGAGCTTCCAATATATAGGCTAGGCCAAAGGTTGACCCACTTATTGTCCAGCCATTTCAATAGCGCTATCATTTCATCCAATGTGACAATTCCATCAAGCTTAATGGGATGCGCCTCAGTGCCGTCACCAGAGACATCTGAGGGAATGGTGAGGATTCCCTCAAATGCTTCTGATTTGCTGGTAAGAGTACTCTTTGGGACATTGACAGCGAAACCTTCGAGCTAAAATATCATTAGAACAGTTTTTGGAGAATAGCTGTGACCTATACCTCGAACACCATCATTTGGTCTTCCCTATAGAACTCAGGATGCCTTTTGAGCTGTGTGGACATTGGTAGCAAAAGGAAACTGGGTCAATTGAAGATACAGTTGCAAACAATCTTCGTGATTGATCATTCCACTCTATGCCGCCGCTCCCGCTCCTTGTTGACCATACTGATGGCAAACCATGGTCTCCAAACGTGGATTCTGCATATAGAATCTTCAAGAAAGTATCCCGAGGTGCTCGGAATACGCTCCAGGCCATGAGTGATGTCCATTGTCTTCATTTTCATGCTGAAGCTATCATGAATGACACTATTCCTCTTCTTCTTGCGATGGAACAGTTCCATGTTCAGGAAGGCCTTCCGATGCCTTGGATCATAGCCTGCACTGAGCATTTTGCTGCTCTGGTTGCCGATCTCGAGAAGGCAGAACGGACAGCCCAGGGAATGTATTGCTGAATCTCTTGATCATAATTTGACGCTTATTTGATTCTAGGGAAGATTCTATTGTTTCAAATATCCAACCAGTGACAGTCGTCCATACAGGACGTCCCGGACGCCCTCATAAAATTCCGAATCCTGGACTGGTTCAAGATGCTATGGGCCAGAATCGGAACATCCACAAGACGGTTCTAGCTAAATGGCTAGGTCTCCACCAAAACACCCTTCACAAATACAGCAAGGAATATGGTATTGGTCCCAAATATAGCGATATCTCTGACGAAGACCTTGATCGACTGGTTAAAGCATACCGTGATACAAAGCCAGACTCGGGAGTACGATACCTTGTTGGATTCCTCCGCAAGCATTCATTTCAAGTTCACAAGGCTAGAATCAAGGCATCTATTGATCGAGTTGATCCACTTGGACAGGCTCTTCATGTCCGAAAGCCTGTGAAGCACAAACCATACAGTGTACCTCGTCCAAATGCTTTATGGCATATGGACGGCCATCACAAGATGATATGCTGGGGTGTGGTGATTCATGGTATAATTGATGGGTTCGACAGAACCATGAGTGCTTTCCATTGGTTTTCTTGTTATCTCTGGGCTCATATATTGGATATCCCATGTAGATGGTTGGTCTCAAAGCAAGCACCAACAATTGAGCATTGACTGTCCTTGAGGTTTTCCTTGATGCGGTCACCAAATATGGTGTACCATCTCGTATATGTGGTGATCGAGGCGGTGAAAACCAACAAGTCTCAATCTGGATGATTATGCGACGTGGACTAAATCGTGGTAGCTATTTGTAGGGATCGTGAGTTCACTTTTTGGCAATAACCAGTTCATACTCTGACGTTTGATATTAAGCTCGAAGCATAACAACAGAATTGAGCGAATCTGGGTCGAAGTCAGCAGCCAGTTTGCACGGGCCTGGCGTGGCTTCTTTTACCGCCTCGAGAACATGCATGGTCTCGATGCAAAGGACAAGGGGCATTTATGACTGTTACACAAGCTCTTTCTTGACACAATCAACGAAGATTGTGAAATGTTTCACACCCAATGGAATGCCCATCCGATCTCTGGAGAAGGTCACAATCAAAGCCCCAATGTGAGGTTTACCGGTGCTATGATTTTTCAATGCTGATCAGACTTTCACAGGACATGTGTCTACTTGGCAAGCTTGCAGGCGGTGTATATCTAGATGACAATGCACCCAATGAGTTTCAGGGAGTTGACGAGTCTGTCCTGGAGCATTATTACGGGGTCAGTGGTTCTCGAATTCATCGTCCAGTTGGTCAGACAGGTGCGGGACACCCAGAGGATGAAGCCGACATGTCAGCAGAAGAGTTGGAATCTGACTCTGACTCTGAGATGGGCAGCAGTGATTCGGGAGATGAGTCTGGTAGGTTTTCAAGGTCGTCACTATTTATTGCAATTTCTGATTGAAGACAGATAACAGTGACGAGGAAGATGAGGATGATATTCCTCTCGACCTATCTGCTTTGCCTGAACTTGTGGCTCAAGAACATCAATCGCAAATTCTACATAAACCAGTCAAAGTTCCCAAGCATCACTGTCCATTCGACACGCCTGAATCATTGCAAATCTTTGAAGATACTCTTCATCAGGCCACAACCAATGATCTCATTCCAGATGGATACGGCTTGACTCCAGAAGAGCGGGATGAAGATGGATACCCTGTTCATGAGATTTTGCGGTCTGGACGACAAGGAACAAAGGAGCTCCGGATTTCTCTGCCTTTTGCAGTATGGAAGCCTGGGCAGATATGTGGGGTCAGGCATTATACATCATGAATAGCCTTCTATTTGGAGAGGACAGTCCTGATGAGGAAGAGCCTCTTTTCCTGCCAGGCTCTAGCGATGATGATGATGATGACAGGTCGGAATAAATAGCTGTGACCCTCTGTGACTCACTCTTCATTTCCTTTTTTATCTCCTCATCTCGTACCATCCTCATTTTCTATTTTCTTTGCATTAAAATCCTCCATGTCCTCATTGCGCGAATCTGACTCCGACTCGGATAGTAGTGTGCCACCTGCTACTCAACCTGGGGCTGGCACTCACACTGCCGCAGTCAATTGAATTCTCTCGACATGACGTGGAAATACAGGCTTTGACGCTGCTGTTCAGGAGACAAACAAGAATTCCCACAGAACCGCCAAGTCGACCGCTGCTGTTGGGTCTGAGTCCGATTCAGATACCATGGGTCCACCACCATCACAGCAGCTGAAGAAAAATAAGCACATTTCAAAAAGCGCTTCATCCCAATCCAAGGGAAAAGCAAAACTGTTTACCAAGGCACCGAAAGCGAACACCAAGGTTAGCAACAAGGTTACTGTAAAAATATGACCTTAAGTTCAGTAACGCCGTAATGGGCACCCCTGAACTCACTTCCTACCAGTGTTCGTAACGCATAACAATCAGGTCTGAACTGACATTTTTCGAGCTGTGTAACGTTTCAGGGCTGCCAGAGCGGCTGGCTACGCTGGCACAGGCCAAAATGAACTGAAATTCAAGCCGTAACACCAATTTTCGGTGGCTGAACTGACTTCCAGCCAAGTTCAGCCGTAATGCATAACAATGGGTGAACTTAAGGTCATATTTTTTACAGTAGTCTCTTCATTCTAATATATTGTTGTTGTCTTAAATTTTCCAGGGTACTGGCCGCTCCACTGATTCCTGTATCCATGCTGCTACTGTTCTTGTGCTGCACAGTGGTGTCGAAGTCGAGGATGAGGTATGAACAGTCCTTGCCTTATTTATCTGGCTTACATTGCACAGTTTGACTCAGATGACTCGCATAACGGAATTCTTCCAATTCCACGGCTTGTTCTTCAACAGAGCAAGATGTTAGCCTATTCGGAAGTCCAGTCTGCAGCCCAGGCTGGTCTTGCAGCTGTTGTGAATGACGATCCTGGCATTGCTATTCCACAGAGTGCGTCTGCGAAAAAGGCTCAAGAGGTACTGTATGGCCTTATGCCAAAGCTTGCTGGATACCTCCATGACCTCAAGCTCACCACGAATCCAGAATATATCACCGGCAATGGTTCTTCCGTTCAATCCAAGCTGTCACCTCTCCTTCTTTGCTCTGTCGAGCATGGTCATGTCAAAGTCATACCCGGTCTGAACTTTGCCACCGGTGCAGACATCTTTGCTGCTTTCAACCATAAGTCAAAGCAAGGTTGGAGAGCCAGTTCCATTGTTTTCAGTGTGCATTTCTATTTTGAATCTCACACAAAACTCATGTCTTGGAAGCTACTCGGGATGCCATCCCAAAGCAGGTCATTCGCTCATGGACCACCCTTCCTGCTACTCAAAAGAAGTGCAAGCGGTCCGACCCTGAACCATCTACAAAGCCTACAAAGTGGCGCCGCCTGGAGAGACAAGTCAAAAAGGGTATTTTTTCTCCTATTTTACGCGGCCTGTGTTGATTGAATACACAGAGATAGTCAGCGACTCGGAAGATGTCATTGTCATCTCAGACCGTGATGATGACCGGAACTGGTCAAGCTTGGGTGACAACTTCTGGGGCGACAACTGGGGCGAAAATGACTATCAGCCACACCTGAAGCAACCCACGATCACTCATCCTGTCGCCAGTGGATCTGGCACTCATCGCTTCAAGTCACCATCTCCAGCTTCGTCACCGCCACCTGCAATCCAAGTGTCGACAAACGTTCCTCCAACCTACTTTACCCCTTATGCACCAACTTTTTAAGACTTTTTATACCTTTATTTATCTATATCACTCATTCCGTGACTCTCGCTTCTGTTCCTTTTCTCACTCTCTGTCTCTCCAGTGACTCTAGCTATTTCTGGCTCCGACTCTCATCATTTCTGCCTCCGTCTCTCTTAAAGCCTCTTAATATTCATACTGTCTAGATTCATATATCATAGTTATCATCTTTAGTTGGTCCACTCTAATAAACTCCACCTTCATTGTAAATGCTGTGAGACATACCAGGACTTACTGAGCATGGGGCTCATTTTCGGAAGCATGGGTGACATCCTATACATGATCTACATCACTGCTTATACTGTACTATTTCAACCGCATCTTCAGTAACGTGTAACAATTGCCTGTGAAATGAAGTTATGACACACCTGTAACATGTAACGGAAGCCCAGTGAAGACTGTTACATCTGAGATTTTTCTGGGTCAAAAATGCCATTTTTTTCTCTGTTAAAAAGTGCAGGACTGAAAAGTGATGATTTTTTGCTATTCAATCTAGTCAAATTCTGAAAGAGACATGCCCAAAAGCCTCAGTGTTCTTCCCACTTTGCCTCACCTCCCAACAGTTTCGACCTTTGTCTGGTATGCCTTCCAATTTGGTCCTGTTGTTGCCACGCTCGAAAACAGCAGTAAAACGATGTTACATAATATCGGAGTTTGAATTAGCTGCTCCTCGTCTTCTGGGCTATCGAGTGCCTTCTCAACGCGACTTGTCGCGATTTTAGGGCATAAAACAATCCATTATGTACTAAAGCATATTATAGTCAAATATTATCCAGGATTATATAGGCTGCGCGGTTGAAATGGTCCGAATTGACAATTGTAGAGTGTCTGATTTTTATAACGCTATTGTGAGGTCCAACAAAGCTGGAAAGCGACATGGCATAGGGAAATGATAGATATATTGAAATCTGGGGAAATGGCAGTGGTGGCTCCGACATTTTCTTTGAATGGAGGGTCGGGGAGCAAGGCACCTGAGCTCATCGTCGCTGGTGTCCGCCAGGTGCCCAAGAGTCAGAGAGAGCGGGTGAAATGTCGTTTGGAATACCCCAAGAAATGGTATATCGACATTTCGGGCAGCCCTGGGTCCTGGCCCACCTGAAAAAAGTTGCTGCAGTCAGACCAGTAAAAAAGCTGACAATGACACACCAGTCGTATGGCATCATATCTGTCCATGGACACCATCTCCATTTCCATATCCAATGCCATTCCTCCCCGAAAAGGTGACATATTCCAACGGAAAGGCTCGAGAAGAATTTGGGTGGTATTTTCCACCCAAATTCTATCTCGGCCAATACTGGAGCTAGAGAGACGCTGAAAGGGGGAATCTGGACCTATGGAATGCGCCCTTGACGTCTGGATAGCAACCAGAAGCAAACAAGAGGAGGACAGAGCGCTATGTCGTCGAGAACAAAGATTTTGTGAGCCATGTGACCTTTCAAACTCCGATATTATGTAACATCATTTTACTGATGTTTTTGATCGCACCTAGGTGCAGACTACATGGTAGTACATCTTTGATCGTAACACATGTAGTATGCCTAGGGGAGACTACTTCCAATTGACTCCATCTTTTTGAATGACCCGGAAGCATCAACACGGCTTTCTTTGGGCAAGAAATCCGCATCCGAAGGATCGAAGTGCTCGTCTGAGGCTTCCACGGTCTCTGCAACTCTAGCTCGTGCCAAATACCCATCATTTTTGGCGGGTTTTCCGTCATGATGATTTGATGATGATGGACAGATAAGGAAAAAAAAATTGCCGCCGGCGGCTTGGCATGAAGACCGATCGACCAGTAATGGGTAACATCTGCCAGTGAAGATAAAAAATAATGAAGATGACATGTAACGTGTAACATGCTGTGAAGATACGGTCGAAATAGTACAGTAGGTTTTAATCAAGTGCAATGAGCACCAGAGGTAGTCATGGAGCTCTGGACAGCTTCGCGACGTGCCAAATAAGTGACGCGTCTTAATCACGTGATGGGAATCAGCTGGCCTTCTACTATGAAACTCGAGTCAAGCTGATTAAAGATTCCCGGGAACTTGCAAGAAATCCCCGGAATTTTGCAAGAAATTCCCGGGAAATTATTTTTCAGGAAAAGACCGGGAAACTACAAAAGACCGGGAAATTAATAAAAGTGCACTTCGAACAGCATAGTATTTCGGTTCGGGATTTCAGAGTTGACAGGCGCACTACAAGCGGCACATTCCGGGTACGAAATGCCGTGCAAACCGGCCAGGGTTTTTGAGAGGGAGAGCCTCCCGAGCTGCCCATTGATGGTCTCTAGCTATCTTCAGGTGATAGAGCTCAGGATTGCCACGCCAGCGAGAGCATAGATCGGCTGGGAGGGCAGAACACCATTCAAGTTGTATTGGTGAAGCTCGAGATAATCGACGATCGCACGGTTTTCATCGAGGAGAAAAATCGCATTGCTGCACACGGGAAAAAGGAATTTTGCCACAGGAATCATGAATGACAAAAGATACGACATCAGCTGCGACACTGTAGATTGTGCCCCAGGCTGCCTGAAGGTGTTCTAATAGACAAGATGGATGAAAAGAGCGGATTGTATATAGAGCGCCGGAGATTCTTTCCGAAACAATCAACCGAATCCGACCTAATTGGATCATTTATAATAGACTATGGTATTATTGATCATGACGGGAGTTTCGTATAGTAGCGTAAAGCAAACGAGTTGAGGCTTGGATTCAACGATCATCAATCCATCAACAGCGTGATCCGACTAACAGGATGCACAAGATGCTGTTTAAATAACGAGAGACTGGGTGATATCTGCTTTTACCCCCATCCCACAGCATGTACCTATATATGCGGCTTTTCATCCTCTCAGTCTGGTTCTTTCTGAAATGCTCCAGTGGTAACACAGTGACTATTGACGATACCTATGGTAATCCAGTGACTGGAGCTCAAATAGTCTATTCTCCATCGGCAGGCGGACGTTGGAATGTTGGCCTGACCTGTACTCTATGCTTTTCGAGGCCAAATGCCTCTCAGACATACATGGGAAACTGGCACGATTCGACGCAAGGCTCGTCTCAAGAGGCTCCCACTGCCACAGTCAGATTCTTGGGTATGTTCCCGGTTGGAGTGTATTTTCAAAGGTTTTGAGCCATTCCACTAGTAACAAGTGTTGCTGTCCATGGTATCATTGATAACAGCCGGGACGAACCTACGTACTGACTGTTCCTTCTTTCCTGTAAAGTAACAAGGCTGACATTTGTGCTGTAGGGACTTGAAGTTCTTCATTGATGGGCTGGCAGGCCAACCATACTTTCACCAAAATGGTAATACCTCTGCGGGGCCAGAATATATCTATAATGTCCAGCTCTTCTCCGCGGATTCCCTCAGCCCAAACCAGCATACCCTTGTCATCCAGAACGGAGATACCCAGACTTCGTCATTCATGATCTTAGACTTTGTGGAATACACGTATATCTTCCTGGCAGAAGTTTTGAAAGTATACTCAAAATCTCTTACCAGCCCACTACCAAGCACGTTCACCTCGATCGAAAGCTCAACATCCGCGGAACAAGGAAGGTACGGGCATCATTATCTCCTAATAGACAGGATTGTGACAGTACAACCAGCAGCACCGAGACAAGCTCATCCAACATCATAATCACAGGCTCCCCGAAGGATAGGTATGATTACTTCACTGTGAGCGGAGTCCTGAAAGACTGACATATGTTCTTTCTAGCCCAACACCAAATCCCACATCGGTGAACTCTAGGATACAAACAGCGAGGTATCTGGATGCATTGATCGGACTTCCATGAGTCGTTACTAACCTCTCGGCAGTACGACCTTTTCTCAGAGCACCAGCGCTGCCGCCAGTACTCATCATGCTCAAAAGTCAAAATCTCATACCATCTTGCTCATCGGACTCGTAATTGGGGTACTATCAACCATTGGGTGCACATCATTCATTGTGTTTTTTATCTGGGGACGCCACAAATCACGGGTTTTGGAAGACTCGAATTTGATTCCTACAATGAACCCACTGTTATCCACTGGGACGGATCCTGTGGTGGACAGAAAACAGCGATCTGTTGAAGGGACCGCAACTATTGAAACTACCTCTCATCCGGCTACTTTGACGTCAGACGAGATACGGCTTGTCCGACAGGTACTTATCCAGGGCGTAAATAGTGATGCGATGTTGACCAGAGGGGAACTGCCGGTATATTCGTAGTTCCCTTCCATAATGAACTATCCCTTCAGCACAAAATGAAGACTCGACACATGAATTCTTTACATGAGTCCTCGACATGTGGAATCAAGTTCGAGTTGGAGTCGCCCAGTGAGGTCATAGCAAAAGGCCTCAAAATGAAAGTGATTGAACGCTTTCAGACTCGGCAACCCTTTGACGTAGACGTAAAGGTTGTAATACATTTCGAAATATTCTTTCAACTCCAAGAGAGTTGATGTTTACGCATATGTAGCAGCGGGATAGTCAGTGTATCCTTTGGCCTCTGCAGCCTCGTCTTTCCCACTCCCATAGAGCGTCGCCCCATCCAGTGGGTTATCCAACGGCTTCCCAAACTCTATCCTCTTAGCCAGATCGGGATGATTGATGAATAATCTCCCAAAGAATACTCCGTCGGCTTTGCCCGACGCGATGAGCGCCTCAGCTTCCTCGGGAGTGTATCCTGTATTGAAGAATGCTTTGGCATTCTTAATCAGGTGTCGATAGGACTCAACCGCATCATGGGGTGTACCACGGCCTTTTGGATCGAGCATCTCAAAGTGGCGCCCGATACAGATGTAGGACAATTTCAGCTTATCGGCTTCGGAGACAAAATACTGGAATGTGTCGAGGGTTTCTTGGAGAGGCATTCTGTATCGTTGGTCAACATGGTTTCGAAAGAGGAATGAGATTATTCAAGTACCCCATGTCATTGTAACCTCCTGCGGGAGTCAACTTCACGGCGACTCGATCAGCACCCCAGACCTCGATTAAGGCTTTGAGGGTCTCCAGACCAAATCTAGCGCGGTTCTCGACGCTGCCACCCCATTTGTCCGTGCGTAAGTTCGAAGTGGAATCCAGGAACTGATGAATCAGGTACCCGTTGGCTCCGTCTAGTCACAAAGAGTTTAGACTCTTGTTAGTGAGAGGAAGATAAGATACGTACGAACTAGAGGAAGAAGACCGGTCAGCCAGCTATACAATGAGAAAGAAAGAAGTCAGATACGTTCTACACCATCGAACCCAGCTTCCTTGGCATTGATAGCGGCCTGTTTGAACTGGGCAATGAAGATCTCGGGATCATCGATGGCCGTTGGCTAACGCTCGTCATCATATTAGGAATCAACTGAAAAACGATAGAGATACGTACTGTGACATAGCCAGGTTGCCCTGGAAGCTGTCTGAATTTCCCCCCTTTGGCGGCGATAGCACTTGGCCCATAAACCGGAGTACCAGCAGCGATTTGCTCTGGCATATCGGGATGGGAGACACGTCCAACTAGATAGCAGATAAGCCATGAAAATATAAATCAGCAAAGAATTGAGGCTCACGATGCCAGAGCTGCACATATATGAACGATCCCTCGGCGTGAACTTGATCAGTTATCTTCTTCCAAGCTGCGATTTGCTCCTTGTTCCAAATCCCCGGTGCATTGGGCCATTCAGTGCTGAAGAAGAAGAGAAAGAGTTTAACCAAGAGCTAAATAGATGGAGAAAACATTGGGACTTGCCCTTGTTGGACGATAAGGGTTCCCTCAGTGACGATAAGACCGGCATTTGAGCGCTGCTTGTAATACTCGCGATTGAGATTGTTCGGGACATTTGTCGGAACTGAACGACTACGGGTCAAGGCAGAGAGAAAGATGCGATTCTTGAGTGTTATCGATCCAAGTTGGAGTGGCTTGATTAGGGCTGACATTACAATGAGACAGGTTGTTCAACGGTTTCTAGAGCAAGGATCAGGCAAGGACTGAGGAGGAAATCGTTAACGAACTGTTTGCGAGGCGATTGGAAGGACGAATGTTGGTTGTGATAGTGGAAGCTCTCTTTAATACCCATGGCCGCACGGACCGACATCTGACATGAAAGCTTCTTCCTAACTTGATTTGGCAACTTGCAGCCACGAAGAGCGGTTAACTCCGAATCAGCGCCGTAAATTTCACCTCGATTGAATCAGCCGCTCACATTCAGTGCACCAACCTGTCACTAACCTGCCACGTTGAGAGCACCTAACAGCTAATAACGGGATTCTTCTCACCCAAGTCTAACGATAAGCAGCTTGAGCGTCCGCAAGAAAATGGCCACGGGTCGGTCAGAAGCGGGCGTCCTGATAACTTGAAGAGTTGTTGTGCCAATAATCAAAATGAGGTAAATACACCCGCATCGCCGATTTTTGAGAGCGGCTGGCATTTTGCTACTCACTCATCACTGACGACAGCCCAAAAGTGAAATCAAGAAGGCGCGTGCCGGGATCGAACGTGAACAAACACGGGCATGCTCTGGCACTGCCACTCGAGAGATTCCGGCCGAGTTCAACAGTATAGATTTCAAGTAGCTATGGAACTGCTTGTGTATTCGTGTTTGAACTATACAAAAGCGCGACAGATTTTGGGGATTTGGCGCAGCATCTAATGCGAGATGACGGAGGCGAGGGTCGCGCGCAACAGTAGAAAGCCCCTCGACGGGCTTATCAATGGCTGATGCCGCGAGTTGTTCATAAATGACAGTTTCGAGAGCGAATATGCGAGATGCATGTGAGAGAAGGATCTCGGAGAATTAGAGCTGGTCGCACTCGCAGTGAATGTTGACATAAAGATAATGTTGACCTGAGCGCTCGAGAAAGGTTCGAAGCATCAATCTTCTGTCTCCAGCAAGTTGATTGAGGGGTTTAGCTTCCCAGCTCGGTTCATCGCGATCATACCAGACGACGTGGGACCACAGCCTCGGGAATCCAAGGGTGATCAGAGTCCGCCAGCAGTGACAGATATGACTCAATGTCCATGCGACCGACTGGTGAAAGGAAGTCTGGTTAGATGACCGTCTGTCTTCTGACCAGCACACTGAATCTATCTCAGGTTGCAAGACTTCAATGAAGATGCTGGAAAGGATTTCGGTTGGAATTTGGCGAACAGGCGCGATGACAGCGTTGTATTCGCTGACAAGTCGAAGACATCGTTCGCGCTCTTGCTGGAGCAACAGAATCTTCTCGTCGAGAGATTTCATCGCCGTTTCGGCTGCAGATATCTGTCCTGCACGAGCTGAAATTCCGCCGCGGTGATCCTGACTGGTCTTGCATGACATACATCCACCAGAAGATGTTCACTGGCAGGACAAGGAGGATGATTGTCTGAAAAACGAAATGAGGTGGACAGAAATCGGGAATTAGACGGTCACATACCGGTTCTGGAGCAAAGCAGCGAGCATTTTCACTGGTCCCAGGTCCAGTCTTGTCAAACAAGGTTTGCATGACCACCAGGGTCCAGCGGCTTTGTGGAAGGCCCAAAATTTGACGAGAAGCGACGAAATGACGGTCAGTCCATAGTCGGCACCCTTGGCAAAGCCATTAGCTGGTTGATTCAAATCGGCGAGGCGAAATTCGAAAACTGGATCTGTCGACAGCTAAGGGATGAGTACTCTGCTGGAGCTTGGACCTTGTATAAGCTTGGTGACAGACAAATCCTGGCCAGGCATGAAATTGGCAAAATGAGAAGACGAAACGTGAATCACGCACCGCAATGCAACAAAAGCTCTGCAACCACACCCTGTACCTCGCTCTCGTTTTCCTCGTCCAAGAAGCAACCGAAAAGGCTCGTGAGCAGAAACAGGCTGGTCAACCGTGACAAATTTCCTTCCAAGAATTCAATGGGACTCGATAGTAGAGTTGATGCCAGCAAAGGGCTGCAGCACGGATCATGTCCTGTTGCATGGAATATGGATGAATCTATCGCTATTGATGACCCATGGCCATGGCGAAAAGGAAATCTGCAAAAAACAAAAGGTCAGCTTCACCAATACAATAACCGAAAAAGGTGACAGCATAGCGACGACGACGATTCCAGCTTGCTACAGAATTCACATCATCTGGTGGATATTCGAAAGAAGCGGGTTCAAACGAAGGTGCACAAAGGGAGCCAGCTTGAGGACGGAAGGCTTTACACCAATGCACATCATGTAGCGTTGTACCGTTGGTGAGAGCAAGATCCTGAAGGTCGAGGTCAGCATTGCAGAAATACGGAGAAGCTGCGCACCAAAAGTAGCAGCTCATTGAGATTCGGCTGCCGACTATTTGTCTCCCAAAGATCCCAGACGTTTGAGGCTCTTGTTCACTTTTTCCGAGATTACGGTTCCACGGAGAGCCCAGGGCGTTGGCGAGTTCGGGAGCAAAGAAAAAACGTTCGCTGGGTGGTGGTTCGAGGACAAGCAAAGGACAAGGCAATAGTTGTCACGGTCACATTTTGCTTCAGAACCGATTACTTACAATGAAAAGTATGTACGATGTCTATTTGGTTACCTTGGCTGGCTATTGTAAATCCCAAGGTCTTCTGCCAACTATGGACTTGACTCTAGCTTGACAAGATCGTCAACCTTACTAGCGTCAGTCTAGTCTAGTGTTTACCGCGGGGTGATGGGCGCGCTGGAAATTATTACCAATCTTGAAACTTCCCATCTGCCAGGATAATATGTCATGATGTTGAGTCATCAGCTAGAGCTGCAAATTGTTATGTAATTGAAAACTTTCTCACCTGCGTCATCCTTCCTTCCACTACGGCCAAGTCGCGCTGCGTTATTTATGTCGTTCTCTATCCGCTGGCAGGACCCTGGGGGGATTTCTAAGCTGAATGAGCTTATTAAAAAAGCTTGTTCCGCAGTGGAAAAACGGCTTACGGCTCCAACAAGACGAAGCTATTGCTTACGGACTGGACGGCGGGCACACCGTCTTTGCAGACACAACTGGAGCTGGGAAATCTGCATTATTTACATTACCCATTCTCATTCATAAGGAGATGAGCCATAATTCCTCACTCTATACTGAGTATCCACCTCTGAATGCCCGAAAGAATCCAGTCAGAATTGTTGTGACGCCAACTATTGGTCTAGCAGCCAACATTGTGAGTCAAAGTATAGCCTATCAATTCCCCAGCCTCATGTACCATAGGTTAACAGACTGGTTGCCGAAATCCTGGTTCTTGACGGCCCAGATAGCATAGAAAACGGGGAAAGATCGGGTATTGGCGGCAGAATCGGTGTTCTCTTGTAAGGCCATGGGGTTTTTTGGCTTGGATTTTGACTTGACATCAATATAGATTGTGTCAGCCGAGTTTATGGCTCGTATAATGGATATAAACACGTTAAAATGACGAGAATATGGCGGTAATTATTGACATCAAAATTATCACGTGCATCAAGATTGGTAATATGATTCCACCGCGCCCGTAGACCCGCGGTAACCAACAGACTCTATACATCACTTGTGATCGTAACGAGTCTGTCTAGGAGAGACTAGCGTCAGTCAGCCTTGTCAACGCAAAACGCGGTGATGCAATCCTCGACGAGCGATGTATATGCTCTCTGACCAACATTCGAGATTGAACCATATTCCAGAAAGCCTTGTTGTCGTATAGCGATGACTGATTGTCGCGAATGCATCAGTAAAACACGACGTTCGTCTTTCACGTCTTTGAAAGGAGATTCGGCGCTTGAAAGATGCCAAAGACGTAAAAGACGTCATCTTTGTAAAGACGTCCTCGTCTTTGGCGCGTAGCGTACCTTACTTTCAAAGACGTTCGAAAGATGAAATGTCATCTTTCAAAGGGCTTTCACGCACCTTTAGCACGTCTTTGGTATGACTTTCGGGTCATATCAAGGAGCTTTCTGATTCATCCAGCATAAAATAATTAGGCAAAAGAGTATATTGACAGTAAAATCTACACAGTGTAAGGATCAAAGATATTGGTCTAGATGTAGATAATTAGTAAAAATTCGATGATCAACAAAAGACAGCGCACCTGGTTGAAATTCCATCTAGACTATCATGGCAGCCTTTCGTTTCACAGTTCCAACAAAGCAACCATCGTGAGCAAAGGGAGACGTCTCTGACAGCAATATTAATATAATGAACCTGGGAAACAATGCCACGTACGGAGAAATTGACAAAACATTCCATAATCTACCTGTGAAGCTTGTGAGATCAGAACAGCGACAGCATGTAAGGTATACGGCGACAGGCCAACCCCAGACAGACCCACAGGCGGGTACAACAGAGTCTGTGATAATATGTGGACTTTCCTTGCTTAGCCGACGATAAATTTGTGTTCGTTGCTGCTGTCCGAGGGAGTATGATGACCACGGTCTTGTTGTCTTTACATCTTGGGACATGTCTTCGGCTTGCAACCCAGGGAAACGGCCTTGCGAGACCAGGGACATCGGTGGGGCCATGGAGGAAGAAGGAGGGGCAAAAAAAAATTGAACACGAGTTGTGGTTTGTTGATACGAAAATGGCGTGATTTGATCTGCACGTGTTTGAGAAGTGGACTTAGCGAGAGAAAAAAAATCGCACCCCTTGGCTACTAGCATAAATGCATATACTGGTGGACAGGTCTTTCGCGTGCTCCAAACAGGTATTTCCACTGTGAATATGCCTTGAATTCAACTTGAATTGCAATTTTATGCCTCACGGAAGTTCCAAAGACGAAATAGATTCTGAAAGAGGGCTGAGGACATCTGAAAGATGATTCCAAAGACAAAGTTGCTCAAAGATGTGGATTGAAAGATGAAGACGCAATTTTCAAAGACAAAGACGTGAAAGATGAACGTCGTGTTTTACTGATGTGGAGAGCTTTCGGAGATGAAGAAAAGGTCGTCGGGATGCCAACTCTTTTCGGGCGAGTAATGCCTTGACAAATTCAAGACACTCCTCGGCGCGTCGTAATAACACGCCGTGGAATGAAAAGTGAGGGACTTGAGCTGAGACCAGAGCTCCGAACCGAATGCCAGATACAAACTCTCGCCTTTTCCCAGCACGCATCACTGGGACAGTGAAGGAGCAACCAATGCCTTGGTGGATGAAAAACGAACAGACTGAGAGGATACTTGGTGTATAAATCGTCGATAAGGAAGACTGCAGTCGAAAGGTGAGAGATATGCGGGGAAAGGATCTGGAGGAATTCACTAGTCGAGTCAAAGGGGATGATTGCCCGAGCGATGGAGATAGTCGTCTGTTTCCGAGCTTTTCAGGCTGCATGGCGGACGTGGACCACATCGCGACGGTCATCCCAGTCTCCAGACGACACGCAGCCAGAGCTCGGAGAATTCCAAGCTGATCTCTAGCCAGCGGCGGGAGACCGACTCAAGATCCATGCTACCGAGTCCATTGCTGATGTGAGATGGTGGATAAGACTCATCTGAAAACCAGGATGAGTGGAGCGACCATCGTGTATCGACTGCGACACGTTACCAAGGCGATGAGGGAATAGAACAAGACCTCTGAAACCACCGGATTGTTATAAAGGCGATATTTTTCGCAGGCCTTTCATTGCCAAGACCCAAAACGCACCCATTGTTCGACGGTGGTCTGGCTTGAGACAGTGATTGACGTTCTGATGTTTGAGATTCATCCTTTCTCTGGGTCCAGAGGGTCCTGTGAAAAGTCGAATGAGAATTCATCCAATAGAAAGTATGGGACAATGGCGCACATATTCGACCCAAACTCGTCTCATGTCTTCGAATCTCCAAGGGTCAGAGCTCGCTTCGAATGATAACATCGTCGCAACAAGGCTGGAAGAAGACAACGCCTCTGTGCATAGAGGCCGAGAAATGATTCTACCTCGAGAGAAAAGACGTCCACCCCCATGAAGAGATGCACTTGAAAGTGGTTCGCGACTGGCACTTTGGGAAGAATGAGCTGTAATGAGGAAAGGGAGAATCCGGTCACGATGCGCGCCAGATAGAATAGCGCTTTGTGGCTTGAGGATCTGGTGACGGATACGGATGATGTCGAAGGGATTGAATGAATTTCACGGCGTCGACTCTTGGATACCACCGCTCTCGTCCTTCTCGTCTCCCGCCAATACCAATAATCCAAAACCGTTAGACTACCTCTCCCTTTGCATCTATTCCAGCTCTCTATCCCAACTCTATCCACCGAATCCTTTTATGTGCTCCTTGAGGACCACCGAATAAAATCGGCGGCCAAGCCAGATTATAATCCATGACGACGCCGGGGACGATGAGTTTCTCGAAGAACAGTGTCTTGGTCAATAAGTTCCAGCCGTTTGACCGTCTTTGACCAGAAGATTGGATTCGGCAAGAGATACTGCATGACGGACTCGCCACGGGCCCTCGCGGTTGAGTGGTCGTTTCTGCCATGGCGTTGGACCTCGTTGACGCGAAAAAAGCCCAGACTTCGCCGAGGGCTTTGTCAGAGGCTCTCCAGTCAAAAAGAATAAAGGAAAGGTAGGTGATGAGGTGAAAGGACTGGGTTTAATGACGAGAGGCTCACGAGGCTTCACGAGGAACAGAAAGAAGTAGCACCTTGTGCTATTTCAAACCAGATTCGAGATTCTCCGGTCGGCTTTGGTCGTCGTTTTGGTGAGCTCGTAAGGAAGCAAGTCAGTCGCCGCTACAGTGCTCGTGCACTCGTGGAGGGGGATATAGGTGCAAACTCGGTGGATCCCTATCGCAATTCTAGCTGGGGAGGAGAAAAAGGCGAACCGGCTTACCTGGAAAGAAGGACCAGCAGCTTCTCCGATGTCGACATGCAGCTGGCCTGGTCTCTATCGACACCACTGACGTGGGCAGCCGCGACGTGACTCTTCTGAGCTGAATGGGCGACAGAAACTGTCAATTTCGAGGCTGATTGAGAAAAAAAGCTTGTCCCCATTGGAAGACCCCTGGGTGACCGCTGGTAGGGAAGAAAGAGCTGGCTAGGCCGCTGGTCAAGTAGTGGTATGACGAACAAACAATTAACGCGCTCGGTAAAGGGGAAGTCACGCTTTCTGTTGACCACGACCGTCGACCACATCTCTTGCTCTTTCTTCCTTGCCGGCTGTCCTCGGTCGGTCTTCAGCGCTTCAGCGACGGCTCTCATAATACGGAAATGTAATTTTTTTGGTCCTCATTGCGGGCCATCGAGGCTAACGGCTTCCTGAAAACGGCACCTATGGCAGGTGTAGAGCCGATCGGATCAATTCTGACAGGTCAATTCTTTGTAGGTGGTTAAATAGCCTAAAAGGCCATATCCGAAGCGGATCCGCCCTACAAATCCTAATAGAGAAGGCGACGTCCGCTAGAACACGATGTCCGTCGACCGACTTGTCACATGTTTTCCCTTTGAAACCGAAATTGTGTGAGCAAAATCCAGGCTTGATTAACAGTTGAGAATACTTACTCAAAAGAGGATAGAATGGAATGGCATTGTCATTCGACGACATTCGGTGTTGCTCGTGGTGATTAATAATAAGCTTCTTCTCCGCGGACTTGACTCCTGCCCTAGCGCAATGGATATATAGGCGCTGTCCGTCGGACCAATGACCAGTATATTTTGTAGGCAGGTGAATTGGCTTTCAGCAGTATATTCCTGTGAACAAGGGTCGCTACAATGGCAAATGAATTAGGGCCCTGTCTTCAATGTTTTGGGATTAAAAACTGGGTTTATAAACCAGGTTTGTAAACAGGCTGTTTATAAACCGGTTTGCAGTTTTTAAATCACTGCTTACCTAAATACGGAATCTGGCTGATATTCTCTGCTGTCCTTGTCTCTTTCATCTACCACAACATCTTGGACACTTTAAAGGGTCTGGTGATGCGCAAAATGCTTCAGTGACTTCGATGAGCGGACTTCACAAAATTTGTGATGAAACTCCCACGCTTGATCAACCGTCAGCCAGCTCAGGCTTCCGTCGTTGGCTGATGCAAGGCCTCTACAACCTCAAATGTAACCTGGAAATTGACACAAAGACATTTCACTGTCAATGTTTCAGTAAAATATTTCATATAGATCACCATAACTCAATCAAAAGGCCCAACCAGTGGTGTATTTAAAAACCAATAAACCGGGGGTTCCTGGACCACATTTAAAAACCGGTTTATAAACGCCTGTTTATAAACTGGTTTGCAAACCAGTACTATAAACAGGGTCCTAAAATGAATAGAGCGCTCGTTATTGAACATCGGCCCTGACAGCCAGACTCATCATAGCACCAACATCGGAAGGGTAATGTATATTTGAATGAACAGGTCTGAGGTCGTCGACCATCGAGGGAATGGGAAGGTGACATGAAAACGATCCTTCTCACCATACTACAGAGATCTGTCAGCAGTCCAAAATGAGCTCAGAGAATTGACGAAAAGCAGGACATACCGTGACAACCATTGTTCAGTGGAGGACTGACTAGCTCTCGATGGTCGGAAACATTGAAAGAATATATCTCCCAGCTCAAAATCAGTCCTCACTCCGTACAGGCTCAACTTCGGATGCAGCAATATACACAGTGGCCGCTATTCCAGCAGTCATACAGTACAAACCGGCTGGCGAGATGGACCAACGATGAATGTCGGAAACCTGGAATGAATTGTTAATCTTTGTTCTCGCCGCTGCGGGCTGGTTGTAGCCTGATACTTCAGGGGAAACCAAAAAAAATGCATTTTGACCGACGGTATTCGTGGACCTACTGAATCGGCCGGGACATGAATGATGTAGTCGGTTATGAGGTTTCAGAATAGATTTCGACCGTCCTAGGGTGGCCCAGCAAAACCGACATGAAGGGAGAAGGAAAGATCTGATTGGCCGGAAGTTGCCGGATTCCGCTGATAGCATCGGACGTGGTCCGACCAACATTGAACACTATTTTCCATTCGAAGCAGTGGGTGGTTTGCTTAGTTTATTGGACAGTGATGTGGCATATGTTGACATTCCTCAAATGTCAAAACTTGAGCTGATTGGTCCAGAAATGAAAAAGTCCTAAAATTCTAACAGTGCATGCCATTGACTTCACTGCTCCATAGCGCCTTTACTGGTATCCGGTCATTCTTTCAGTCTGGGACCAGAATTATTCATTGTAAGTTGAACTATACATTGATATTGACTAGTTCAAAACATTTTCAGGCCTCTAGTGCTGTACTTCGTGATGAAGAAGCAGTTGAGAGTGTGTCTATGTTCACTGGATAGTAATATTAAGGATCACCCTATGTTTTGATGAGTATTGCTGAAAGACTCTTTGATAATGTATCAGTTCCTGTTGAGATTCTTTCTTCACTAACGATAATACAGTCTCCGCAAGCACCATATTTGCTGCCTGCGCCACAGTCAAATTGTGAGAAGCTATTTGTGGACGGCTAAACCTAGCGGGTTGAGAGCTTCTGGTGGCTGAGAATTATTTAATACTGTTGATTAACGAGTCCACGACGTGTTATACAACTCTTGTGGCTCCCCAAAAGACAATTTGATGATCTGCGCCACAATCAAAATGGTGATTCCAATTGAGATTGAGGGCTAGGTAGTCGTACAGATCGGCTTAAGCTGGATCATTACTTGAATACATTTCCCGATGTTTCTATCCAGAAATACAAGGGGTACAAGGCATATAAATGCGCCAAGACTGGGATCCAGCAACAATCAGCCGCAACCTACGTGACCTGTTACTATTTTTCACAGTACTCATTCCGAGTCCCCCCAGAACATCAATTCTTAATATCGTTAATTGCAATGGTGGAATTTGCTGTTGGGCCACCGGCCCACCGCACCAATCAACCACCGGAATCGAGCAATGAAACCAGCGGATAGACTTTGGATAGCTACTGCATGTCGGCATGTGCTTCTTGATTCTCAAAATGTCCAATGAGACTATCAACCTGGCACACAAGACCAACCGTCCTCATTGCTGCATGACAGTGTATCGCGCTTTGATGCGCCGCCCACACGTGCTGTGCATTTCACATTTCAGTTGTAATCACGACGATAATCTCCTCGAATCCAGCTTGTATAGTATGTACAGCGCTTAATGTCCTTGGCCACAACTTAGAGCCAGGGCTCTAGGCTAATATATTTCAATCACCAAAAGCTTGTCCGACGGAGTGATGAGTCTGACGGACGACGGACGCCAGTAGACGCCTTTACATAACGCTCCTCCGTTTCCTCGGATCATGACCTTTTAGGTCATTTTCTCAGCTACAAAGAAATGGCCTCCCAGGCTTTCGTCCGTCGGCTCAGTCCAGCCCAGGTCTGGAAAACGGAATATATTATTTTCACATTTTACGGATTCACTGCTTCCTCCATATTCTGTTGCAGATCTACGGAAGCTTCTCTACCACCGACCTTCTTCACCCGCCAATTCCTGAATCCCCCACCAACAACCTCTAAAAACTCTGCTAGCCTAGTATCCGAGCTGACCCTCGATGTCCGGGCGCCAGGCACTGGAACAGTGCGTCAGGCGACAGCCAAGGAGGCTTTCACAGGAATCAAAGGATACGGTTGCATCGCTCGAGAAGGTCTTGTCCAGCTCTTCGACAATCACAAGGCTGATCTTTGACGATGGTTGGAATACTTACAGTCTCCAGACTGAGAGTACTTAGCCTCCGTAGCGCGTACTTGGTGGCCATTCCAACAATGTTTACGGACCCCGGCTCCTTACGAATCAGTTGCGAGCTCGAATCGCGTCTTTCTCTTCCTGAAAAGCTGACCAGAGTGACGCTGTTTAAGGCATCACACAGAAGCCTATGAAACCCGAAGATTCATCCGAGCCATTGATGCCTTGCGGGTAGCTGGACTTCACTTGCTGATTTTCGACGGGCGTAGAGATTCGGCCTTTCCTGATTCTGACGAATCTGACCTTTGCTACTGAGTACTTAGCCTGCAATACATATAACCTAAGTCAACCAGTGGGTTTCCAGTGACGGTTGTGCAGCAATCGAGAATTCAAAAGAGCTCGAGCATATCATATGATTGGTGTGTGCTTTTTTATCGTGGTTTTCATGGTGCTGATTGGTTTCTCTTTTGCAGCTTGCTTTGGTTGTTTCCTGTTTCGCCCTTCTTACGCTTTACATATTCATCATGCAGCCGTATCGTGCGTTTCGAGATTAGACGGACTTTTGACCTGTGCTTTCTACATTCTTTGTCTCAGAACAATAAATCTGATTTCTAAATCGAAAAACAATAATGAGGCCGACACAGCCACAATTCTTCTTTACAGCCTCCCTATTTTAAAATGTCTCCAACCTTTTGTCCCATGCCACCTCGTCTCTCACCGCCATGACCACAACTGAAGCCATAATCCACAATGCTTCCTATCATTCCACGCTCCTCTCCTCGATATCAGCGCTTGATTATGTCCCGGCAGCCCTGAAGCAGCAGCGCGACCATATCGCCAATCTCGCTGCAGACCTCGCCGCTGCCTCCAAGAAGCTGGAAACCCTGACCAAGAAAACGAAGAAGGAGCGCAAGGAGCACGAGGATTTGAGGGACTCTGTGGCGAGAAAGTTTGCTTATCGGATTACGGGGAAGAAGGACAGGTTTGAGGCAAAGGCGACCAAGGAGGAAAGGTACGTTTTTCTCGCCTCGTTTCAGATCCTTTTTAGCCATCGCTCGCGGCAGCCTTCTCGCCGTTTGTGAAAACGTGTGTGTTGACCGATTTTGCTACTAGGGAATATGTCGATGCATTGGAACTGGAGATGCGTGAACGAGCGAACCAGAAAATGCTAGAGCAGATGGTTGATGAGGGAAAAGCCGTCGAGGCAGAGCTCAAGGAGAAAAAGCAGAAATTCGAGGATCTGAAGGTGGAGCTGGACAACCTCTATAACAAGATATTCAACGGTCCTACCGCAGGTTCGTCATGATATTTCATCAAATATCGTACCGCTTTGATCCTTTTTTGCGTAGAATTCCCGCGAGACGACCAGCTGGAGACAGAATTGGGGACGGCACAAGGGGTTTTTCAGCATATTCTGGGTCTAATGAATGTAGATTCTCAAGGCGTGGATCTGCTCTCCAGAGCTGATAGAACCATGGTCCGTTGTCTGGCGAGCATGTCCACGGCATTGGATTATTCGAGTTGGGGTGCGTTGACGTTTAATCCTGATCTTTCCATTCATTTTTCATGATATTCAGACATGTGGGGTGGTGGAACGTCAGTCTTCAGTCTACATAATGTCATTTAAAATCGTTGACATTTCTCGCAGGATGGCCGATATGATGGAGCGTAGCGCGCTAGCAGAAGCAGGCTCTTTTGCTTCTCAGGCAGACTTGCTCGCTCAACAAGCCCATCGAACCTGTCCATCTATCGCGAGAATCCCAACCATCGAGGTCCCTCATATGTTTGTCCCATTGCCCTTGTCATGACCCTTCATTGACTTTCGTGTCAGGTCGATGCTCGGTGATGTCTTTTTCGACAATATCATTTCCGATTATACTACGCATAGTACGCTCCCTGGCTCTCCTCCTGACATCTTTAACCATTTCGTAGAAAAAATCGAAGCTGCGGCTGCAGCCTTGCGCGAAAGACATCGTCAGGTGAACCCTGTCTACCCTTGATTGAATCCTCTTGCTGACTTTTCCGATACAGGTCAAGACCGAATTGCAAGCAGCAGCCCAGCGAACAAGGGCTCTCGGGCATGACCTCAACGAAGCTGGAGCAGTTCTCGAACAATGTCGTTTGGATCTCAATACCTTTCGCCGCGACATATTCCTACGATTCTCCAACGGCTCTGGTGGATCAGAGGGACCTCCAGCATACGATCTTCCGACACCGATATTCAGTCCACCACCTGGACCTCCACCTGATTTCCAGGATCGTGCAATGGGAGAATATCATCCTCCCGCTGGACCTCCTCCCAGTTCTAGCACCGCTCTTCCAGATGCTCCTCAAACAATGCCAGCAGAGCCTGAATCGATTCAAATGCCAACACCGTCAACACAATGGGGAAGTCGTGAGTTCAATCTTCTCTTCGGTCTTTTTTCCATTTCTTACCTTTGGTTGTAGGGAATCCGTATGCTGTAGCTCTCGCTGAAGGCGAGAAATTATCGTAATAGCTGTATAATTTCGGTATAATTAGTTTCTCAACACTAGGCCCTGGCTCGTCTTTGCAATATTTTCTATTCTTGTGTCTCGGGTTATCGACATGTACAGGCGCTAGCGAACTATCGCTTTGTCTATTCTGAAATGTTCCTCTTTCCCAGCTGCAATCGCCAGCACGTCACCAGTGACGTTTATGGGCGAAGTCGTCCGGTTACGGAGACTGCCAAGAAGATTTGAACCAAGTTCAGCGCTTTCTGTCGGGCTCTGGAAGACGGCTTACTGCTGACGTTTGGTTTGCAGTCGAAGCAAAATGGTTGAAAGACTGAGACGCTAGTAGATGTTCTGCTGTCAGATCGAGATTTAGAGGGAGAGATGAAAAAGGAATATGCCTGTCCTCAACTTTGGGCTTGATCTCCTCAAGCAAGTTTGAGAGCTGCCCCTTTTATTCCATCTTGAGCGCTGTCCCAAAGGGTCAATAAGGACTGCAACTGTTTTCTCCCGTTGTTACAATGGCCATTCCAGTCTTCCGAGTATTGTCAGAGGATGGTTAGTCACCTCATATCTCGTCATGTTCTCGGCATTCTCCGTGGCCTATTTATATGTTCGATCTCCTGTATGTAGCTCGCTGCTCTTGGACCATTACATCCATGATATCGACCATACTGGCCTGACGATTATGAACAAGTCAAGAAACCTTTTCTCCAAGCCATGTTCTGCGGTGGTGCGGTCCAATGGGCATGGGTTTTTTAAAGAGTCAACTGAAGAGTGTGAAGAAAATTGAACAAATTGAAGAGTCGAGGAAAGAGTCCTGAAGAGTCAGTGAAGAATTGAGCAATGAGAAGTCAATTGAAAAGTTGGGAAGAAATTCAAGATGAATCCGGGAAGACATTCAGAACATGTCTGAAGGATGATATATTCTATATTTGAGCCATAGAGGTACTAGATGTGGTGTTCATGAGCAGTTGAACGCAAGTTGACATGACGGTCACATGACCTCGAGGGAAATGCTACCACTTGTTTGCCACCATTGCGTCACTTTCCTATGGTGCTTGTGAGCCTTCATTTTGTCTGTATCCTGTATACCTTTCTGAAATTCTGTTTGCAGGGCTTCTTTCAACATCTTTGGTCCTACTATTTCTTACTTTGGTCTCTCAAAGCACAGCCCCAACTATTGCAGTGATCAAGTCACCATGCCAGTTCGTCCATCTCTGCCTCTGACTCTGGGGGGATTCAAAGGCCATTTGGATCTCTTTGTTCTCTCTCTTTGTCTGAGGCCGCAGTTTCCTTTTGCAGTTATCCTTTTGTTCCTTTGTCTTTTGGCTCTGGGTTTCAGGTGGGCTTGGCTGAACAGTGATACAATAGACTGGTCTGGCAGACTTGACTCATCTTTAGGTGTTTAGAATGTCCCAGAGAATCATGTCAAAGCTCTTTTTGATGTATTCATAAGGAGTGCAATATAAGTCGATATTGAAGGTGATACTATGTTAGAATGTGAGGAATGTAGACAGAGAAAAATAAAGAAGAACCAGAAACTCATTCCATAGATTCATCCTCCAAACCAGAGATCTCTTCCTTCAAAGCCTGCCTCTGCACATCCAAGCCTTCCATTGAGACCTTGTACATGCCATGTGATTATCATCCCCAACATCATAGATTCATACTCACTATCTCCAGACTCTAGCTTCATACTTGCCATCTCTGTCATTCTCAACTTTCAAAGTCTGCCTCACCCTCACCATCAACATGCTCATCATCAGTGAGAAATGAACCCACACTGTCATTTCCTGCTACACTCTGCTCATTGTCTGAGTCTTGTAATATAAGTTACAAAACAGGCTAAAACAATAGGTGCATACTGGTTTCCCCTTTAACAGTATTCATAGTGTTGTTAATGGGGATTTCCTGGGATGCTGTTTCTGTCCTGGGCTCAGAAACTGGCTCTGCCTACAGTGAAAGGATAAATAAACAATGGCAAGCATTTCAGTGAGATCTTACTGGTGGCAACACTTTTTCTTCCTCCAGTTTTTGGCCTTCCTTATACTATCTCTGCTATGCTGTGATGCACAAAGAGATTGTAAAATGACAGAACAATGACTAGTCCAATGACAGTACCAATGACTGTAGCACAACAATCAATGATGACAGCTGATTGTCCGCCTGAAAACCTGCCACTTACTAATAGGTGGCGAGGAAACACTGGAGTCAGACCGTCAAGTGAAATGGACCAAAATATGGATTTGAGCTGAGACGATAATAAAGTAGCGAAAAGAAAGAGATAAAAGCATGATCCTCTGGTCTCTGAACGTAGCCCCGCTGGTGATCTCCGGGCCACGTGTCTCCTGTGATCCTGCCGTGGAAGCATTGGGTAAGCATCAGGCTTACACCCACCCAACCTCTAAACCAAAGCATTCTCTCTCCCTTCTTCCCTCCGTGCAACCATTAGTAAATAAGTATAGTAAAACCACCAAGACGATCGGGTGCGTCAAAACCTCATTGAGGAAAAAGCTACCGAAAGGTGGAGAATAGCAAAGAAATAATCCTGACCACGCCTCTACTTTCCCTTCCACCCTCAACATCTTGCATGTCTTGAGGAGCTTGCTGGTCTTGAAGATTGGTGTCCATGGGATTATCGGTAAGCCATCTGTCTAACGCTTCTGCCCCTTCGACCTCCCTTCCCGCCAACCACCTGTCCTCTGGCCCATAACCTGTCCACCGTACCAGATATTGCCATCCTCTCCCTCTGCATCTCACATTGACAATTCTCTCGATAAAATATTCCTCTACCCCATCCTCTGTCACCACTGGTCCCAGTCGTTTGTGCTCTCTGCCAGGGAAGAGATCCTTATCATTCTCCACGAACAGTGCCAATTCTGACACATGAAATGTAGGAAAAATGTTCGGGTGGTTCGGCAGATCCAATGTATAGGTCGAGAACTCTGGATGGACCTCGAGAATACTGTACAGCCTGTCGAACCTGGGGAAGAATTTAGCGGCCCGTTTTTCTCCTCTCTTCTTGAACTCTCATCTGCGGTTGAAGGTTGATAACATAACTCTCTGGCCTACTTTATAATCAAAGTCTTTACCTCTTGACCGATTTGCCACTTCAGCTTGTTGGACCTTGGCCTGTAATAAGCAATCCTGCGCCTCCATTACGTCTGCCTTGATTCTCTCTATCACTTCTCTCACTGTCACTTCTTCTCTCGATTCCCTGGTTCTGGCGGGGACCAGTGCCAGTAGTACTCTCGGGGACCTGCCTGTCTTTAGCTGAAACAGCGAGAGACCTGTGGAAGCATTAACTGTGTTCATCATGTCGAACCGTATCTTTGGTTATGCGCACTTCCAGCCCTTCTGATTGCATTCGACATGGTACCGTAATGCCTGATTGACAGTTTTATTTGATCTCTCACTGGCTCCATCGGTTTGTGGATGGTACGTGCTCGAAATCTTCAGTTTTACCCCCATGAGCTGATGTAACGCCTTCCAGAATGTTGAAGTGAACAACTTGTCCCAGTCACTAATGATTTCTGTGGGGAGGCCATTCTCGCAGTACCATTTGGAGAAGAAAACTTCTGCGAACTCCATGGCCGTGATGTCCATTCAAACCACTGCTATCTGTATGTCTGATCCCAACCTGTCTGTAAAGGTCACAATACAGTCTTTTCCCTCGTCCATTGGTAGTGGGCCAATAAAGTCAATCATCAGCGACTCCATCCTCCCCTCTGGTACCTCCAAGGGGTGTAACGGTCCTCGTTTCTTTGTCGTGGAGCTCTTGTTCCTCTGACAATCAGCACATCCTGGTACATACGCTTCCTCTAAGTCCCTTCGCAAATTTGGCCAATAGTACGTGTTTCTCAGAGATCCGTATGACTTATCAAACCCGAAATGCCCCAAGGCATCGTGAGCTAGTCAAAACAATGTCTCTCGAACCTTGCCATAGTGCGGAATCACCAGTTTATCCCCTGTGTACCACAGTCTGTCCTCTTTCCATATTCCACTCATCCCTGTCAAAGCTGTTTCTAACTTGCGACACCAGCTGTCATGCTCGTAACCCTCCTTTATCTCCTTCAGCAATGCCTCATCCGCTGCCACATTTATCACAGCCCCAATCGGCGTTGCTGCCTCTCTTTCTCAAGTCCCATAGCGCACACCCCTCGCACAGGCTCTTGGTGAATCTTTCGGCACCTTCAATATGCATCCCACCACTGGCAGACCATCTTCTGAAACATCCCCATCACAGAAGGCATACGGATGCTTTGCACTATCCTCCGCCATGTCCCCATCTTCAGTCACTGGCATCCTTGATAATGCGTCTGCTATGGTGTTATCTTCCCCTTTCACGTACACCATTTTTCCGTCATATTGGGACAAAAACTCCATCCAACGTGCCTGTCTGTGTGACAGTTCTCTCTGATTCTCGAAATTCAATAAGGTACGGTGATCAGTGTAAATAAAAAAAGGTATTCCGACCAGATCTACCCTCCATCTTTTCAGTGCATGGATTATTGCTAACATCTCCTTTTCATGAACAGGGTAGTTCAACTCGGCGCCCTTAAATGTCATGGAGTCAAACGCCACTGGCCTGGTGCTTTCCCAGGTCTTTCCGAAACTTAACACTGCCCCAGAGCGCCTGTCGCTTGCATCACAGGTTACAAACACTTTATTCTCATCCAGTTTGTCATAATCAATCACCGTCAAGCATTCCCATCTGACAACAATTTTCTTTATCATGTCAAACACCGCCTGGTGCTTGCAATTCCACTCTGGAAACTCCGCCTGCGCTGACTTCATTGTCAAAGGGTTCAGTATGTTGGTGTGTGTGTGGCCAAGTCTGGCAAAAAGGTTGCAATGTAGTGTACCAGCCCCAGGAAGGCCTTTATGTCTGTAGCACTTCTCAGCACTGGCCAGTCCAATATACGCTCCACTTTCTTGTTATCCGCCTCTATCCCCTTACGCGAAATATGATGCCCGAGAAAATCAATTTCTTCGCAAAACAATTTAGTCTTTCGCAGGTTGCAATATAGTGAGTCCTTTTCTAACGCTGCCAATATTAGCGCCACATTCTTCTCATGTTCTTCCAATGTTTGAGACCATATGACAATGTCATCCAGGTACACATGACATATCTTCCCAATAAATTCTCTGAGTGCTGAAACCATATGTCTCTGATGTATCGCTGGAGAATTTCTCAACCCCATTGGCATTACTACCCATTCGTACAGTCCAAACGGAGTAGTGACCGCTGTCAAGGGTATGGACTCCTCTGACATGACCGTCTGGAAGAAGCTGTCGGTCATGTCCATCTTGGCCTAGTACTTCCCCTTTGCACAGTCCGTCAATATATCGTCAATCCGGTACAAAGGATGCGAATCGGGCACCATATTCAAGTTCAACTGTCAATAGTCGTTGACCCATCGTGGCAGCGCACTCAGATCTGCCTTTGGGATCACGAAAGACGGTGATGCATAAGGCGATGACGACGGCCGAATTCTCCCCACCTTCAGGTGATTCTCTATTAAGGTTCCCCAGGCCTCTTTATACTTCCTCAGGCAGCTATACGTCCTTGATGCGATCACCTGCTGCGTGTCACATAATTTGATGGATGCCTGTACCTGAGTCCACCAGTGACAGCAGAGACAGAGGACGAAGACGTGCCTGACGGTACTGGTGCTCAATTAGCAGACAAATTAGCATGATTATTGGACTGGGACTGGGACATGGAGAAGGAGCCATGATGAGATGATGATTGCTGATTATTGTTCGAACCTGAGAAAGAGTTGTTGGAGACAGACTGATGAGCAACGGACTGGGAGACAGCGAAACATTTCGACATGGAGGCTTTGAACAAGCTGAGCTTTCGACGGAGGCTGCTATCTGCCTTGCGAACCGCCGCAGTCCACTTGTTGATGTCAGTTTCCTGGATGTTCTTCTCAAGAACTTCATCGAGTAGCGCAGGGTGCATGCCCATGGTCAGCAATTCAATGAGCCTGTCGTCGTCCATGTGAGCCCCAGTTCCTTCAAGCAGTGAGTTCAAAGACTCGACTCGAGCAGCGAAGGAATCAAAGGTATTCTCTCCCTGTTGGATGTTGTTTCGCTCTTGAATAATGTCTAGTTCCCAGTTAACAGGCAAGAAGCGAGTACCGATGCGGTCGAAGAATTCCTCCAATGACAAGCTGACCAGGACAACCCTCTGCTTCTTGATCCACCCTTTCGGATCCTCTCCCTTGAAGCAAGAAAGGGCCTGCTTCACCGCATCCTCATCTTTGATGCCTTTCAACTCACAATAATTGCAGACAGCTTTGATGGCAGAGACCAGCACACTCAGGGTGAGGATCCCTTCTGAGATGAGTGGCAGCTTGTTGGGGGCAGGGACATCACAGGTGGCATAATGATATACATTGTTATGATTCATGTTGACGTTGTTTCGGTAGCCCACATCAGAATCAGATTTGGAGTTGGAGGAAATGATGGGCGACGATGACAGGGTGGAGTGATTAAGTCAGGGACAGAGTTGAATGAGCCCACTGAGGACAGGCTTGTATCGGTTTCAGTGAGGACAGGAAGTGGGGATGAAACGAGGCTCATTGGTGACGACACAGTGGATGAAGGACTGTGGGCAATCTGGCTCCACTGGCTCGAGCGCTCTGAACGAGCTCTGGTATCAGCTGGAGCACTGGGTGAGCCAAAGGGCGACTGTAATGCAGACAGTTTGTTCGTGGTGACCTTTAAGAGACCTCGTATCAGCGAAAATTCTGGGACAGGTAACGAGAACATGGCAGTAAGGATCAAACAGTGCAATGAACAGGGTGGAACAGTACAGTAAACGGCAAGTGGGACGGTAAATGGTGACGGTGATGGTAATTGAAGCTCTCAATTTCTCTCAAGCTTCCCCACGACGTTCAATATTCCAGATTCAATGTGATTGATGAAAGAACTATGAGAAAAAAACAAAACCAGAGGGCTGGAGGAGGTCTTCGACGATGCACAACGACCTGAACAAGCTCCTGAGGGACGCTCTGACAGTAATTCTGGCTCGCCTTTAGCGAATGACTCCTCCTCGTTCAGATAATTCCTTCTCAGGACAGGATACAGAGGCAAAGAAGAAAGAAAAAGATAATTCCTTGTTGTTGTCGACAACGAAGCCCAGCGAATATTTTGGTGGAATTTCAAAAAAAAGTGAAAACCTGCCACTTACTAATAGGTGGCGAGGAAACACTGGAGTCAGACCATCGAGTGAAATGGACCAAAATATGGATTTGAGCTGAGATGATGATAAAGTAGCGAAAAGAAAGAGATAAAAGCATGATCCTCTGGTCTCCGAACATAACCCCGCCAGCGATCTCCAGGGCCATGTGTCTCCTGCGATCCTGCCGTGGAAGCATTGGGTAAGCGCCAGGCTTACACCACCATGTATATAGCTCTTGGACCATTACATCCATGATATCAACCATACTGGCCTGGCAGGGATTGTCCTCCCTCTAACAATTATGAACAAGTCAAGAATTTTTTTCTCCAAGCCATGTTCTGCAGTGGTGCAGTCCAATCTCTCTTCTTGCCCCAGGCTCATCAACATCCAAAGCTGATTCTCCACATTGTATCGTGCTAGGGATCATATATAGGCGTAGAATCTCTTTCTGGGTCTATCTGGCTTCTGGTGTTGGTGTTGGTCTCTTTGAGGCTTGTGCCAGCAAACTCGACGTAGGTATTGCGCTAATGACTTTATCCATCGTACTGTATCATTTCAACCTAATCTTCACATAACATGTAACGCCAGGTTGTGAGGTAAAGATATTGACACCTGTAACACGTAACAGTAGGCCGATGAAGATGGTTACAGTTGAAGCTTCTAGGGTCTGAAAACCGATTTTTTTTCAGCGCTCTTTATTGCTAGAATGACTGTAACATACCTTTGACCATGTATATATCGCCAACAAAAATTGCTCTTCATTTCATGGCACACAAACTTCAGTGAACATTCAAGCAGGTACCATATATGATTCTATCAAAACAACAACCTAATGCATGTTCCATTGAGCAGCACCACCCAACGGTACTGGTTTGTGAGTGATACACCTTCCAATTGACTCCATTTTGATGGATGAACCTGAAGCAACAGCATCAGCTTTATCAGGCCCAAAGTTGTCATCACTGACAAGATCAGTATCCATAGCCTCGACACTTTCGGCTAAACCGGTGTGAGCAAGATATCCATCCCCATCAACTGCAACATTGCTCACTCTCAAAAGCTTCAAATGCAGGTTCAACCTCCTCGAGAATCAAGTGATTTCCAGATGAGTGCTTTGTAGAGTTCAGGATTAGCATTGGGAAGCTGAAGGAGTAGTGAAAAAGCTGCTATGGATGTCATGGATGCCTCAGAACAATTGAAGTCACCAACAGTGCTTTGCTCCCAGGCCTGTAAATAAGAATGTAAGGATTGATCGAGACCAAAAGACAAATATTCACCTTGCAAATGAGTTTTGCATCATTGATTTCATGCCAAGCATTGACCATCCATGCAACTGAGTGATCCCTCAAAGTCCGAACTCTTGTATCAACTTTGACATCCTGCAGTGTGGTTCCTAGAATGTCAAGTTGGGCAGTGATCTCAGCAACAAGGTCATGATGAGCATGATGCTTGAGAGCAAGCTTGAGTGGTCTTTGAATCCCAACATCAAGGGGCTGCCACAGACTGGTACATCCTCCTGGAACAAAGATGACAATGATAGTTGGATGCTTTGTCTTCATCCACTCCATAAACTCCTTCGACTTGTGTACAGACCAGCAGTCAATCTTCCACAGTGAACACTAAGAAGATGGTAGGCCATGCTCTTTCTTGACTTGGTCAAAGTGTGGCACAATGATTTCGTCAACAAGAATATGCATTGTGTCATGAGTAGACCGGTATGAATTCTTCCCAAAATTGAACCTGAACCCCAGCTTCATCACTTCAGCATAGAGTGGTGCATTCTTGTTAGGAAGCAAACCATTCCCCTTGCTGAGATAGACAGTTTCAAGTTGAAAGGGCAATAGCTCTCCACTTGCAGTAATTGTTGGAACAAGTGTAAAAGTAGACCTGGGACATGTCCCTCTGACTCGTCAGAATCCTCGACAGAGGGACCTGTAAATCTGAGTTTAAAATTGGCTGTGATAAATTTTGATCGGCTTTATCCGGATATATTATGAAATACACCATATTTGGCTTAACGCTCAATTAGGAACCACTTAGCGCAGTACCTTCTTTCATCCACCATTAGCACCATTGACCTGTTTTCTTTGCGATTCCTTCATGAATCATGAATCCTGGACATTGGGTACATCCGGCAAGAAAGATATCCCAGGCGGCGGGTCTTTTGGCCTATCTTCGGGAGGTTGTAAAGTGTCGAGAAAAAGAGTCGGAAGGAAAGGAAGGTCTAGAATATGTTTTTTTAGGTTGACTAGTGATGCTTGACACAGCCAGCGCTTGAAAACCTGTCAAGGGCATGTCTCAAACCATCCAGTGAAGGTCAGCACTGAAACATCATTTTGAGCCACAAGCGCGGCCATTTTTTCATGCAATATGGTTCATAGGAAGGGACTGAGCACGTTTGACATGACTTGGCCCAAGAAAAATGCGAGAACAGCAAGAATGGGCAAACAACAGTCGCGGTCCGGGTTGGGAAAATGACGTTAGGCCTCGCTAAGCTCAGCTCCCGTTTGAGCAAAAAACCAAATATGGTGTATTTCATAATATATCCGATCAAAAATTATCACAGCCATTTTTAAAGTCCACTGTATCAGGCTCTCTGTCGAGATTTATCTCGTTCTTTCAGAGAGCCTGATGTTGAGGCTAGTGTAAAAGTGCGCTTCTTGTCAATTCCAAGATTGATAACATCCTTTGCACCTTTTGGGTTCCATGTCTGATGTGTCCCATGCTGATAAACGAGCTGAGTCTGGTTGCTGTTGGCACAAAGCTTCAGGAGAATGTCATGCTTGAAGGTAATGTATGCCTCATGAATGAAAGCTTCAGTGAGGATCTCTGCACAATCTTCAGGGGTCTTCTGAGCAGCTCTGGTTGCCCATTGCTCACACCAACCCATGACATGCAGGAATTTGTGAACAGAGCTCTCTGAGCACTTGAAATAACTCCCACCACATAGCTTTGCTCAACCAAAGATGGCTGGTCCTTCTGAATATGGGCTATCATAAAACCTGGGATGGTGACAAGAGATAATGGAGTTCTAACTGCATGAAGAGCAATAAGGTATCCTTGATTATGAGACCCATTTATGGGCTTGTTTGTTGGGAGGGTGTGATTTTTGGCCCTGACAATGTGGATTTTGGGTGATCTGGAATCTGGACAAATTTTGAGATTTTGGCCTACTAGGCCTGGTACAAATCTAGACAAAATCAGGTCTCAAACCATAAACAGCGGGACCTTGATCCAAATCTGGATAAATGTTGACAGAAACTTGAAAGCCAAAATTTGGACCTTCCGGCAGTGCGAGAAAAACTTTGGGCTTACTAACCCTCCAAAAAAGGAAATTTATGGTTCCACACAATGCAGCACTGATTTTTGTCTGGATAAATTCCCCTGAAATGCCCATTTTGAGTCTGGACAAAAATCGAGAAAAAATGGGAAAACAGATCAAGCCTTTTGGCATATTGTCAGGGGTCCTTGAGAAAGCTGGAAGAAAGGACTAACTCAGGTGAGCTAGATCGGACAACATCGCTCATTCGAAAATTACTGTACCATTTCAATCAATTAGGCAGTCATGTGTCACATGTCACAGCCGTCTCAAAGTCCCTTTTTTTTATAGTCTCTAATATCCAGACTCTAGTACAGGTGACAGATATAGTACCTGTATAGAGTCTGTTTTTTCTTTCGGGGTCGGAACTGGGTGATCCGAGTATTAAGTAAACATCGGACTTTGAATATCACGTTTTCCCTTCCTCCACGTCTCACAGCGCTTCCCTGGCTTATTTCCCACATTATTAGCACTCGGACACAAGCTGCGAGTCCTCTAGCCAAGAAAAATTCTTTGCCCTGTGTCGTTAGCTGCAATATTGGTCGAGATAGTGTTATGCTGTTACGATCATTTTTCATCTTATCATGGAACCGGAACAGCAGAACGATCAAACGATCAAACACCAGGACGAAAACAGGCGAAATTCATAAGTTAAGACAGCTTGATGTTTGACATTGACATGATGTGGGAAAACACATGGATAACACAATAAAACATTGGAAAAACGCACCTCGCAGTTTATATTAAAACAGACAATTATACACGCGTTATTGTATTGTACAGTATAAAAGAACAGTAGTTTACAAGATGTACTTTAGTTTTTTGATTCCTTTGAATTAACACACTCTTTTCGAAATCAAATCTAACGCTCTTCATACCGAGCGGCCACTTTGCCTTTGCAGGCCTACGTGTGGTTAAGGATAAGATTAGATTGAGTTTAAGTTGTCACATAATCAAAAAACTACTTCATACCCTCGTACCATTTACTCTCCCTCTTCATTGTCGACCTTGCCTACGAAAGTGATCGCTCCGCTCTGAGTCGGGTTCCGGGACTCATAAAAAATACTGGAAATTGGCGTGGCTATTGAAGCCGCCGATTTGGAGAACACCTTCGGAAAGCAACTAGACACTGTTGAGTTTCCCTCCTATCTTTTTTCTTACCTCTACTCCTCTCTCCTCTTCCTTTGGACAACTCTACCGTCGCTCAGGAATGTTACACGTACCAACATTCCCTTTGAGAGACGTACCTCGCTCTTCCCTTCCAGGACTATCTCACAGTCCTTTCAACTCCCAACGCTTCGCCGACGTTTGTATCGGTTAGCAGCACCGAGACTTCCACTATTGTGAACCGCCCCAATACCCTTAAAGAGTAACGTTGAGTCCGACTCTTGGGTGGGAGCATCAAGGACAGGTTGCAGATCTTCAGAGAAGCACCATCGCCGGAGTTGCACAAAAGTAGCAGCAGCAATCCGGTTTCACACGCAAAAGAAGTCTTGGAATTCCTTTCCTCTTCATTTTCACCTCTGCGTTCCGAGAGACGCTTTTGGGATTCTTGCTTATGTGGAGATCTTGTAATGTTACAACACAAGAACTCCATTTTCGCTTAGAATCTGAGTAGCTGCTCGATAAACTCAACTCCCTGCCTGGAGGTTTCAAAACCAGGTCGTCACAGTCCGAGAGCACCAGACTTTAAACTTCTTCATCACGTCTTCTGGAGGTAGCTTTGGGCTATTTCTTCTCGCAAACACACCACATTCAACACCGCCGCTATCACCACTGTCGGAACATACCGCCGACACCATATTTCATTCCCCGCCTCTGATTCCCAAAATGGATCAGGATCAACCACCCGCCGGTCCTAGTGACCAAAACGCCCCTTACAGCATAGCTGAAACTCTGACCATAATTCATGGTCTTCGAGGACAAGTGGCAGACCTGGAGCGACATCTAGCACAGACAGCTCTACCACAAATGATGTCACCTCAACCAGTACCACAACCGATCCCCACACCAGCTCAGACGACAGTGAGCAGATCGTGAGTAACCCTCGCAAGAAAGCCGCCTCTCTTTAACGGCGATAAGACAAAATGGGAGAACTTCTCCTGATGCTTGGTCACCTATATGGTGGCCTATCACGATGAATTTCTGGACGATATGTCCTGGATTTTTTATATGCTGTCTCTTCTGAGAACAGAGGACGGCTCAGACTGTTCAGCTTCGGATTGGGCCCGGAGCTGGCAAAACAATCACGTTGTCGGCTATCGATATGTCGACACTGTTCCTTATGGTTCCTTCTTAGAGGAACTGAAAGCAGCATTCAAGGACTGGGCTGTGGCCGAAGTGGCACAACAAAGACTCAATGCGATCAGACAGGGCCAGCACGAGGCTCTTGGTGACTTTGTCACCAGATTTGAATTATTAGCTGAGAAAGCCGGCTATAGTCCCTACGCGATAGACCAACCGTGGGACAAATATCTTATCAGCCTTTTGGCCGGTTCGGTTCACAGGTCCATCGTGAACCAGCTTTACATTGGAGGGAGCGACATTCCCACCCACTACATCAACTACCGCGATCAGTTGATCAAAATCGACGGTAACAATCAGGTCGGGAAGGCCATGACTTCCGGCCAGAATCCATTCTGGAAGCCTGCCGGGGCTCAAAAAACAGGGAACCAGACAAGTTCTAAAACTGTCAGTACAGGATTATCAGGGCCGTCAGGGACAGCTCCAAACCTGAGCAAATCAACGCCTGCCCCAATGAACGTTGATCGATCAAAGACGAAGGGGGAACCCTTCCTTTGTTACAATTGTAACAAAGAGGGACACATGTCCTGAAATTGTCCGGAGCCCAAGCGGCCGAGGAAGTTTATTGCCCGAGCCATTCTGGCTCAGATCAAAGAGCTTCTGGCAGATGATGCTGAGCTCCAAACGCTCGTCGAGGAACTCCGAGCAAAGGGTTTTTAAAGCAGTCGCCTCCTCTAGCCAAGGAGCCCACGACCAGTTCGTCTTTCTCTGGGTCCTCTTCCCCTGTGAAGAATTCTTATACTGTGTTGGGAACCCTCGAGGCTGAGCCTGAGGAATTTGTAAATAAATATGACACTTCTTTACGACAGAACATTGTAAACTTTCTTACTAAGTCCTCTGAGGAGGCAAAAAATCGAGTTATATTATTAAAACGAAAACACGATATTAAGGAAAAGAATCGACGCACCAATGCAAAAAACGAAGAGTGGGGTGCATTCAAGAAATTATTTAAAAAGGTTCAGGGAGAAGAAACCTCATCAACAAAGACTGAAAAGGGCAGCTCTGCTGTGGAGGCTCAATCCAGAAAGCTGGAGGAAGCGCCTAAGGTGTCTCGTACACCCGACAACATAAAACGTCAGGAAAGTGCAGAAAAGCAGGGAAAGCCACAACCCAGTAAACTGGCATCAGAACTTCGCAAATTACAGAAACAGCGAAGAGTCAGACATGAGATGTCAGTTCCAATTAAACTCACTGTCCTGGACACCGGAAAGACTCGTGCTGTGAAAGTGCTCATGGATAGTGGTTGTTCAATCACTTGCATCAACTGTGCGTACGCTAAGGCAGAGCAATTTGAGATGCATGAACTTGGCGCACCTATTCTGGCACAAAATGCTGACGGATCTGAGAATGCTGGTGGGCGTATTTCTCATTACGTTGACTTATGTATGGCCATCGGGGCACATGAGGAGAAGCGACACTTCCTTGTCACGAATCTAGGGAAAGCATGTATATTCATAGGTTATGATTGGCTAAATGAACATAACCCTGAGATTGATTGGCAACATGAAAAAATTAAATTCAGTCGCTGCCCTGATACATGTGGCATGAAGGGACACGAGTTCACCAGGATGGGAGAAGATGCACCACCCAAAGAAGGGGAATCTATTCTCCTTGTTGATCTCGGAGAAGCCATTGATCTTCGACTCAAATCTATGTCCACTCAACAGATGGCTGAAGAGGCCAAATCGAGCAAAAAACACATGACTGAGGACAAGATCCCTGAACAATATCGGGATTATGTTAAAGTTTTTGCAAAAGAATCTTTTGATTCACTTCCAGAGAAACGGCCATGGGATCACGCAATCGAGTTAAAGCCGGAGGCTAAATCTGTAGATTGCAAAGTGTATCCGTTGTCTTTAATCGAACAGGAAAAGTTAAAAGAATTCCTGGAAGAGAACTTGTCAAGTGGACGAATCCGACCATTGAAATCACTGATGGCGTCCGCGTTCTTCTTCATTAAAAAAAAAAAGACGGATCCCTGCGCCCAGTACAAGATTACGGGAAGTTGAATGAGATGACAATTAAAAATCATTATCCACTGCCCCTTATCTCCGAACTAGTTAACAAGCTTCGAGGGGCCAAGATTTTTACAAAGCTTGACATCCAATGGGGTTACAATAACATACAGATCAAGGAAGGTGATAAATGGAAGGTGGCATTCAGAACCAACCGAGGTCTATTTGAACCCCTAGTCATGTTTTTTGGGCTGACCAATTCGCCGGCCACGTTCCAGACAATGATGAACGATATACTCAGAGATCTAATTGATGAGGGACACGTCATTGTTTATCTGGATGATATTTTGATATTCACGGATTCTATTGAAGAACATCGACAAGTAGTAAAACAAGTGTTGGACGTGTTACAAAACCATAAGTTGTATCTCAAACCCGAAAAATGCGAGTTTGAACGCATTGAGATAGAATACTTGGGAGTCCTGATCTCACACAACTCGATGAAAATGGATCCAGTCAAAATTAAAGGCGTCATGGAATGGCCTGAACCAAGGACCATGAAACAAGTCCAAGCATTCCTGGGCTTTGCAAATTTCTACCGAAGATTCGTACGTGGGTACAGCGAGGTGGCAAAGCCACTAACACAACTTACAGGAAAATCCGAATGGACATGGGGCAAAGAGCAACGTGTAGCTTTCCAAAAAATAAAAGATCGTATTGCTGAAGATGCTGTGCTCGCACTTCCAAACGATCATGGAAAGTACCGACTCAAAGCCGATGCATCTGAAGGAGCAACTGGAGCTGTATTAAGTCAGCTACAAGAAGGCCTATGGCGGCCAGTTGCTTTCATGTCACATGGCCTGACAGAAACGGAGCGGAATTACGAGATCTACGATAAAGAGATGCTCACGATAATGCTCGCTCTTGACGAATGGCGGGCATTGCTTATGGGTGCTGACGAAACTTTTGAAGTATTTACGGATCACCAAAACCTACAATACTTCAAGAAGCCCCAGAAGCTCAACTGTCGTCAAGCACGTTGGGTAACAGAGTTGTCACAGTATGACTTCACTCTTTCACATCGACCTGGAGTGCTTAATAGAAAAGCAGACTTGCTATCTAGACGCGCTGATCATGATCAGGGAAAAGATGACAACAAGGACGTCACACTCCTAAAGCCGGAATACTTCTGAGCTACGGAGTTTGAAATCGAGGGAATTGATAAAGACCTAATCAGTCAAATTGAATCTGTCACATCTATTGACACCTCGGTTAAGTTGGCACTTGAGAAATCCCTACCAGGTTGGAGAAGAGAAGGCAATTTGATCTTTTATCAGGAATGTGTTTACATACCGAGGAATGACAAGTTGCGGGAGCATATCATTAAGCTCCATCATGACACTCTGCTTACAGGACACCCAGACAAAACAAGTACACAAGAGAAGATTGAAAGAAACTTCTTCTGGCCCCGATTGGGAAACCAAGTACAGGAATATGTTCGCACATGTGAAGACTGTCAACGAACTCGGGTCATGATCTAGACAAGAAACGAGGAATAGAACTCTTCCTAGCTGACGAGGACGTCAGCCCTTAAGGGGGGGTAATGTTATGCTGTTACGATCATTTTTCATCTTATCACGGAACCGGAACAGCGGAACAATCAAACAATCAAACACCAGGACGAAAACAGGCGAAATTCATAAGTTAAGACAGCTTGATGTTTGACATTGACATGACGTGGGAAAACACATGGATAACACAATAAAACATTGGAAAAATGCACCTCACAGTTTATATTAAAACAGACAATTATACACGCGTTATTGTATTGTACAGTATAAAAGAACAGTAGTTTACAAGATGTACTTTAGTTTTTTGATTCCTTTGAATTAACACACTCTTTTTGAAATCAAATCTAACGCTCTTCATACTGAGCAGCCACTTTGCCTTTGCGGGCCTACGTGTGGTTAAGGATAAGATTAGATTGAGTTTAAGTTGTCACAGATAGCCTTTTGGCTGGGATTTCAGCGCCGATGGTCTTCATTGGCTTCCTGCTGGAATGACTCGCTTCTTCAGGGAGAAATAGCATCAGATAGGGTTTGAGTGATGATTTCCATGAACAGTATCGAAGCTATAGCTCAGGTGCACCATTATATTCTCTTTGATTTGTCCATCTTGAGCAGCTGTTTTTAGGCAGGCCAGTACCCAGGGTGGTACAAAAAGCTGATATTCTATTCATCCGAATATTCCAGATGATATTTCCACCCTTATTGCTGCATTCTGGGGGTCCAGAAATGCGTAACGACAATGATTTTGAGGAGCCCTGCTCCCTGGCCTTTCGCTCACAGGAAAAATTGATCCCAGCACGGATATTTGCCACCATTTTGCCATGTGATATTATTTCCTTCAACCATGTATCTTTTCAGCCTCGGTGGAGGTCCCAGGACCATTATAAAAATCGGATACCATCAAATAGCTAATATGAACGACTTTGCTTTTTTCATTCACTTTTTCCTTCATTTTTTGTATCAGGTATATATATTAATATTTTCTCTGTTGACATATTCGCAAAGGTCAGGCGAAATCGCATTAAAAATAGGCTGAAAATGCGAAACGACGAGGAGCAGCTAATTCAAGCTCCGATGTTTACCTAATACTCGGATCACCTGGTTCCACCCCCGAAAGAAAAAATAGACTATTTTTTTAGCACTTTTCTGACAAAGATTAAGTTCTAGCAGGCCAAAATTTCACACTTTTTTCAAGTTCAACATGAATTTAGGCTCTTTGAAGTGAGCTGAATCCATTGCTGCATAGGCCTAAGCCCTCTGGGCTAAATTTTCAATTTTCAGCGCAGTCACAGATCACAAGGCCTGCTGAATTGAATGAAATGGTACAGTAAAGCAAATGGCTTTGAAAAGCGCAAACCTACAAAGCCTCGAGGTCCAAGGACTCTGGGAAGCCAAATTGCACCATGAATTTCCCCAACTGACATACTTCGATAGATCTTGGATTCATATAAGTAGAACAATAATCTGGTACATCGAGTTGAGGTTAGTTATCAGAAACCTTGATAACCACCTTTCCTATATGCACCTGAGACTCGAGGTGGGCCCATGCCTTGACGGCATCCTTGAAGGGAAACACCTTATCAATGACTGGACGGGTCACTTCAGGGTGAGCAGTGAGAAGACGATTCATGTCTTTGAATTGAGCGACCGAGCCAATTTGAATCCCTCGGAGGATAACCGCTCTCCCAATTGAATAGGGAATGATGTTCGGACAGTCGGCCTATATCAATAGGTCAGTTTATGAACAGTGAAAACGGAAACTAGTCTCACACTAGCTAAAAGTCCTACGATGTGAATCCATCCGGCGAGTCTCACGCATTTCATAGATTTCTCCAGAGTACCAGCTCCTCCGACCTCCAAGATGTGGTCAACGCCACGTCCATTGGTGATTTTGAGCACTTCTTCGTCCCAGTTCAGGGTCTTCTTGTAGTTGATGACATGCTTTGCTCCAAGCTTTTGTGCAACCTTCAGTTTCTCGTCAGACGACGATGTTGCAATGACGATAGCTCCGGAAGCCACTGCCATTTTCAGACCGGAACTATCTCCAATGTCAAGCACATGTATAGAGAATACTGAAGCTTACATCGCGACACCACCGGTCCCTTGAACCAAAACAGTATCACCGGCCTTGAGTGGAACAGGACCCATGAAAGAGTTATAGGCGGTGAGAGCAGCACATCTAAAGCAGAGGATAAGTCAGCGAAAGCCAGAATTGCTATTACTGACGGTAGAGTAGAAGCTTCCTCATAAGACAAATGATCAGGTATGGCGACCAGCGCCTATTATCAAGGGTGAACATCATTTCAACCAAAATGAGAAGAAACATACGTGCGGCTTGAAAATCTTGTATTCTGTCAAGACACCGTTGCAAGTTCCACCGAGTGCAGTCTCTTGGATCTCTGGAGTGACATCTCCATGGATATGGTCGGTCGCGAAATTTGCACAGACGCGATCACCGCTCTTCCATTCGGTAACATCTTTGCCGACAGCAATAACCTCTCCAGCCATGTCCGAGCATGGAACCAGATTCTCTGGACGCCTAGATCTTTGGTTAACTGACGGTTATACGAGTTGTAATGTAGCATACTTAACAGGATAGTCTGGATTTCCATTCGTGATCATAATATCTCTATACTTGAAGGACCTTGAGCTAGGTGAATAAGCTCGGGCCTGGGAACTCACTTGGAGAGAAACAGCATGTATCTTCACGAGTACTTGGCCCTCGCTTGGAGGAACGACTGGCGCTTCGCGGAAAGCCAAGTTCTCATATGAACCGACCTTGGTAAGTTGAAATTCGCGGGTGCTATTCGGAATGCTAGCCATCATAGTTAAGTGGGGGTTGATATCGTAGAGTTTGTCGGCTTTTATATTCTAGACCATCGATGGTGCCACGGTGATGCTATAGAGCAGGCTCAATAAGCCGATTGGCTCAAGGAACATGCGGAAAACACACTTGAACCATTCTGACGCTGCCTGGAAGTCGCAGGACCCCCGATAATATTGATCCTAGTTCGGACAAATTTGGGCAAAAATTTGAAAACCCTAGATCCGATCATCGATGAGAACGTTTCTGAAATGGGATTCCGCGCGGAAATTCAGACGGAAATTATGCCGTTCGGCAGATTACTCAATATCACATGGAAAAATGCTGTTCGGCAGACTTCGGCAGATTATATGTTATTCTGGTCCCCACTCAGCGGCTCCTTTACGCCATCTGAGTCATTGTGCATGCCGTTTTTGGATCTCGTGCACTCTCGTGTATCCACCAAACCAGTTCAACGAACATTTCTTTCCTTCCTTGGCCAGGTTCCATCGGCCTGCCGCGGTGGTCATGGATGCTGCTTATTGATAAGAAGACGATATGAATAAACCATGACGTCTGGCAACTCGTATAAAGGTAACTCAGATCACGATCATTTCACAACCAGGATCGCCCATAATGTCCAGCAACAAGAAGCCAAAAGTGTATACAGCCCATAGGTATGTGAGACAGTAGTATTTTTCTTGGTATAAGCCGACATCTCACGTATAGTTCGTTCCCAAATCCATCGCGACTCCGCCTGATGATGGCCGAGAAAGGCATTCTTGACCAGTATGAAGAGACCAGACTCAACCTGGAAGGCCTTGGTGAACAAAAGAGCTGGCGCCACAGAAAGTTGAATGCATGGGCAGAGGCCCCCGTCCTGGAGCTTCCAGATGGGTCAACACTCTCCGAAGTAACTGCTATCGCTCAGTATCTCGATGAGACGCATCCAGGAAGGAAGATCCAGGGCGAGACGGCTCTCGAAAAAGCACTCGATAGACAGTGGGATAATCGGATTTGGATCCACCTCCTCTATCGCTTCGTAACAACATTCCACGTTCAGGTATGTGTTCAAAAAGACGATTCCCCATCTCCGAACTGACAAGGATTGTAGCATCTGGGCTTGGGTCCTGATCTCGAGCTCACGTACAACCCGTCATGGGGCGAAACTTGCCGGAAAGAAGCTCTGCAGAGCGCTGCAATGGTTGACAAACATCTCAGTGATGGCAGAAAATGGATTTTAGGCGGTGAAGAGCCAACATTTTGCGATACCACCCTCTGCACCGCAATTATGTTTGGCAAGTTTGGTCCATTGCATACAGATTTAACACACCGGTTCGAGTTTCTTGACAATTACTGGAGCAGATGGAAAGAGCGCGACAGCTTCAAGGTGAGTCGGATGGAAAAAAATAATAAAAACAACTAATGACAAAATAGAGGGCCTACAATGACGGTGGAGGTATGGAAGAGTTGGCCTATCTGAAAACGGTCTAGCAAATCATAGTTCAAGCTGTACATCTTTTGACAAATTTGAAATGGCTCTGCAAGCAGACGGGAGTTTCCGCCCAATTCTTTAAAAGGAAACACCTTACATGGTAATTTGATTACTAGTAGGTCATCCGGGCTTTCTCCAGCAAATGATATTCAATCAAAAATATTATCAAGAGGATTCTGTGTACAGTATTAGCTTCCATGCTAAAGAGAAATGACAGGGCCTTCATTATCTTGTTTGTCAATGTGGTGGATACAATCTAAACCGGGAGAAGACGGTGAATCGAGATTCAATGATGTCGGGCACTAGAAATCGCCGCCTCGTTATCCTGGAGAGAAGCTCGGCAGTTGCAATGTAGACATTCATTGCGGCAAACAGCCATCTTATAAAGAATGACATCAAGCAATTTCAGGCACCGGGTGCAATGTTGGCTGAAACAGCGTCTATGTCCTGCCAACTCCAGATCAATACTCGAGAAAATTTCACTGGAACCGGCTCCAGGGCGATCTGCCAACTTGCGAGAGACATTGATCAAAAAAATTTCCAAGTTGGGACGATGAGAACGAGCTTGGATCAACTCTGGCTTAGTCAACGAAACTATGTCTTCGTCACATTCTCAGTAACCATGCGATTCTACGTCTATAATGGAAGATGTGGAAGATCTCTCCACGGGTCGTTGGCACCTGGTTCCTTTATGCTGTGACGGCCGGAATTACCTGAATGGACCCACATTTTGCTGAATATAGAGAAGACTCGACATACTGGCTGAGTCTTACGTGGTAGTACTTTCTTCAGGTTGATCACGAAGCATGTAGTACACAACCAAGTCCTTGATCAATATGATATTACATTAAGAGAACACAATAATTAGTAGTGTGGCTGCAGGCCGATGATGTGCTAGTTGTAAATTGAGGACTTTAAAGTCCAAGATGAAGATGCAAATGGTGAGACAATGAAATAGATGAGGAAAAGAGTATCCCTATAGTGGTGTTTTTGTGAGGAGACTGAATCTGACTGAGGTTGACACTATCAACGACTATGATTACCACAGGAGCACTGTGACGATTGACAGTAGTAGCATGTCCTGGATAATTTTGAGCCCGTGTCGTCGAATCATTCGAAAAAGCTCACCCAAATGAAGGGTATTGCTGATATGCATACTGGGCAGGGGCTCCATGATCGTAATATGCTTCAAGGTCCGTCTGCCGACTCTGCATCACAGGATACCCAAAGCCGCCAACTCCATATGATTTTTGAGCACTGGTAGTATTTATGCTCATGGTATTATATATTCCGTGATCCTGGTAATGGTATTCGTCTGCCCCGGGTTGGGATCGCGAGAGGGATTGGACATTGTTCGGGAAGTTCGAGTAAACTGGACTCGAATCGAAAGACAACTGGTCAGGGAAGCGATGCTGGTCAAACATTTGGTCCGAATGATAAATCATTTGACCTGATGGATACGGCTGGGCTAGATGCAGCTGTGGCGCATTGCCTGACGCTGGAGTTGAAAGACACTGAGAGGATGAGTCCGTGTAGGTTTTCTCTTCATCTCGAACCGATTTGAGTTCACAGACGACGTTGTGTTTCGTGCAGCGTTTACACGATTGATTTTCATCATGTCCAGGCGCTCGCTCGCACTGCATAGAACATGTTGATCAGAACAGGGAATCCCGGCAAGATTCGAGCCATACGGACCTTGGCCTTCCGAGCTCTGCAATTCGTACATGCGACGAGAGCACGGACAGGTTTTGAGATGAAGGCAAGGTTATTGAGAGAAGACATGGGAGAGGAAGGAAGGAAACAGGTTTACCAATGGGCGCTGAGGAGCCTCATATATGTAGTCGCAAAGTGGCCAGAATTACGTCAAAGTTACTAATGAACCGCCTTCTTCGCTGAGCCTCCAGTCATCACCAGACCCATGAAACAGGGAATCATCTTCTTTTCTCGCCGATGGACCATCCCTAGCGTCCTACATCAACTCGGCAGTTAGTGACAATCCAACTCCCGCGAACTCAACATCTTCACATTGATGGTTCTCAGATCTTCCCACAGATCCTCACTACTTTGAAAAAAGTCTTTTCAGTTCTCCGGGGCGGCCGGAGGTCAGGGAAGACCAGGCGAGGATGGGCGGACGCACAGATATTGAGGGAATGAAAAGCACAAGTACCGAATTTATCTCGGCCAAGTCAGGTCTATGATTCGAGTTGAAAAGTCCACTTCTAGTGATAGTATATCAAAACGTGGTTGATTTGGCTTACAAAAAACCCCTCTCCCTTGTAAATACCGAGTAAACGGGCCGAAAATGTGAATGTTGTTGACAGCTCTGAGCGGAATCAAGTGATCACCCCGACACTGATGGCAGCGACCGACGGACCGAGGGCGGTGTCATTATGAAACACTTGGCGGTGACTTCCTTTTTTGCTCCTTGTTTAGAAGTTTGAATGTTGTCAATTCTTGAAAAACCTGCCATGAGTGCACTGCATGTAGTTCGATTGCAGGGTAATTCATATCTTTGGAATTAGCCAGGGTCCTAATGACCGGCGTTGCCAGGTTGGCCCCGAGATTGCGCAGGATCATCAACCAGCATAGCTTTGTCCTGCTTTGTCACCTGTGAATTGTCTTGAGTCATCCAGATCGTCAAATCATCTTTACCGTTCAGCCGTTCAGCCGTTCCTTCTTTTTCCCCGTCTAGTACAGTACGGGGATCAACACTCTGATCAAGACCGATGTTCGGGATTTGTTGATTTTGTGACGTCTTCCCTCCTCCATGTGCTCGTTCAAGAAGAAAAATGAAGCATCTTCGACGACGCTCACTTTCTCGCCTTCTTTAGCCTTGTTACAAACCGAGGTGTCTCGACGGAGACTGAATAGAATCATTCTTAGTCTTCCTAGAATGACATGCTTCATGTCGCGTTTGTCACCTCACGTTCACTGTGTCACTTTACGTGTTGATTGATTGACCTCATTATCACAGTAAGAGACACATTTACACTCTACAATGCTACTTACTGTAACGGGAGTGTTGACCGTAGTATACCAGGGGAATCAAGAATTATTCTCTTCCTGACGAGAAAACACCAAATGGTCCCGTATTGAGTCGTATTCGAGGTGACAGCCTGAGGGAGACTAAGGGCTGAGATAATCAGGGGGCGAGCCAGAGCATCTAGCTCTTGTCTCATTGCCTGGAGCTCTCTGGAGCTGCCTTCGCATCAGAAGCATATCATCAGCACCACCGTCTCCCTCTCCCATTGGAAAGTCCGATCTTTTTTTGATCTTTTTAACGCTTTACCAGGTACTCTTGTGTGATCAGTCGCTAATACTGGCGGTGTCGCTCGGTGTCGGCGTCAGCTTCTGCGGTGAAACAAAGGCGTAGATAGGCCTGACATTGCGTCGCCGGGCCTAACTCTCACAAGCCAGGCGCACCCCAGTTACAAGACGTGACACCACAGGACACCGCAGTCCACAGGGGCATTATTGATGTGAGATTTCAGACTTGATGCGGTTGAGTTGGAACCCTTCGAAGCTTCATGATTTTTTTAAAATGTCTGTAAACACCACGATTGCATTCATGGCCCCGTAATGATAAATTGAAGAAAATACCGGTTGGTTTAACTGCTCGGCGCGGAATGAAATTTGAGGTTCGCCACAAGGTAGCCACAGGTCGCGGTTCCGGGTTGGAAGACGAGGTAAGGTTGATGGAAAAACGTGGCTGCCGCTTGCTGACGCTGCTCATTGCCGCTTAAATCCGAAATTAGCCGAACTCCCCACACTCTGGTCGGACTGCCACGCGACATGACCCGGCCATCAGCGGCCGCATCACCTTCCGCTGCCACTCTGGACTCTCGTCATTTTCCTGTTTTATAGTCGGCGGATATTCGTCTAATATCGTCACAAGGTGCTTGGAATTCCGAAAGACCTCAAGCTCTTGTACAATTTCCAGTTGGCCATGGTCCACAAGACTACGCTCTACAGCAGGCTACAGCGACAGGGCCCAGACCATCCAGTAAAGAAGCGGCTTCCATTCTGAATGTCGATGAGGTAACTTAACGAGGTTCATGTAGCTTGCTTCCGAAGCTGAACGATGCCTTTTGCCCCAGGTATCCTGCCAGCATTTTTTCTGCCAATAATTCCCTTTCCGCCGAATAGGGCCGAAGGCGAACGGCCTTCGTTTCCCTCAGCTGCTACCAGTTTTCTCAGGCACTTGACGCTGTTTTGCTGGGGTCAGACCTCCCAAAAGGATGCTATATCGCTCTTCGCGCTGCCGGCTTTGGTGCGATTCCTTTCTGACGCTAGAGAATGCGCATTTGATTCACAATTCAACCAGTATTGCCTCGACAAAAGCATTGTCAACGACTAGGATATTGTGGTGACGAGGACATATCCCTTCGGCGACGTTTTGGTAAGCCAGATTGTATTGTCTTTCTCCTTCTAATTCGTTGACGCCTAGACCTGCAGATTAAGACTAAGTGCCCTCTTGATCGTGAAAGCTCTGCAATGAGGACGAGCCGAGGAGAGACGAGAGCTTTAGCCATTCGATAAGAAAAGCGGGAAGTTGGATTGGTGGGCGGGAGCTGAGAGGATAAAAAGATCTCGATGGTGCGTCAGCTCGCTGCTTCTGCCATCACGCCAGCTAACGAAGCCGACTAGGAAGCTGTCTCTTTGATGATCTCTTTGTTAATCTCATTTATCTGCATCACAACAAAAGCGACAAAACCAATCGAAATCGTCGTCCTATTCCAGTCAACACCCCGCCGGCAGAAACCTGGCTCTCTGCTCCGTGCCTCGGAAGTCGAGCGCGCCGGTTGCCTATAGACTTGGTCATCGAACTGGATGGATTGATTATGCGGGAGACTTGCTGGTAGTACAGTCGGTCCTCTCTTTGGATCCTTTCTTGACCTTACTCACCGATGTTCAGTTCATTCTCTATGTTACACCGAAATCTTTCGAACGCCGTTTCGAGAGGCAGGGCGACGAAGCTCACTGATTCCTTCGCGGCTTCTTGCCTTTCGTCTCTTTCGGGGACTCAACATCTGTACTTTTCATGATAGGTTGCCCATGAAGTGAAATAACTGTCAATTCGGATTCGACGGTCAATGGGTATGGTATTCCGGAGGACGAGCAAGAGCATCTAGTTCTGCCCTTAGAGCCTGCACCTGTATTTCCATCGCCGCTATACGGTCAGCTCCTCCATTCGATTCAACATCTCTGCTCTGCGACCGCGGTGCTTCAGCGTTTGTATCACGTCGCCCAAGATTCTCTGGTATTGAAGGGACAGGGTAAATCGGTGGCGCAGACTCGACGCTCTCTGTCTTTGAAGTCAAATGACGTGTACGCCCACTGTCGTTCGAGCCAGACACTGCCTGTTCTTTCTGGCTCGGTGGGCGTAGAATTGTTGGGAGCGGGGACTGGAATGGTTCAACCGTCGATAACCGGCCGTCAGATACTGTCGCTATGGTCCAAGCTGGCGGAAACTGTTGTTTCTGCCGGCGTCGATGCCGCCAGAACAAAAGAAAGCCGATGCAGGACAACAAGACAAGACCAGCCAAAATACCTCCTATCAATGGAGCAACGTGTGACTTTGAGGCCACTGGTGGTTTTTGGGTGCTGGGGATCGACTTTGTGGGAGAAGGAGAAGATGTGCTCGACTGTGACGTCGTTGGAATTGTACTGGGAAACGGAAATGCGAGACCAGTCAGATTTGGCATAGTGGCTAAAGACGAAAATGAAGGTTCGTAGGTGATGTAGTCGATAATGAGAGTCTGATTGACGCATTTGGTGAGATTGAAAGAGACGGTGTGGCTTCCAGCTTTCAGGTCTGGTGTTGTGAAGAGGACAAAGTTGACTTCGCGAAGCATTGTCCCATGGTGTGTATCGGTTCTTGCGTCGAATGTTTTAGTTACTGGTGGCTGATCATCGACGGTGGCAACAAGCTCAACGGCGCCCAGTTGCTCCCAGAGAAAGACACCATATAAAGACATGGTAGTACCTATATGAGAACAGTTAGCGCTGACAGGCAAAAGAACCAGTCTCTGTACCAGTGTAAGAGAAACTGAAGGTCGAGCCAGGCGTCGATGACGTGTGTGTCGTATTCTGAAATGGGAGTCCAGAGTAAAAGGTGGTATCTGAAAATACTGGATCGAATAAGACATTGTTTGTCGGCTGCCAGCCGCTCCCAAAATTGAGTCCACTGTAGGTATCATCGACCTGCAATGTTTTACCCGACAATGGAGTTTCCATCCCTGGTGTAACTGCAATGTAATCGAGGTCGAGGACATCATCAATGTTCGCACTGGGCGGAGTTAGACGGATGGTATGCTTGTCTTTCGTGTCGCCAAGCGTCGGAGACTGGTACCACCGGCCGTAAACATCGCTGTTGGACGGTCCGATTGTTACTGACGGCATCACCTTGTCGTCTATTGTGGCGACGAGGGAGATAGATTGAGAGAGGTCGCCAATGAAAAGTATCGAAGTACCTGACGCAGTAGATTAGCCACTGTGCAGTGAAATCCATTCGGTGTACCATCGAAAGTGATTTGGAAAATCTGTGAGATGGACTTTTGTGTGCCATTGAATGCATAAGGTGTCACTGTTCATTCTAGAATCAGCCCATACGTGAAATCCACTAGAAAAGCCACTTACCACCCCCGGGGAAGCTCGTAATCACATCGTCGCTGGAATCATCGATAATGTAGTAGATTTGGGAAAGGTCTGAGGCCATCGAGACCTTCGCTCGGGAGGGGAAACCGACAACATCATCGAAGTCTTCCACTGCATATATACCTTCTCATGATTTCTCACGTATCCGGTGCCATGGCAGCGACGGTCAATGATCCTGGTTTGGCGGCGGACTATGCCAGGAGAATTCATTATTCGTCCAGTGCTGTATTCAATAGGGCTGCAGAATGAGCTCGTCGTACAGCGACCAAGGTCAAGCTATGTTTTCAGCCTCGACTCGCTGAAGCGTCGAGTCTGTTTTCGATGTCAGCCACAGAACTGACAGCGTGTGCTTGACATGCACAGCTCGAACATCCAGGTTTTGTACCCGGTTCCCTCTACATTAAGCGCCCGCTTTGGCCCTGAAATAGGGTTAGCAAGCTGGATGGTGGCAGGCCTCGACATACTAAAGCTGGAAGAAGGTTCTGGCGTTCGCAGAACTGGTTTGATTATCATGCAGGGAATCGAAAAGGACTTATCGTGGACCTGCGTCGGTTTCTGATTCCAGCCGTGCAATACTGGCACAAATTGGCAAGATAAGCAGCATAGAGGAGCTTCATGGAATGAGAAAAGAGGTCCAAGGAGGCGGAATGCGACTCGAAGACTTTAGCTGCTATGAATAAAAGTGCTGCGAAAGATTTGGTTCCCGGTGAGTCTCCGTTGCAGCAAATTTGGGCGAGAGGAAATACCTCCGAGTCAAGCAGAGACAGGGCCTCGACTACGAGCCGTTACCCAGCATTAGAATCTTTTCAGGTCAATGGTATCGATTCTGGACTGGTTTGTCGCTCGCAAGCAGCAGGTTCAAAAGCTGAACCAGTGGCATGGACGGATTCGAGCAAATTTCGTGCACCTAGAGCCTCCATCCAAGATTGCGGCCGCCAGCGGTCATTCTGCAGCTGAGAGTGGTCCTTTGCAAGGCTGTCGTCGTCTAGAAGCATGATTTAGTGGAGAGCAATGACGAAGGTTTGGGACAAGCAAGCAACCAAACAAACCTCGTTTGTTTTCTCCGTCATCCGAATAGATTCGACCACGTCCGGCCGCACCCTTCTGGAATCTATAGTCGACGTCCTGCATAAGCCGTCGAATTCTGCGCCAATGCTCAGCTTGGCTTGGATGCCAATTTGACTGTCGTCAGCCTTCCCATTCAATGGAATCGCTGCCAATGAACACCACTGGACCTATTGGACCATTCGGAGCGACGAGGATGGATAAAGGTACGCCTTGCTATCAATTAATACATGTCGCCTCGAGGCTGATCGACATTCCAGGCCCTTTTGCGTCTGTTTGGGTCAAGCTCTGTCCTTCATCCTTATTATTTTCTGCGTCAACGACAACATCCAGCCAGCTGCGAGCAGTCCTATGTAATTCCAGGGTATCGGAGCCATTTCCAGTCGAGTGTCTGCGTCTTCGACTGGTCGAATTCATCACGCACGGACTGAAGGCCCTTGAAGCCAGATGGAACGGGATAGCAGACGGAAAAAAAAATGTTGTTGAATTCGTCTCGAGATCTTGTGAAGCGGTATGTGCTCTATGTGCTCCATCTGCATTGAAGCCACAATCTGATGATGCTCTGAAAGGTTTTACCCCTCATTTCTCTGCCTTGACCATGCCTCTCCGGTCACGTCGACGCTCGTATTCTCGTGGTGACTGGACTGGTCTAAATCCAGATACCGTCAGTGCCTCTTCAAGTAACCAGGTTATACGCGACGACAGCTATTCTTATGCTATAAACCAGTCCATTATCCCAGTCTCTTCGTCTGGACCGTGGTCCTGCAAATCGACGCCCCATTCTCTTTGTCGCTGACATCCCCGGGCCCCTCTGGTAGTCACAATCTTCGCAGGTATGCTGGTATATAGTCTGTATTCGCGTTTTCTGACGATTCCGGTTTCCCAGCACGAACGGAGCAGACGCTTGTTCCTCCAGAATCGGGTCTCGTTGGCGGAAACCTCGACTTTCTGCTAGGCAAGCCTAATTCGTGCGGGCCATGGATATCCAGAGCTTGTTGACTTCGCCAGGTCTTCCTGGTTTCGTCCCGTCTTGCATCACAGGCGAGATACAGTGATACTAACAAGGAATGTCATTGAAGGGAGAACGTTGAAGCGTCCAGTGGCATAGGCCAAACCAGAGGGAGACGACTTACATCGGTGCGTTGAATCGTCGCTGACAGTGGAACAATCTCATTGACCTTGCTTTCCCCAGACTGATTAGCGCGGACGCCTGGACGATCGTTTGCATATTGGATTACAGCGATGAGGTGACTCGGGCTGTCTGCAATTCCGAGTCTGCAGCTGACCTTTCTCAGCTTACTTCACCTGTTGTTGTGGTCGGTTGGTCAATTTGGAGATGTCATGAAATCTAAAAGGCATGACACAGTCAAACGGGTATGTCCCCTTTTTGTTTGCGAACGTCTCTTATTCGTGCAATTGACAGGTGTCCTGAGGGATTGATCTTGCTGGCCCGCTCCTAGATTTGTCTACCTTTTTGTGCTGCTGTTCCTCTTAGCTCAGTTGGTAGAGCGCGTCACTAGTATAATCGTACCAATTTTCTGCTATGAAGGGCTCCGGCGCCTTGTATGCTCGGCCCTTGACCGGGCCGATTTGAACCGCAAGCATAATTCGGAGGAGATTGAAGACATACCGTATTTCAGTTGTCAGTATAATATATTCTATCCTATCCTATCATAGGTGAGAATGTTGCAAAAAGGAGCTGTCGGTTGAAAGAGCTTGCTATATAGATGATGGCTGTCCGCTCGGCCCCCTTTATTTGGATTTGACATCAAGCTTAGGTCAGCCGTTCAAGTCGACTAGCTCAGCAGTTTGCGCCACTTCTAGGTTCTTGCAATCCCGATTGATCTCGGCAACTCTTTGCTGTTTATTCCTCATTGAGATGTTGTACCATATTGTCCTTTTATAACTCCTTGCCAACTTTGCCGAGTACGCCATTCATTTTTTGGTGAAAGATCTAGTCCCAGCTAGTGCCTCATACTTATATGAACAATTTTAGACCTACTTGAACACCCGCAACAAAAAGAACCAGTGGGATAGAGGCCAACAGGTTCCCTGTGGCAGATACGAGTCCCCCTTTTTTCACTGGCAATGAAATAACATGAATCTTACATTATTGAGTACTCCATCATACTTGAAATACACTAAAAGAAATATTCCACTAATTTTTTGTTACCTAAGCCAGTAGACCAACAAACATCACCAGGAGTACACCTTTACTTGTTCATCCCACAGACATAGATATACAAAAAATATTATTTCACCACTAGATTACTAACCAAGATACAGTAGATTCTATATAATACATGAGAGTCTAAACTAGTAGATAGGTTGAAGGGCTGTACAGGGAGACATTAAAGCCTGACAAAGCAAGATGGAAACTCGGAGTAAGTTCAAGAACACAAGACACTTGTAGCGCAACTTCAGAAACCGGAGAAACATTTTAAAAAAAGGATATGTGGATGCAATGGATGCAAAAGAGTCTTGTCAAATGTCTGATGAAGAGACAGCTCCAGCGCCCCAGCAGCATCACAGGGAGACAGCATCAGAAAGAATAGGATTGGAAAAATGGCGGAGCTCAATCCGCCAACTGTAAAATGGGACGAACGATGCCCGAAAGACCAAAGAAGTAAAGGAGTAGCAATAGTCAACATTTGATCCAAACATTGAATTCCCAGTTCAATTCGGCCCAAGGAAAAGGTGAAAACAAGTGCAAGGCTGAGCAAGTCAAAGAAGGAGGAATAACAAGGTTAAAACGGTCCAAGGCAAAGGAAGAGATCAGCTCGAGAAATCAATGGCAGTCAAAAACGGTGAAGAAGCTGTTCGCTGCACTGAAGCAACAGGAAACGGGGTTTGAGTGGGGCAATGGAAAGAAAAAGTCTGCGAGAAAGCAGCGCAAAGGAAGCCAAGCATGAAGAAAGCAAAAAAATAATACATACCTCTGAAATGAATCAGAGTCAGACAGACCTGTGTAGAGAGCAGAGCTGGCAAAGCTTTGAAACAATGAAGTGAATTCAATAGAGCTCGGGGAAGAACTGTTTTGGCAGGTTCTAGACGGGATATTAACCGGCAGGTTCTCCAAGAGTTCTTGACAGCTTGTTAATAACACAGTTCTTGACGGTCTCACGGATGCACATGGCACATTTTTTCTGCCCATAGCAAGTGTTTACTGCATTTTCTCCCTCTTGCTCTTACTTACAAGCTAGTATCTCTTCATTCAAACATACAACCGGTCCACCTCCTGTTAATCATCTCCCTTGACCAACCCTTTCATAAGTTTCAAAAAAGTTTACTATCGGGGGCCAGGCCTCGGCTGCCGAAAGTGCCAACCGCCGTGCGTCAACGATGACGTGTTTGATATCCCCTTCGGGCTCCCTGATGATGCCCTCCTGAAATCCGCTCATATCCAACAAACGAGCCCCATAAATGGGGACTCGTAATGTATGAGTTCTACCAAGTACGATAAGATATTCCCTGGACATTTGGAAGTAACTGAATCAAGCGGTCCGGTAATCAGGCGGCCGAGCAAGAGCATCTAGCTCTACTCTCAGTGCGTGAATCTGTTGTTGCTGCATCCTCAGTACCATTTGGATCCTATCAGTCCCACTGTTCCATTCAGAATCAAGGCTCTGACTGTTTTCAGACCTTGAAATCTGTTGACCTGATACTGTACTGATATCAGGGCTTCCTTCTCGATGTTGTCCTTCATCTACAAGCCCTCCTGGCCCAGGCCTAGATTGCACTGTCTTTTCATGCAGAATAACAGGATGCTTCTGGCTGCTTGTGTATTGCGTGGATGGAGATAAGGAGTGGAAAGGGTCAACCAGTAATTCTGGTTTTGCGACCAGAGGAAAAGCTCGACTATGTTGGTGTCGATGTCACCAAATAAGGAGCAAGGCGAGTACTGACAATAGGACAAGACCTGCCACAATACCTCCTGCCAAGGCAGCAATGTGTGACTTTCTGGTCACTGGAGGTGTTGGAGTGCTGAAGAATGGAGCCATTGAAGAGGGGGTATTTGGGCTGCTGACCAGTGGATTCACTAATCCAGTCAAATCAGGCATGGTTGACAAAGATGAAAATGAAGGTGTGTAGGTAATGTAGCCCACAATTAGAGTTTGGTTGTCACATTTGGAGAGGTTGAAAGAAATAGTGTGAATACCAGCCTCGAGATCAGAAGGTGTTGTAAAGAGGACAAAGTCAGGTTGCCTGATTGTGTCATCACGAATTTTCATGTCAGTTCTGGAGTTGAAGGTCTTTGTGACCGGAGACCGATGATCAATTGTGGTGACGAGATCAAACTGCCCCAGTTGATCCCAGCGAAAGACACCATACAAAGTCATGCTAGACCTGGGAATACAGTTATCTTGAGATCTAACAGCTAAGTTAAGCCTACCAGTATAGGAAAAACTGAACACAGATCCAGGGGTTGATGTTGTATGTGAGGTATTATGGAATGGGGTTGAGATGTAGTAGTCATCGGTGCCGATAGCAAAGACACCGCTGTCAGATACCCAACCACTTCCAAAGTGTATACCACTATATATGTCATCCACCATCAAGGTTTTACCCACCAATGATGTTTGGTTTCCTGGCGAAACAACCATATAATCCATAGTCATGGGATCTCCAAAGGATTTGAGTATGGTTGCATTCAAGGCGATGGTGTGAGTTCCATCGCTAATGGATGGAGACTGGTACAAGGACCCATAACGGATATGGTCCCCAGGGCCTATTGTTTGTGGGTGTGCAGAGCTACCGTCAATTGTGGCAACAAGAGAGAGATGGGATCAGAGAGGTTACCAATGAAACCTATAGATGTACCTGGGCTGTAGATGATTCACAGACCGCTGTGGAAATCTCTGGATCCATACCATTGAGGCTTATTTGCAAGGTGGTGAAAGTTGTAACAGAGCCATTGAAATAACCAGTGGGAATAGAGGCCGTCCTGCGGCGGCAGGTACGAGTCCTCAAATTTGGGCAGTCATCAATCTGGTTGGCAAATAGTGATAATTCTTGACAACTGGCTTACTAAGAAGTACAACATTGTCAGTAGATGATAGAAAACAGGGTGGGACCATTGGATGACTTAGAATACCAGTAATTCCCCCTCAATGCCAGTTTCAGACCGCCAAGAAGGTGTGGGAATCACATATAAAAAAGGGGACTCTTCACCTCTGTGAAACTACTGTTGCTGCTCAGCATATTGATTCTTGATGACCTCCAGTGCAATAATGTGTTCAATTTGCCAAGGTGCTGTAAACTCAAATGCTCAAATGGTACTTGATACTGGGCACTCCAAGGAAATTCAATTGAATCATTGATGAGTCAAAGTGCCTTGAATATGAAATGACATGCAATGTCTCACAACAGACCAGGTAGGCGAACGCAGCCATAAAGTTTCTGGAACAGAAAGTACCAAATACCAGGGTACCACCGGCATCACCCGGAATAACATAATCTGCCCCGAATACCTTCTTGCCGACTTCCTGCATAATTTCCGCTCACTTCTGGCCATGGGAAATACTTCCATTCTTCTAAATGGTTTGTGTCCATGGTCACTGAATGAAAATATGGGGTCTGATCATGTGTGTTGAGTAATCTTTTTCCCTTGCGATACTTATTACTGACCAATTTGAGTGATCTAATGCAGAATATCATATATCCTGGCCCTCGGATCATCTCAACATGGTGTTTTGATGGTCTGGTGAGCATTTCCATGCACCACAGATTGATTCCTGCAAAGTTCCGTTACTCTCAAGGACCTGGTGTTGATATTGACAATGATTAGTGTCATATATAACATTGCAGCTATGGTTGTCCATTAGCGGCACCCTTATTGGTCACTCATGCCTTGTTGCTGTCCCATGAATGCCTATAATTGAAGTTGAATCACAATTCCAAAGCATTCTATTTCACAATCAACTTGAATCAAGGATAAAGGAGAACTCAGGTGTAAAGCATACATTATCCATGTGAACTGTAGGCAACCTGAGCTACTTGAAGGCCACTGAGATGCTCAACGGCCTTGCGGGACTGATTTTAGGGGCTTCGGCATCCGTCGGCAGGTCACATGGGTGGTACTTTGGTACTACCGATCTTGATCGGTACTTGGTACTTTCAGTTTCAGAAACGCTCACAACAGAACCGGTAGAACTTGAAGCCGGAATATCCGGTGACAGATGGGAAACTGATATGTCCGCATTGAGCTACATCATCAAAGCAGGCCAAAAATCACTCCCTCCCAACATATGAGCTGATGAATTGGACTTGTAATTGTATGGGACAGAATAGGACCCCCGATAATAGGCGGAGGTCGTGTACAAATCCAAAGTTTTTGGGCTGTTTTGTCCGAACCAGCAATAGCAATTTTGGGCCCATTTTTGTCTGAACTCCGTATATGACCTAAAATTTTTGCCAAAAGTGTCCGAACTTGGTACACAGGCTGAAAAAATTTCCACGCTCACCAGGTGCTGGGAAAATGCCAAAAGTGTGAAAAGAAACATCTGGAATGCCTAAAAACACGCTAATTTAGCTGATGGTTTAGTTCAGCGGTCAAAATGGCCGGAATTCGCCCTTTCCACCTCATTCTGGGGTTCAACCCTCGACAGAGCCTCTTTTTCAACTGTACAAATTGAGCTCCAATTTTGTCCAAACTTGTCCACATCCTGCGTCCAGAATTGACGAATATAGTGTTTATTGACAGCAATTGGGGTCAAATCAAGATCAAAGACTTGCATCTTGAAGCAAGACACGTGACATGCCGTCCATCCCCTTTAGGTTCTCTGATACGGCTGGCCTGAATTCTGCTCCATCCCAACAAATGAGCCCACACATGGGACTCATAAAAGGAGTCATTGGTGTAGGCAAAGTCTGTTGATAAACATACATTGAAAACAAACAATGTAGAAGTATAACCTACCACTACCTCCATATCTTATCTCTTTGCTCGAGTCATCGATAACGTAGTAGATTTGTGGAGATTGAGACACCATGCCTGGTGTTCTCAAAGGTCGATGTGGGGATACACAATAATTTTCATGCCTTCAAGAGCCTTTATGATTGTTATCTTCTGTTGGCATCTGATGCTATAGTTTGCGACACCACATAGTGATAGAAACTGATTATAGGCCCCGGTCTGATGGTGTTGGTTCATTGTTGGATTGAATAAATGTTTCGATTATATGGCCTGAGATCACTCGCAGTAATCCATGGAGCTATGCCTCAGTACCCATTGGGTACCATAAGGGATATCCATCAAAGTCAATGCGACTCCCGTCATCTGAAAGCTGGATGTATCTGTCCATTAACTTGGAATCACTAGAATGGAAGAAAAGCTCACGATGCGCTATAATGAAGGGGGAAAACAATCTTCTTATGATAACTTGAAGTACTGTATCCCACCCCGGTGATCCAGTGAAAGCCAAATTATTGTAAATGCCAAGTAGTTGAGCAAGAGCATTCAACTCTGCTCTCATTGCCTGCAACTGCAGTTGCATTTCCATTATGTCCATACGTGCACAAAGCTCGTGTAAAGACCTGTTTCCTAAATAACAGCCTATATGTCAATAGATTCCCCAGAGGCTAGTCTGATGGGGATCGCCTTGAGAAATAGTAAGGTTTCAACAAGTACTCAACAGCCAGCGTGCAGCGCGAGGTGCAATGGAAAACACTGAAGAAGTAACTTGGGAGTTAGATTGTTGTGGTAAAGGTTAAGATAAGATTGTGTCACATGTCTACAAGATGACGTAGATAAGGAATCTGTGAGGATATACAGGCTGAAGCCTGAAAGGCAAGAAACACTACCTAATAGTCATAACGGTATGTTACAGCTTGATCTCTAGTACAAGTTCCATAGCCACGGGAGGATTCACCAGCAAGTCCGACTTCACCTCAGGACAACTTTGACATTAGGTAGATCATCCAGTTGATGAATTGATCTGGGACTTCGCTCAATCAGCAACTTCCCAGGTACTGTAAAAGGAGTAAATACTAAACAAGGAGCCAACTGACAGGATGGGCCGTGTCTTCGTCAAATCCTCTTGACCATAGATGTGAGAAAGACTCAACATCTTCCTGAGTCTTGACACAGAATTAGGACATCGAAACTTGTAAATGATGAAGATATACAGTACTGTAGATAAATTACCGCTCGAAAATGTGAGATTTCGCTTTTTTGTGGTATTCTACATGCCGAAGCGATTCCTTCGATGTTCATCCATCGAGGACCCCTCGTCTGGAATTCAAAGGAATCCTAGCAAAGCCGGTTGGAAACACCAGCGACTTGCCATCGTGCGATGGCATTGGTGGAGACATCAATATTGGAGTGACGCCAGAAGACGGATATGCTGTTCGAGTTCTCTGTTCAATGCTATTTGTGTTCGAAGGCCATACCGGTTCGAAATTCCCCAGCGGAGTGTGGTTGCTAGGGTCTCTGGTCAGCAGGACGAGGCTCCCCGAACTCAGACCTGCTCAGACCTCGATGATTTATCGAACGGCTGCATCTTGCAATCTTGCTTTGATCTTGCTTCCCGGAGCTGTGTCAGAAACCGAGGTTCTTGTCATCGCTCAAACGTCAGCAAAACTACCAACGTTGTTGGACTTAGTTCATAAAGCAGCAATAAGTGATGTATGTCAAGATAGCGAGGACTTAGATTGATAGGATCACGGGAGGACATGTGATGATAAGATAAAAGATAGAAGCACGACATGCTTGATCCAGCACAAAGGTCATAGGACAACATGAGGCGCGGAGATTAAAAGCCTCAAGGCATTCGGACACGACAACACATGGTGAACAGACAACTAGCGCATTGTAGTGAAACAGGAAACAGGCGTGGAAACCCGAAGGCACTTAGTAAAGAAGGCATGGGAACAGGTTGCTCAAAGCATGGTTGCAGGATGTTTTGCATTGTGGAAAACGAACAGTAGTCGCATGTTTACTAGTATTTAAACCGTAGTTAGAATATTGTATTCCTTAGTCTTTCAATCTCGTTTCTTTACCCACATCTTTGTCCGACAAACCTCTCCTCAGCACTTCTTACCGTGCTCATCATCTTTCGACGTTGAGGATATTAGGATTTAAAGTTTAAGTTCTAACAAGCCGCGTCGATCATGTAAATATCCAGCGGTTATCTCAAGGCAAAATGGCGTCTAATGAAATACTCACCCTGTTGTCCAGAGGCTACGTTTTCTTAACCTTGCTTTAGCTAGGTCTCCTGCATTTCCCACGGATACCAAACATCCCTTTTCGACTTCTTTCCCCCACTAAACAAGTGCAAACATGAACTGAAATTTTTTCTCGTTCTACCGCTCCATCGAATATGCCTTTGTTGCCTTTTCTTCAATGAAAATCCCGGAAAAATCACGATTTATCCTTACGGTCTTCCATTCTTGGGTTCCCCTCCAGGCACTACATATCGCGGCTATATATAGAGGGTGTGAACACATGACCTATTCGAGGCTACCCCTTCGAATAGGTGTTGTACAGCTGTGAATATGTCCCTAGTTGGAGGTATTCACTGCCATAAAAATGTGAGATTATGTCAAGAATATGTGAGCATAAGGAACACAGGGAGGATATAATTTCTGGTATTTGTTCATTGTTTGTCCATTGTTGAACTTCGGGTCCCTCTGTGCCGGACGGAGAAGTGATGTAGCACTGCCTGGGGCCAGGGAAGAGGGAAAGGGCAGAAGAAGCCATTTCAGCGTGATATGTTGTATATTGAATCGCCACGGTGACGGAACACGAGGAAAAATAAGCTCGTGGCTAAGCGAATTTGATATGGGCTCAATTTAATTTTGAAGCCGCATTATTAATATTGAGATGAAGGAAAGAGGATTCTGCAAGGTATCCCCTCCATTGTCTCATTGTAGGGCTTTAGATCCACTACCATTGCGAGTGAACCACAAATTTCGATGGCGGACGCCGATCATGGAGCATGAATTCAGGTTAAATATTACTCCCAATGTCACGATTGTCACATAATCACCGGCCACGAGGCTCGGCGGCGGAGTCAGAGCTGCCTGGGTACTGGATCCGGTGTGCGACTTTAGTGGTGTCCAGCATGCAACATCATTGAAAGAGCAGTACATAGTCCTGAGATATTTGAGGCACATTCAAGACCTCAAATATGGACCTACTCGCATCTATTCGGGATCTATTCCGGCATGTTTGAGGGTTCGAATAGGTCGTCGGCTAATGTCTTGAATAGGCGCCTAAACATACGTACTCACATCTATTCCTGCATATTCACACCCTCTATATATAGCCGTGATATGTAGTGAGGGTCGAGCTCGCCAGGCGTTGCACCAGCCGTTCGGGCCTGAGGCCGTGTAACCTTTCTTTCTTCCTTTGTACCCTTGCTTCGTCAAGGCCATATCTGCAGAATTTAGCCGACATGCAGCAACAACTTATTGGGTCAAGCGAACCAACTGATATCTAGGACACGAGAAGTTTGTTCATGACCTGGTAAGTCTGGCCTCTCGCCGAAGACTTGGGGTTTGCAACGGTATGACAGTGGGTTCGACATCTGTAACAAGAGACAAATCGCCGAGGACTCGTGCACATGCTTGGAGACGGCAGTGGCACTCCTGATGAGACCCGGTTTTTCCCATGGCCGTCAGGCTTCGGGAGCTATCTTTCGGGGTTTCTCATGGCGTTTAGACTGCTTCTTGGTTCTGCGCCTCTCCTCAAATGGCCCCAACTCTTCTGCAATGCATGACGGGCCTGATATTGGTCTGGACTGTATCCAAGATCTTAAAGGCGTATAAGACCAACCGCGAGGTATGCTTTTCTTTCTTTTGTCTTCAAGTGCTCAAGGCGTACTTTGCATAGCTCGCCCACATCCCTTGTGTCGGACACTCTGGTTTTTTGTCCTCATGGATTTCGGCAGTGAACTTTATCAAGAATGGCCAAGACTTGTACCAAGAGGGATACGAAAAAGTCAGTATACCCCACAACTTGAATCCGCCATTGATCTTGCTGACTCATATCACAGTACCCAGGAAGAGTTTTTCGTGTTCCCCTTCTCGACAAATGGATGCTGGTTGTGAGCGGAGAAGACCTGATCAATGACGTTCGTACAGCTCCGGACGATAAACTCTCCATCTTGGAAAGCGGCGCCGAGGCGAGAGCTTCATTGTCATTTTTCCAACATTTAACTGATGTATACCATTTAGATACTTCAACTTGACCACACGCTCGGTCGGTGAGATAGTTTTATCTTGTTCTCCTCGATGTTTTTGGTGACTCGTTATTCAGGGAGGTAACAAGCTCTCACTTAACTCATACTCCTTCTCCACAACGTCATGTTGAATGGTTATTTAGATTTGGACCAATCCGTATCATGTGGATGTCGTACGAAATCAGGTTACGCGACTTATTGGTGCCAAATACAGCGATAGTCAAGACGAGATTTCATCTGCTTTGAATGATCTAGTACCTTCAACCCAAGAAGGTTTGGGTTTTTCCTGTGCTCAAATTTATTTGTTCATTGTTTAGCAGAATGGCTCAGGGTTCCAGTGTACGACATGGTACTCCAGCTCGTGACAAGGTCAAGCAACCGGTTTTTCGTTGGGTTACCTTTGTGTGCGCAACTTCATTTCTCATTTTACTAGACAAATAACTGGATTTCAGGTCGTGATCCAGAATACACCACATTGAGCATAGACATTACGAAGGAGGTGTTTATCACAGGCATGACGATCAGCATCTTCCCCGCCATTTTCAGGCCGTAAGTGTTGCAATACGCGCTATGTCTTGATCTGACACATACAAGAATTGCTGCTCGAGCTTTGGGCAAAGTCGAGTCACTCATCAACCAGGGAATAAGGTGATATTCATAGATACCATTCAGCTAGTGACTGACCGACGCATAGACTTTTGGGACCCACGATCGCTCACCGCCTCGAGATGGAAAAGGAATATGGCGTAGACTGGCCTGACAAACCTGTGTGTTACCATCTCAATTGAATTTCAGGCTGAATCTCACAGACTCGTAGAGTGATGGTATATCATGGCTTCTCGATTTTCAAGGCCAAGATCGGTCGGTTCGTAATATCTTGATTCGTCTTCTGGGTATCGATGTTGCAGCGATCCACACTACATCAATGGTAAGTGGTGATACGGTGGATAAAGTATTCCGTATTGACGATCAACAGGCTTTGACTTGGGCGCTATATGAGCTCGCAGCGCACCCTGAGGTCGCCGAGCCTCTGCGTCAAGAAATACAGGCTATCACCGAAAGCGAAGGATGGTCAAAGGTCGCAATGGTTCAAATGTGAAAGTTGGATAGCTTTGTCAAGGAATCGTCGCGGATTTATAGTAGCTCTGGTAAATTCTCTCCAAACCGACATGTTCAACGCTGATATACCGGTCAACAGCAAACATCATGCGGAAGACACGCCAAAAATATACCTTTTCTGATGGAACCACAGTCCCCGCTGGCTACTTTGTACGGGTCATCAATCGTGCTATTTGCTTTGACGAGGTGAAGTCACCGTATGAATCAGTTTTAGCGCCGCCTGATCTGATTCATAGAAATACTATCCGAATCCAGAAGAGTTCCAGCCTTTCCGCTTCTCGGACCTGAGACAGCAAGCAGGGGAGAGCATCAAGCATCAGACGAGTACCCCAGGGGTCGATCATCTTCTCTTTGGAATTGGACGACATGCATGGTCAGTGGTTTAACACCGATGAATCTCTTGTTTCTTACATACTCCGACAGCCCTGGTCGTTTCTTCGCGTTGAACTCGATGAAACTTGCGTTGGCCGAAATTTTGCTGAATTACGACATGCGTTTTGATCAAGATGGATATATTCCTCCAGCACAGTGGTTCAATGCCAACATTATGCCTGACGCAAAGGCTGGAATATTGTTCTGCAAACGAGCTACATAATATACAGAAGTCTTTGACTTGAGGTGTTTCGCAAATGAGCTCCATAGTTATTTCTCTTACATTGTACATACTAGGAAATTTTTGACTTGGTCGGAGGTAACTTCTCGACCCGACTCCTGACAGCCTTCCACGACGGCGTTCTTGCCAGTCTCTTCGCCCAGTAGAAGCCCTGAAAATTCCAGGGGACACTCTACCGAAATGCCAGACACTCAAATATTCAAAGTAAACTCATATTTCTGGTCCTTGTTCAGTTACTTACTCCTACTTACAGTAGCCAAATTCCAGGCCACATATAGTGGAATTCCTGTCTATGAGATGCAAGTGTTTCCTTTCACGCAAATGACACGGCTTTTATGTCGGAAAAATAAAAAGTGCCTCATGACTCATGAGGCACTCATGCATCATGAGGCCCTGAGGCTGGCCCGCCGGGGCCGTTTCATGAGACATCACGAGACAGGCTGTACAATCACGAGACAACGTGAGACCAGCCGGTCTGACCGTCTCATGAGATTGCCAGTTCTCATGAGGCCTCCTGAGAAGGATCACATGCTCAAAGGAAAAAAGATTTTTCATTTTTTTAATGGTTATTTATCTTTGTTGATTAGCTCTTTTTTTGGGATTCACAAGTTTTACTTGTATTCAGCTTATGTAAAACTGCTGTGGTTCCATTAAGGAGTCAATGAAAACCCCTAAGCCAAGCTGGCTTATAATAGTATGGCTCACAGCCAGTGAAAGCGGGCTTCAGTGGTTAGTCACATCTAAAGACCTAACAGCTCAATGCCCTCACCTCAAGTCAGTATCATTTACATGTAACTCTAAAAAAGACTCTAATGTTCAGCAGGGTTCAGCAGTGGGCAGGTTCAGCTGAAATGACAGATATTTATATGGGCCCATAGCTGCAGCATTTTGACGCTGCTTCATAGATTGGGCAGACAGCAACGGAGAATGTAAATGGCCCGAAAATAGTTGCGGCACTACGTTACGGTCATGCCGAGATGCCGAATTTACGTTGATTTCCATTTTTTGTAAATTCTCATGATGGTATGTCAGTATAACCTGTCCTATCTGGATTGAGGAGGGTTTGCAAGGCTTGGTGAGCATCATAATATCTCATGATACTTGGTCTGGTCTCATAATAATTATTGTGAGGCTCTTGCAAGTCTGCAAGCTGGATTAAGAGGGCTCATGATAATTGATCCAGTCTCGAATCAGCATCACAAGGCTCTCATGAGACCATCGTCTTGGGTGAAATTTACATCAGCAGCTGGTCAACAAACAGTTGACCTCAAGGAATACAATCTGGTGCCTTACTTTTTTCGTTTGGGTGGATTCAGGACATTGAAGAGCTTAGATTGGGGACGAGAGGAGGCTGTGCAGAACCAGATGAGAATTCCTCATGGTGTGTCGCTCTTTTCTTGCTACTATTTTATGCTAAAAGAGTCTTACAGTATAATCTAATACCATTCGTTCCTTGTCTCTTTTATGGAATCAACCATTGCGCTCAAAAATATAGGACAAGATAAATTGAAGAGTAAGGGTGAAGAAGCAGTTTTCTGCAAAATTCCTTCTTGACTCTTCACTGACTCTTCTCAACTCTGATTCTTGGTTTCCTTTTTGGGCCATATTATGTCATCATTGTTGACATAGTTCATTGCTTCACTGCATCAGTATTGAGTATGTTTCTATGCTTCATCAGTCATTACCGGTTATGCTTAATGATTATCTTATCTTATCATGTAACATCGGACCAAATGAAATGATCAGACAGTCAAACACCAGAACGAAAACACGCAGTATCCATAAAATCATGACAGTTTGACGTCTGACATTGACATGACGTGAGAAAACACATGGACAACACGATAGCACGTTGGAAAAGCACGACTATGAACATGACTACATGCACCTAGCAGCATGGAAATGGTATTGTGTTGAACAGACAATTATACATGAGTTATTGTATTGCACAATATAAAAGAACAGTAGTTTACAAAATGTACTTTAGTTTTTTGATTCCTTTGAATTAACACACTCTTTTCGAACTCGAGTCTAATGCTCTTCATGCTGAGCGGCCACTTTGCCTCTGTGGGCCTTGTGTGGTTAAGGATTAGATTAGATTTGAGCTTAAAGTTGTCACATAATCATTTTAGTTTTTTGATTATGTGACAACTTTAAGCTCAAATCTAATCTAATCCTTAACCACACAAGGCCTGCAGAGGCAAAGTGGCCACTCAGTATGAAGAGCGTTAGACTCGAGTTTGAAAAGAGAGTGTTAATTCAAAGGAATCAAAAAACTAAAATACATTTTGTAAACTACTGTTCTTTTATATTGTGCAATACAATAACTCATGTATAATTGTCTGTTCAACACAATACCATTTCCATGCTGCTAGGCGCATGTAGTCATGTTCATAGTCGTGCTTTTTCAATGTGCTATCGTGTTGTCCATGTGTTTTCTCACGTCATGTCAACGTCAGATGTCAAACTGTCATGATTTTATGGATACCGCATGTTTTCGTTCTGGTGTTTGATTGTCTGATCATTTCGTTTGGTCCGATGTTCCATGATAAGATAAGATAATCGTTAATAGCATAACATTACCAGTCCTTAGAATGGGTGTGGATACCTTAACAGGTCTATGTAACTGTTGTTTTGTGGTGTTATCACACTCTTAAGTATGTCTTGAGTGATGATATGGACAAATTCTCTCAATAATCATCTTTGGTGGCACCCATTAATGTTCTGAAGCACCATTGAATCAGTTTCATCAATGTACACCATATAGGATTGACTTGGACCAGACTCTTTTGTGACTCTTTACCATCACTTCAGGACTCTTCAGTCTTTCTTCATGACTCTTCAGTTTTTCTTCACAACTCTTCAAATTTTCTTGATGTTCTTCAAGTGACTCTTCAGTCTGCTTCAATGTTGCTTCAGTACTCTTTAAGGGTCTTTTCAGTTCATTCCCATGCTTCTTGAATCATTGTTTGTGCTTAGTCAGAAATTAGCCCATTGGGCTGTTTTCTTGACATATCAAACCAAATGCATCAACAATGTCATTTTCTGTCCTGAATACAAGCTGACCATTGAATACAATGTAGTTCATAGTGTAAGCCAAATGGGCATCAGATCACTTCAGACCTTTTTCTGCGCTTCACTCATGGCCAGGCTCTTGCCTTTGAATCCCCAGAGTCGGAGGCAGAGATAGATGCACTGGCATGGCGACTTGATCACTACAATAGTTGGGGCTGTGCTTTGAGATACCAAAGTAAGAAATAGTAGGACCAAAGATGTTGAAAGAAGCCCTGCAAACAGAATTTCAGAAAGGTATACAGAATACAGACAAAATGAAGGCTCATCAGCACCATAGAAAAGTGACGCGATGGTGGCAAACAAGCGGTAACATTTTTCCCAAGGTCACGTTACTGTGACCATCACATCAACTTGCGTTCAACTGCTCATGAACACCACATCTACCACATCTAAGTAGTACCTCTATGGCTCAAATATAGAACATATCATGCTTCAGACATGTTCTGAATGTCTTCCTGGATTCATCTTGAATTTCTTCTCAACTTTTCAATTGACTCTTCTTGACTCTTCAGGACTCTTTCCTCAACTCTTCAATTTTCTTCAATTTTCTTCACACTCTTCAGCTGACTCTTTAAAAAACCCATGCCCCAAAAATACGCCCTTTCACAAAAGTCGTTCATATGTTATGACCTGAACATCCATTCCTGCCACCCGAAAAACCTCCAATATCTGTTTATACGACCATCCATACTTCTTGTACATTGCAATAGCCCCTGGCTGCATTGTCGACGTTGATAAGAAGATTGAAGTCATCTTGTGCTTTGTTGCATGGTCGACAATGGTCTTGATCAGCTGCGACGCGATTCCTCGACCTCGATACGAGGCCAGGACCGACATCCTTCGAAGCTCGACCTCTGGCTTGTCTGAAGCCTGATCTACCGGAGCAAATCAGAAAGGAAGGTCTTCTACAAACAAGGACATACCCAATGCGACCATACCGACGACCCGAGAACCCATCTCTGCGACCCAGAATCCACTCGCAGTCATGGGCTGAAGGTCATCATTCTGGCTCAACGGAATCTCTCTGTTCACGACGAGCTTGTCGACCTTCGGCGCAAGCTTGTAATGCCGGGGAATATCCTTCAAGTCTTCCTGCAGACACGCTTGGCAGTAATCCCACATATTTTTTCGCATCAAAACCCAGACACCTGGGATATATGCTGCGGATAGGGCCATCAGCGCCATACCGAGGCTTTTGGCCAGAGTTTTTCTAATGAGCCCGATACCCGTATTTGTATAGGCGCAAGCGAAGAGGCCGACACCAACACCAGAAGCAAGATAGACGCAATAGGAAAACTTGCGTTTACATATTTGGCGTAGCCCGACACGAGTCGGGGAACCAGCTTCATTTCGATAAGTCGAGAGGCTAGACAGAGAAACTGTGACCGCACCGCTGTAAAACATCCCATGAAGAAAAATTTTCTTGACCTGCTCATAATCTGACGATCGGAATGGCCGAATAGTAACAGGACTGAATAGTTCCGACATGAGGAAGAAAGGAAACAGTCTTACTGTATGACTGATCTCACATGCCGCAAATCGCGGACCCGAAAAGTTTTGATCGAAATTTGGCTGAGCCCGCCAAGAATAGCTCCAAAAAATAAATACAACAAACGCGACCGTGACGCGTAAATTCGACCACCTCAAACGACATTATTCAAAATGTAAACTAATAGTCAAAGGAATGTAGGGTTGCTCCTCATCGTAGGTGCATGGCTCCAGTGGAGACAGAACCTTGAAGCAGCTATCTCCCGCGTCCAAGCTTAAGGCGGACCCATATCCGGAAGATTTCTCAAGCAGTCACTGCTTGAGCCCTTCTCTCACGTCTCTTTCGTTGATGCAGCTTTATCGAAAACCCACAATCGACCAAGGTCAAGACCCTAAAAAAGATGAATCAGGCAGAACTATGAAGCAGAAGAAAGGGTTGACTCACAATGCCACAAACCCAAAGATGATACCAACAAGCTGCAGACGAGCAATAGTAGCCAAAGGGTTTAGTAGCCCATTGCAGTCGAGATATCGATATTGCGAACTGTCGCTGCACAGGTCATCATAGGCATGAGGATCCCGAATGATTCCCCAGTTTGTCCCAACCGCAAGAAAGAAAATGCTGATAATGTAGGCCGGGGCCAATGCAATGCTGTCGACAAGAATGCGAGCGAGATGCGGTATATCGACTCGGCAAAGAGACAGAATGATCAGTGCTATCGTATATAGCAGCGCTACGCCTGTCTGCAGACCTTTTCAGCGCGGTCCAATGGCAAAAACGGCGAAGAAGATTCACAGTAATGATGGCTATGAATGCCCAGATCGCTCCGTTGTAATAAGCTACAAAAAGGTCAGTCAAAAAAGAAAAAAGGAGAAGAATGTTTTGCGCACGACGCTGGGTGGTGCGCCATAATTCCCAAGCCATTGACCCAACGACGGTGAGATTGAGCAGGAGAATCGAGAGATGCAGGCCATAATTGAGCTTTACAGGGAATGCGTTGGCCGCCCGCATCGTGAAGGGTCGTGAGGTCAGGAGCAAAAAATCTAATGATCGCTTAATCAAAGGCAGTGCCGTATTGTTTCCATCCAACCTTGAGAACCGCGTTTGACGCCGTTGAACAGTGGTTTCGAGGCAATCAGCCAATCATGCTAATACAGTGTCTTTATTACAGGATTTTGAACAGAGAGCAGAGAAACCGGCGATAATACGACCGCGGAATCTAGGATGCATCTGTGAGCTTGAGAAACAGGCAAGCCAAGAGCTACTCACCACGCTGATAGAAGGTCGTCTGGTCGACATCTTTCCCTCATGGAAGGTCCATTACTGCTGAATCTCTCGTAGCGTCATCGAGGTCAGCTTCTCGTGAGCAAGAGCTTCTTCGGCTTCTCGGTCTCTCAAAACCGATGAACGAACTGCAATCTTGTCTTTGGACGGAAACGTGAGTAGCGTTGGGAAGGACCCAGGTCGGAAAGAAATTGAACAGGAAAATATTATTGAAAATATGTACTGGTTTGGTTTCTGTCACTGCTTTATCGTCTGTCACATCCATCATGTAGGCTGGGGCACACGAAAGGCCAAAGCCACAGGTGCTACTGCAGAAAAGCGTAACGTATTTGCGGCAAATCTGAGCCTCGATGGAGCATTGTCTCATTCTGTAAGCGGAGACCTGAGTAATAGAATGAGGAGAAGGACAGAGAGTGCACCTTACTGCATAACTGTATAGCCGTCGTCTTTCTATATCCTTCCTTCTTCCTCGCCATTCTTTCTCCACCACCGGCTATCGAATTGACAAAGGATAATCAAGGACAAGCTGGGCGAGAAGTCAGCGAGGAAGAGGGAAATGAAAAAGAGCGTGATACTTGAAGCTTGAAGGCTCGGAATTGCTCTGACGCCAGTACAGAATAATAACCTCTCGCCGGAGAATCTTTGAAAGTCGACTTTGAGAAGGTTATGGTGATATTCTAAGGATGATTAACGTCAGGCTCAAAGAAACTGGGGGACATACCATGGCACCGTGAACCAGAAACGAATCAGAGCCTCAAGTCCTGCGTAAATCTGCCAAAGAAGCTCCAGAGCTTCACCTTCCCAACAGACTCTCGCACATTGCATTGAGGAAGCGAGATTAGCGTGGAACAAGAGCTGCTCGACGTCGCCGTCCGAAGGTTGGTGGAAAAAAGGGCTAAGATTCCATTAGACTGAGGCTGACGGTGGTAATCCAGACATACCAGTGTGCATTATCGTCGCTTATAACGGCCCCAGACGTCGCAGAAAGCTCAGCTGCTGGTGGACAAAATTCACAAGAAAGACATGTGAGGCATTATTCTCGACAGGCCAGGGCACTGGGCAAAATCGATGAAGCTTAATGCTGAAAGTGAGAAAATCAAGACATACCTGACGCTTTATCGTCGTTCAGCATGGTCAAAGGGCTGCAAATCGAAAAGGCCCTTCGATGGCTAGACGACATTGGGTGACAAGAACGGAAAATCATGGGGGTGGAGCTGTCATGGCTTCCGGCACAAGGACAATTAGGGATGGCTGACTTGTCGGTTTGTGCAGACGCAGGCCCCAGGGTCTTTTTCCCAGATGATGGTTCGGAGGGCCTGTTTGTCCAATGTTTGGCTTCTAATCGTCATCGACATTGGTCATGCCATCATTTTCTTTTTGCGCCGACTCAAAAATGGATTTCCAAGCCAAGACAGATGAGATAGACGCCTGGACCGTGACTCCTTACACGTGTTTTGAAAGCTTTGCACCTTTCGCTCATGTCTCCGGTATGTTTTGCCCTGATTGCACGATTGCCAACCAACTGCGCTTGTTTCTCTAGATCAAAGATGTTCAACATCTTCCTTGTGCTGTCAGTCAATGACTCATTGATGATCTCCATCGCGCCGCGCCTGCAGAAATTACTGTGGCGGAAATTCAGCTGATGAGAAAAAAGGTCTCTGCTGCGGAAGAGTTTGTGGAATCACTCGAGAAGCAAATCGCGCAGCTTTTGGCAGAGCGTCAACGATGTCTTGGACATTTTGACGACTATAGAGCTGTCATTCCCCCCATTCGCCGAGCTCCTACCGAAATCATATCCAGTGTCTTCTTGGAGCTTCTCCAGAGGGAGTTCGATGAGACATATTCCCCACCGTATTTGTGGGGATCGGTCGCATGGACCTTCAACCGGGTCTGCCACCGCTGGCGGGAAATCAGCTTCCGATTCCCAAATATGTGGTCGCATGTCAACTGGTCGGGTTGGGACGAGACAGGCCGGGTATTTCAAACTGGTCGGATCAGTCCGCACACTGAGGTGCCACCTGAGGCCTGAAGTGCTGGCCGAAAACAAATGATCGATGCCTCGGACTTTTCTCAAGCGGTCGGGAGAATGTCCCCTTCACGCCCACATCTACTCTCAGCGAGAAGTAATTGGATTCTCCAAGATCCTTCTCCCGCACGCCTCCCATCTCTCGACTGCAGACCTCTGTATTGATGATTTGATCTACGATGCTTTCGCCACTTGTTCTTTTCCCACCCTTGAGTGCTTGACGCTTCAAGTCAGAATGCGGGCAGGTATTTCAGTCCTGACTCCGAAACCCCTGGAATCTCCAAAACTCTCAAAGTTGACACTTAGAAGCACGGAGCTATTATTACCAGCGTTCAATCATCTTTGGGCACAGCTCACCTTCGTTAGTTTCATCTACCTAGGCCAAGCCGAATTGAGCAGGTACCTGAAGAACCGTACGATGATAGCGCGTATACTTAGAGGTGGCATCAAGATAAGTACTTATTAGGAAGTACTTATTGGGAACTCCAAATGACAATGGGAAGGCAAATTCATAGCAGAGCATGATGCTCTGCACTTCGATCTCGATGCAAAGTGCCATCTAAATCATGTCCGAGGCAAGTCTTCACATCAAAGAATGGCACTGCTGACCTGTTTGACCACAGTTCAAATCTCAGTTGAACCATCATTGCGTAGTATTTTAGTCTGTATCACAAGGTCATATATCGCATGCCATGCTTTTCACCTGATTCACACAAGGTCTGAAGGACAGATGAAATTCATGAAGCCATCGCGTTTCCCTGAGTCCCGGGTGGTGGGAGTGGTTCACAACAGAAAAATCTGCAATATGCAGTCCATTCAGCCTACCAATGATCTCTAGGGTCTAGAGACCAGTTAAATAGGTCGATCAGCATTTGTTTGTCTTTTTGATCATGATATATCTATCACCAATGCTGGTGGCGTCGAATGCCATGGCGGCAGGTGGGAATAGTTGAACAAGTCATATAAAGTAGCAGTGACATGAGGCCTGGTCTCTAATATGTAACTTTCCCCGAGACGGTCCTCCATAAAGCCCACCATGGCATTGGAGACCTCACAAATCTACTATATCATTGATGATCTCAGCAGAGATGTGACATATGGGCATGGGCTTTTTGGTAGGTGATCCAGCTATGAATATTTTCTCAGTCGTTGATCATTCATTCACAACAGGGGGTGGTACAGAATGCTGTGTGTTCGGTACCACAGAAACATCTTTCTTCAGTTTGGAAATTACTTTCAGTGGTATGTACAACTCTTCGCATACATTCATCAGTGCTAATCTACTGTGTCACTTAGGTACCTCAGTACTTTTCATCGGCACCTTCCTCGATCCTGTCTCTCTTGTTGCTACAATGGACAGCAAGGCCATGTCTCCATTGAGTCTAGAACCAAATCCTCATTATTATGGACAGTGGTACCACTCTCCAGTGCTTCCGGACACAGACAGGAGTCATACGATCAATATAACAGTTGACACGAGACAAAGCGACGGTCAGATCATCTCCAACGCCATTAGTGCAGATTACATCGCCGTTTCTCCAGGAATGCAAACTCCATTACTGGGAAGAACCTTGTTGGCTGATGACACCCATGATGGGTTTATTTTCGGTGGTGGCTGGAAGGCCACAGGCACTGCTGTCTTCGAAATCTTCTCAGATCCTACCATCCGCTTTCTTGCATATCCATTTCAGAATACAACACACACAACTTCAACTCCAGGCTCCATATTCAGCTTCTCCTACACTGGTATGTGGTATTTATCAATTGCAGTGTTTTTAATGACCAGCATCTTTAGGTACCAACCTGACTTTGTATGGGGTCTTTCATTGGGACCAACCTGGCGTATATGATCTTGTAACCACAATTGATGATCACCCTCCAGTCACAAAGACCTTCAATGCAGCAACTGATGCTAGACCTGCAACACTACTGGGCTTGCAACAGATACACTTTCCTCTTTTCTCGACCCCTTCGGATCTCGAGGCTGGAAATCATAACATCACTTTTAACCTGTCCAAATGCGTGGACCAAAGTCTCACTATTGACTATATCCTCTACGTTCCTTCATTTTCATCTCTGGCAGCCTTAGCTGGTCCCACATACTCCTTTGTCAGTAGTGCCACATTGAGCACGTCATTTCCAACCAGTCCTCCTTCCACCACTCAGACACCCAAAGTGACATCGAGCTCCCACATCGCCGCCATTGCGGCAGGGAGTGTCACAGGTTTCATCCTTCTGTCATTGATTGGCTTGTTACTGATTTGGAAATACCACAATCGTCAAAATGGGACCACCAAATTAGGTCCAGAAACCTTGCTGCTCGAGCCTTTCTCGAAGAAAACATTTGACATAGATACTCAGCTGCAGACTTTGCCTACAATTTCCCAGGAGCTCGTTGTGCCCATTATGGAGGGTTTCGAAGCTGACGCAACTACAAGAATTGACAGCAGCAAGATGGGAGCAGCTCTTCTGCCTCAGGTTTCAGATGTCCACTCTGAACATGAAGGTAGATTGGAGTCTGAACTTGACGAAGCTGATCCACAGTTGGAAGGAGGTGTCAGTCGCAGAGAGCTGGCAATTCTGCAGGAAATTGAGGCTTTGAAAGAGGAGCTTAATGCAATTGCAGCACCCCCTGATTATGCCAGCACTATATAACGTATACAATACTGGAACATTCATTCAATTCCTGGGTCTCGGCCTCGAACATGTTTCAGTTAGCTCAGCCACTTCAAATGAGGAACTACTTACCATCCCGGGTTACAACTACTGTACTGGTCCTATCTCGAATATTCTGATAGACAAAATGTTTCTAGCTGAGCTCACAAAACAGTGTTGGGTTGCTATGTGGATGAAGACTTGCCGGTTGGATCAGGAGCTACTCACGAGTCACCGCTCGTCCTGATTTGAAGCCTCTGTCCTTTGATTTCAGACCCGAGACCAGACCAATATCAAGCATACCCTCAAGCATCTTCCGTGGTGCTGGCTGGTCTACTAGAGTTGACGTTCTGTGTCTATATAATGAAAGCGTGACCGTGACTCGGCCCACGTGAGCGGTGACCCATCGCGCCATTTGTCGGGCACTGTCGTCCGTCATTGAAAAATCAACCCAGACCGTAAATCCAACAGAAGGAAACATCTCTCAACCCTTTGCCTTCATTCAATCTCTCACTTCCTATGTATTTTTTTAGAAGTGGACAGAAAGAGTGAATAAATATTCTTCACAGAATGTCTGTGTGATTGAAGTAAGAGCAACTACTTTACAATATGCATTGGACTAATGGCAGTACTAGGGACGATACCGTGTAATTTATCTATCTATCTATCTATCTATCTATCCACAACTTGATTGACCAGGTGCTTATATTCCTTTAGGGATCGCTCTAGACGCTGTCTTTCCCGCAACGAGACGCCAAGTGCTGTCGAGATTCTGCAATATCACAGTCTAGATCGAGAACAGGGTCCTGGTTGACCGAAATGAGCTCCCTGAATGGGAGACCTCCGCATCAAGCGGTATCTCGTTGGGCAGGAGAAGATTTTGGATGCGGGCAGAAGGGGTTGCATCTACCAATACTTTGACAAAGAATTATAAGCAAAGGATCTCGGTGAGGAGGTCGCGGCGATGTGGCGGCGGAAAAACAACAAGGGCAGGCGTGAGATATTGGCGATGACATCGACTTTCACCTGGCACTCATCCGGGCCTGGGCTTTGGCGGCTTTCAACTTGCCGCCGCGACTGATAAACTGGTATGAACCGCAAGAACTTGGGTGTATTATGAAACAGAAATGTACGCTAAGGCAGGACCCGCTTTCTCGGTGGTCTCTTTACTCGATGTCTCGCTTGAGAGCTGCAAAGGTTTGCTTTCCAAGCAAAAGCGCGAGCTGTGGACGAGATTCCCTGACCTCATTCACAGCGGCATCATCATATTGCATATTCTCGTTTATTGTGCGCAAGCGAAGATAAGTCAATTCACTGCCAATCGACGTGTCCAAAAGTGCTGAAATATCAAGGGCCGGCTGGACACCAACCTGGAGCGACTTTAGCCCGGAGAGTCGTTTCATCAATTCGACACATTCGGTTGGGTCGAATTCAGAGTCGAGAAGGTCGAGTTTGTGGAGATTGAATTGGGAATTGCAAAAGAATGATACCAGGGTGTTTCGTGGAGCGGCGCCCTTGATGATAAGGACCTCCAGTGAAGGCGTGATAAGAGCTCCAGCGGCGACAGCTGCGCTTACGTCGAAACTCAGTTCACGAAGAGTATCGTGGCATACTGGTACTGCCTGCTGACCCCCTGGGTATGAAACCCGCTGAGAAACTGAGCAATATGTCAGATTCGGCATCTTTTGCAAATTGTCACGGAACATCTGGAAGGATGTGGGACCACCGTTTTGATATACAGATACCGATTTGCACTGGATAGCGGTACGTGCAACCATATGAGCGTCGGTGGCAAGCGAGTCGAGATTTGGCGTGAATTCCAGCGCATGGCTCAGGGCTGAAGCTGTACTGGGATCCAGCAGAGTAGCTGTCGTTTCCGAGCCGGATTTGACAAGCCAGAGTCCTAATTTTGATAACGAAGGTAGTGCAGCGCGCAAAGGTCGTAATAAGCTACATGCTGAGGGAAGAATGTATAAAAACAAGTTCTCCCATCGGGACGACGTCGAGAACAGGATCGCGAGAAGAGCATTGGTGGGAGGAATGACTGCATCCAAATAAATGGATACATTCAATGGTTGTAATTTGGCACGGTCCAGCAGCATCGAAAGGATAGACACCTGCCTATGGATCACCTTGTGTCTCAGCAGAGCCTCTTTGTTGTAAACGATACGGATTGTTGACCACAGTTGAGGAAGAGGTAATGCTGCGGACCTCCAATGTCTCGAAAACGAGAGACCACCCAAGGCATCAATTTGGTGTTCAATGAGGTTTCTGCATATCCCTCAGCTATATCGTCGTCGACGAAATGCAGAAAAACCTGGCCAAGGACCTCGGCAGGGATTCGACGAATGGGATGGATGATACGTTGGTATTGGTCAAGAGAGCGCTGTGATTCGGCCTTCGTCGCAATGAGGGACGCTAACCGCTGTCGGGTCTCTGCGATATCACGGTCCAAGTCAAGGACAGTTGCTTCCTCGGCCAAAATGAGGTCCCTGAACTGGGATAATTCTACATCAAGCGGTCTTTCATTAGACGCAACAAGGTGTTGAATGCGGGGTGACAGAGCCGCGACAGTAGCAATGACGGGATAGAATTTTCATCTGCGTGGAAGCCACAAAGACGGCACGGCTGCATCTATGAGAACATATTTTAGGTATAATTGGGAAATGGCATTGAAAGGCTACCTTTGAAAAGCCAGCACGGTGAAAGAGCAGGCGACGACGGCGAAAGAAAAAGCAGCGTGAGATATCGGCATTATGTCATCCGATGATGGGCCGGCCTGATATTCTTATTGGGCCAGTAGGCTGATCAGGTAAATTCCGCCAGTCCCCGTCCAGCAATGCCCTCGGCATATTATTGACCACGAAAAAACGACTTCAGCGAAGATTGAACTGGCAAATCCGTTGGTAAAGAATTTAAGAAAGCCACGCGTAAAAGCACTGCCACCGATTACCAAAGCCCTTTTCGAAATTGTCCGCAAAGCTTGCAACCTGCGTATTTATGGCTTCGGATTCCCTCCCAGCCAGCCAATCTTTGCCATTCTGATGATGCATGGAAACGTGGATTAACCCTGCAGGAGGTGGCAGCGACACTGGGCTCCACCTCTTTGGACCAACCTTGGACCAATGGACGCAGCGTGACGCCTGGCTTGCAACGATGCTCTCGTCGCAACCGGGTCAAAAGAGACAGCAGAACAGCGTCAAGTAGGTCTTTTATCCTCTCCTTTTTGTTTATTGGCTCGTTCAGGTCGTCCACATCGGCCCGGCTTGAGCCAAATTTGTCAATGTTTTCGATTCATCGCAGACGGCGGTGGATTATCGTAAAGATCAATGAGGAGAGAAAGAAAAGAGAGAAAACATATCCTTGTGCGTCATTTTCCCTACGATAGACCTGAAGCGACGACTGATCTCTGGCGTTCTGCAGGTGAGCTTTTTCCTCGCCGTTGATTATTAGCGGGGCAGGAAACCTATCTCAGGCTAGAACAGACATTGAGCGCCCAACGTAGCCTCGTAACCAGGCCCTCTGAAATCTCGGAGAGATCCTCTGACGAGGAATCTCTCCGAGATTTCAGAGGGCCTGGTTACGAGGCTAATCGAAATGGTGCAAGCGCCTGAGCGGGAAAGCGGTCGAACAATATGGATACCAGGTGGGTCAGGACGTTTTCCGTGTCAAATGACTTACCTCGAGCGAACACCAGTGCTCGTCTCAGCGAACCTTGTCGCTCTTCATGTGATTCTTCAGCGATTCTCCGTCGAGACGAATATGAACCACTGCCACTGGCAAACCTCAGTGTCTTTCGGATTCAGACCTGCCACAGAAGGTCTATCTGTTCGTCATGGGATTGGCGACTTTTCTTTGACCGTGGTTTGTTCAGACCTGGGCAAATTGGGTAATCTGAAGTTCAAGGACATCCTTCACAACGCCAAATCTCCAGCGATATCCTGCGGTAAACCATAAGAACAAGGAGTTCGTGAAATCCGAACAATGTGCATCCAAGCCCGTGCACTGGTAAGAGATCATCTTTATTGTTCTCGCTTTTGGGCGCAGCGCCCTGTCATTCGGAAAGGCAGTAGCCCGCTCCAACACGACGACTTGTGTTCATTTGACGAGACATCATGAAAGAAGAGGTACAAAGAGAGATGGACGAGCATTGTCGGGCAAGAAAAGGGCTAGCTCTGTTCACAAAACCGACCCACGTTCGTCTCCTTCGTCGACACTGGTTCTTGGTTTAGCTCGATTCTTGGCGGCGCCGGCTCCCATTGGCGAGAACAAGGTAACTAAACACCACACCGGATTTGACAATACGTACGTGACGCGTCGCTTTTCTTTCTCCTTGTATCAGACTCGGGCTAACAATTCGAGCAGTTTCGGTTACTGGACACCGTGCCATCCAAACATCATTCTCATCCAGATGACCAGTGTCTCCGTCTTCCTGCTGTTTGTTGCGCTCACCGGGCTTGCTTTGCCCACAAGCAAACCGTAATAGACGACTGTTTGAACTAATTTCGATGGTGAGCTTTGCATTTCTCAATCGGGATTTTCTGAATGATCTTGCTAGGGATTTGTCATCAACCTTTTCGAGCTTGGCCACATTGAATGTTGGGTCCGACGTGGGCAATAAGGTATGCGCTTTCGTTTCTCATTTTTTTCCTCTTCGACCCCGTTCAACATGAATCTTCAGAGGTCCCCAGGAACTTTCTTCTCCATCTAATTGTCAGAGACTGGCGTCCGAACCATGTTTTCGATAGTGGTAGCCTCTTCGACATGACTTTGAATATTTCGGCATAGCGCGATAAGATGAAGGAGATGACGCCACCAAACGGTAAGCCAGATTTGCTCCAGCGACCTGTCGAAATAGTACGTTTACCTTTCTCTATCTCTCTTTCAAACTGACAGGTATTCGACCAGTTTTGGTCAACGGATGACATGTCGCCAAAAATATTTTGTCGTCAAGTCGACTGGTCTCGCTACCCATTTCTTGTATTGTCCGTCGTTGATTCCTCGTCAAGAACATCCTCTCCCTTGAACAAAGACGGGTGAGAGAAACTTACCTTCTTTGTCAAGTATAGTGTCTGTTTGGACGGGTTAACATGAAACACCGAATCGACGTTAAGGTTAAGAGGAAGGGCGATGAGACACAATTCCCTCGTGCATGAAACCGACGATTCCTCTCTCACCGCCGAATAGAATCCCCGCGCCCAACGCCTCCGCGCACCACAACTCCGCCCAACTGCTCTGTTGTGAGTTGAGCGTGAGAGTGCAATATTGATAGAGTACCTGTGGCGTAAGTATTGTACCGTTACATCTGCATCAATATAATAGTTTGTTGTATCCGAGTTGACCACATAATACCAGAGACTGTACTCGTTACCGGCTAAAGTAACCGGATTTTCGTTCTGAGCCCGATATCTCAAGAACCCCTGTGTATTTTCTCATGAAGTAAGTGGTGACTTTGTAACATTATTACATTAATTCAAGACTACATACTTGAAATTCTATGAAAACTGCGAAACTTTCACAAACTCTGCCAAAAAAGGAAATCTGACGCTCGCCGCTGGGCCCAATGCATGGTGCTTTTTTGAACTCCAAGATCAAGACATAAAATAACATGTCAGACAATGCCAGCTGCCTTTGGTGCTCTGTGGAGAGATACAGAGAAATGGCGTCTCCAGATGGACCATAATACATATCTAAAATGTCTATTGAAAGTGAGCCCTTGCATTAATAAATAGACAATTGTATTACAAGTTTATTCGAGTACTGGAAAATATCAATTAGGAACACCATGAGCTACTTTCCGCTTCTCCAGAACCTCCTTTGGAAGATAAGATTACAGAGAGATATGGGCATACACGGAGATACCCACCCAAACATCTCTGCTCTCGACATCTCCGCCTTCGATATCTCCGCCTGTCAACATCCAACATCTCCGCGAAACGCACGCAACACTCAGTCTCCACCGCCCCCTCCACAATTCCAACGCTCTCCCGACCAAAAGATCTCCGGTGAGTTCATTTTCCCCAGGAATGGGTGTGGCGCTTCAACGTGGCGCAGGCTGATACATCACTGAGGCGATCATCATTCTATCTAGCCATCAAAAAATGCACAGAATGACCTTCTATCCGGTAATTTTGTCATTACAACATCTATATTCATACGTTTCTTCTCTAAATCTTCCTATTCAACCCTAACCCTAAAGAGAATTTTCACGTTCTGCTGGCCTAGTAGTTCTGGTATACATGCTCTGAGTGAGTTGGAAGTATACAGTGCTAGTTAATTTACATAGACAGGCAGACGAGAAACCGTAACCAACTCTTCTCTCAGTGCTCGCAACTCCCGCATCAAGTCTGCATCCGCCTCGTTGGACGGCGCTGTTCTGTGACCGGTTGTTGTGTTCGAGTTTGAACTAATATCAAGGGAAGTTTTTGTCCTTGTGATTCCCCGAGACGAGCCGAATGTTGTGGGAGGCGGAATGACTGTTGTCTGAGGTGGGATGAATGGGTCCACCCGTTGTATTTCTGCATTAATGGGTGGTTGCCAGTTTCTTCTCTGTTTCCGGCGCCGAAAAAATAACAAAACCAAGGCAATGAGAGCTAGGAACACGACTGATCCAAGGATTCCCCCAACGAGAGCGCCCACTGGAGTCTTTTTCGACGCAGGACTCGTCGTTGACGGTATCGGATCGGGTGTACCAGAGGCTCTCAGGCCGCTGAGGTCAGGCATAGTCGCGAGCGACGAGAATGTCGGCGTGTAAAGTATGTAGTCGATAATGAATCGTTGATGATCGACTCTCGTCAGAGTGGCCGTAACAGTGTGATTCCCGGCGTCCAAGCTTCCTGTTGTAAACATGATAAAATTGGGCTGTTCGGGGAACTTGTTTGTATTGACTTGAGTGGCGTCAAACGTTTGTAGGAAAGGCTGTTGATCATCAATACTGATGGTTAAATCAAAACTCCCGGCCAGATCCCATAGAAACGCCCCATATACTGTCATATTGGTTCCTGAGAGAGTATGAGAATATGAACGGAAGCAATGACATGACGGATATAACTTGCCGGTATATGAGAAGCTGAAGGAGGAGCCCAGAATCGAAGTCTGGTGAGTCGTGTTCTGGAATGTCAAGGCACTGTGAAGGGTGGTGACGCAACAGAGATTGAGAGTGGTCGGAACACTTGTTTCCCAACCATTCCCATACTGTATTCCATCATATGTATCGTCCACCATCAAAGTTCGTCCCAGTACTGGTGTATCATTGCCTAGTGTCGCTGCAATAAAATCGACCTCTGTCCCTCCAGTGTCCGAAACTTGCTTCATGGTGATGGTGTGTGGTCCGCTGTCGAGAACTGGAGATTGATACCACGTAGAGTAAATTTGTTGAGCCACAGTGGCATTGAAAGGTGGCTTCTCGTCAATGGAAATGCTTAAAACCGGCGAGAAGGGTTCTCCGATGAACATCACAGATGTTCCTATATACCGCTACGTCAGCCTTGAACAACTGGAGCAGGAATAGTCAAGAAGTACCTTGAAATTCAAGGTGAAGGGACGAGGTATTATCAAGAAGACGTGCAATTGTGCCACCGAGAAATCCAGCAGTAGCTCCAACTGATAAGTAATGTTGTCAAATCATGACATTCAACAAATTGCGGCACTCACCACTCGTTTTTACATATTGGATATCGCCGCTATTGTTGTCCAAGATATAATATATCGATGATGACTGGGCCATGCCAGGGAGAAGCCGAGTGACCGAGCAGGAAAGAAAACTCGTAACACGATGGTTCCAGGTCTTGTATGATTCACAAGCACCTCATCTATCCTTTATCTGACCAATTCTGAAATTACCGCAGCTCTCACAGCAAGATCGGTTGGAATGTTTGAGCAAGGGATTATTTCTGTTGTTAGGCCTGGCTGATCATATGTGAGTCAGTCCTTTCCAGGCTCAAATCTAGGACAACGCACAGGATGTTCTCACTCACTTGCATATATCTTCAAACCTTCCTCAGCTCAACTGAGCCAATGTTGATCTGCTTCGAAAGCACCCAACGATTTCCGAGAACAACTGGCGTGAAGCCTGTGAACATCAATGTCAATCTATGACACTGTAGCGCTGTAGCAACTGTAGCGAGAGATAGTATCGCAATACAAGTCATCATCGAGTAAGATTCACCAGGAAGGGACTGCTATCAAGACAAAGGCCTTGCATCTCGTGCAGCACACCATCAGCAGCTAAAGTGCACCATGATGGCTCCACATTATACGAGTACTTGTATATCTAAGAGCCCGATACCGGCGGTCCATCTGTCAAGATCATCCATCTTGGTCTAATGACGAAAGTTGACAAACCTATTTCTGTTGTCAGGCCAAGTTGATCCGACCTAGGTCAACGTACGGTGCTTCCAGTGACTCGGAGTGAAGGTATACATATCTTCCAAGCTTTCGGCCACAGGAAGGCAGTACAATCAAAGAAAGTGACCTGTTCCAGCAGTCTCAACCAGCCATTTCCCAGACATGGAAGCTGTTATAAGTCTAGGTTGAAGCAAAATTGACCGGAAAGTAGGAGATGTTTCCACACCAGGCTATGTCTATAAGCTGTGTGTCTCAATAAGAAGCAAAGCTGTCACACTTTTCTTGAGGTCTGATCTTTCCGCGCTGTCGCTTTGTTTCTGCTGCCGTTGCTGTGCTCACGGTACCATTCAAAAGAAAGGGAAGCTCGGAAGCTGTGCCTTGATGTGATTGAAGTCATGGATGTGGAAGCTGTAAATGTTCCGATCGGAAAGGCTGAACAGAAATTGGATTCCAAGGTACTTAGTCCCAGTGCGGCGCCGTGTCACACCATCTAGGGCACCGTGAAAAAGCAGAGTCAGTTACCACTGCCCGTGTAACTGAAGTGTAAGTAACTGATGGTAACTGTAACCGTAACTGATTTTTGCACAGCCCCAGAATTTGACCCCTCTGGCTTGTGATCGAGTCTCTTCTGCACAATTCAATCAGTATGAATCCATTGTGGATAAGATTGTACAATAGATACAGCTGGGAATTGAGATCTGAGATAGCACAACCGATCATACTTGACCAATTTTCTACACTCTCAAACAGATGCATCAAACAGTTGAATGACCTTGAGAGTTGGCCTTGAAAGTGGATTAAGAGTTAAAGAAAATATTGCATTCATGATTATATCTCCATTTCTGCATCACTATCTTCATGGAAATCTATCTTGAAGTTCCAGTTTCGCAAATTGTCTGTCTGGGGTCACTGGCCGTGTTCGGAAGTCCCCAGGCATGATGAAGATCTCAAGGATTCACCAGTGAGGCTTGAACACTACAGACTTGATGCACTAGATTTCTCTAGCTCTGCAGCTCAATTTCTTGAAAGGAACTTCAAGGAAACTGACTTGCAACTGAACCATAACTGAACTGTAACTGAATGCCTCTGAACCATAACTGAATGCCTCTGAACCGTAACTGAAGGCTTCTGAATGGTAACTACTAATGCTGTTATATTTGCCTCTCAGTATGTTGGGCAGTCACTCCTAGACTGTAAATCACTCCTTGAGGTCTTCTGACAGATTGAAAGTTCATGGGAAATGTAACTGTACAGTTGTAACTGACTCTGCTTTTTACCCAAGCCCCACCATCTAGTACTCATATCATGGATCAAATTACAAGTATGCCCTAATTTTGTTCATTTGTCCTGACAATGTCCATAATAGAGTGTTTCCTCTTAGAATCCCTAAATTCAACTCTAACCCTACACATATTTTCTTCCCATTCTCTTGAGCCGAAAGAGCATGTCATTTTATCTTCAGTGATGCTTCCCAGCTTGAAAAGCGTGAAAATCATGGTTTGATACCCGCAGATGTAAGTAGTAGGTATCAGATTGCGCTTTTGCGCTTGTCGCTTTTCCGCTTGTAACGAGCGGGAATATGGAAAAATTGCACAAGTTGAATGCATTTTGCTGAAGTTCATTTCTGCCTAAAGAATAACAAAGCCACGGCGAGGAGAGCTGGGAGAGCAACTGAACCAAGGATTCCTCCTCCGAGAGCACCAACTGGAGTTCTGTTCGAGACAGGAACCTTTGTTGGAGTGGCTGTACCAGGATTCCCGAGTCCACCAATGTTAGGTATCCTAAGGCATGGTCGCCAGCCTCAAAGAAAATGTCGGATTGTAGAGTAGGTAGTCGACGATGAAGGTTTGATTATTGCAGCGTGTCAAATTGACTAGGACAGTATGACAGTGCTTAAGCTGTCCGTTGAAAAGAAAAGGTAATTGGGCTGCTGAGGGAACAGGATTTTATTGACTTGAGAGGTGTTGAATGTCCGTGTGAAAGGGTGCTGATCATTAATGGTCACGGTCAGATCAAAGCTCTAGCAGATACCATCGGAGGACCCGTAGACGGACATGTCGGTGCCTGCAGCAAACTGAATAGGTAAGTTGCAGGATGTATGACTGACATACCAGTGTAAGTTAAAGTGAAGAAGGATCCCGGAATCGTTGTCTCATGTGTACTGTTTTGGAATTGCAAGGTGCTGTGAAGACTGAGAGAGCAACAGAAATTGAAAGTTTTTTCAATATTCCGCTCCCAGCTAGTGCTATAGTGTATTGCATCATAGGAATCATCAACCATCAGGGACTGACCCAATATTGGGGTCAAAGGTCCGGGGACTATCACAGCAAAGTCCAGTTGTGGACCGCTGCTGATGTTGATGGAAGGGATCCGGCATCCAACTCTGGAGACTGGTTGAACTGAGAGTAGACTAGGTCTCCCAAAGAGACCTCATATTGTGGGTTTTTGTCAATTGAAACAGTAAAAGTCGATGTCAGCAGCTCTCCAATGACCATAACTGATGTCCCTAAAAGCAATCAGACGTGCCGCTGCTGAATGGGGGTCAATGAACTGTGCTACGATATCTTGAAAGACTATCGGGGCAGATGTTCCCGGCTCACGAAGACCCTTCTCAGTCCCACCAAAGAAACTAGTCTCAGAGCCAATTTGATAGTAGAAGTTTATAAGCACTTGTGATTCATTCAAAATATCAAAATACTCACACTTCAGTGACCAGTAAAAGTGATATCTTAACCGTTATAGTATATCTGTGATGACTGTGCCATGTAAAGCGGAAGGATAGATGAAGAAAAGGGTTGATGGGAAGTGATGCCCTTCTTATATCTATTCCTCACGGCCTCATTCAATGATTTGTCTTCCCAAAAATGCTCACTACATATCAAGGTAATATATGAGGCAGTGTTACTATCTCCAAACAGCTCCCAACATGTGCCAATAGATGTGAATAAGCAGATCACTAGTATTCTTAAAGAGACATCAGCAATTCGTGTGGTTGTCTTTCGCTTACCTGGGGATGCTCATTGCAGTGTCTTTTGAATTGAGCTGGACCTGATGTCACTGTCACCCATTATCACACCCAGCCGCTCTTGAGTTCATTTGTGTGTGAGGAAATTCAAACTGGGTCGGCGACACCGGATCTACTCCAAACCTAAGGGACCGTCATCACGCTCCAATTCCTGCAGCACAGTCACATCATAGGACTGCACTGATTGACTTCCGGGTTGATGAATCAATCATCCTTATCCCAGGGTCTTGCATATCCAGGATCCAGCGGGACATATTCAAGACCTTCCAGCAGGAATAGGCCATAATAGTGCCTATATAGCATCTATTAGCATGGCTTGAGTAGACCCTGTCATAGCTCATGTATCAGGACCATCTATATATGTATAAGTAGCCCTGATACATGGTGACTGGCACACTGCAGCACATAATCAAGCCTGAGATATGTCAAAGCCAAATCGAGGCAGCAACTCCCGAAGTCCAGTCCCCAATGGGCATCTGATCCATGTTGCCTCACACTGTGGGAATTTCCATTTGAATGCAGCTGCAGTGTCATGACAATACCACCAAAGACCTCTCAGAGCAACGGAACTTCTGCCAAGGCTCTCAAAAAACTGGGAGGAATCAAAGAGCAGGTTAGTCATTTCTATACTCAGACCTTGGTCAAATTGTATCATTAGGTCATATCATCTTCTGCCGTACATGGCAACTTTCCTAGCACCTATGCTGCTGATGAGGACAGCCCACTGTCAGTCTTTTAGTAAGACACTGGTTAGACGCAAGTAGTTACGCCATCTACTTCTCATATGCTCTTCAAGGTCACCATAGCCATCTAGTATTGAGTATGTTGATCAATTCAGGCTGCATGATGATCCGAGAGAAGGGGTGCCAGATGATTGCTGCCATTCCATTTGATGCCATGTTTTGAGGTCCGAAGGGCAGTGATGGTGACCATTTTGAAGTGATGGTTTTAGATAACAACCAAACAAAGGATTGCATAAATAATCCACATCGAGGAATGATCTTTGTCTTCCACATCAACAACATCCTTCTCGCAAGTCTTCACCACTGGCTTTTCATGATCCCTGAGTCTTAATGGCTCAGGCATCCCAAATATTCCATGCCCTTGGCAATGTTGGTACTAGTGTCCATTATGACCCACCGCAATCCATTGGTGAGCCAGGGACATCTTAACTGACCACAATGCTTATTTATATATGGTGCTCATAGATCGACTTGCAAGCTCACGTTTTGCGAGTGGCTCTGAGACCTCCATTTCAACAGGTGGCTCTTTTCAGGTGACCTTTGATGGTATTTGACATTGACTATTGCATACTTTCAGCTTACTAGTGTACTTATAGGGATATTTGCGCTGATTATTGGGGATGCTTTCTCTTCACAGTTTTCTGTCTCCTTGGACAGTGTCAAGCCATTCCAAGCTACATCTATGTCAGACTTCCAACATACCTATGCTCAATGGTATCAGTCACCAACTGTCAGTGAAGGGATACATTCTCTCAATATCACAAATCTTGGCTCCAACAATATGGCTGTCAATTATATTGCAGCTGCAGCAGGCCGAAACACAGCATTGATGAATAGAACCTTACTCATTGATGAAACATATCCCTCAATTCATTATGGGGATGGGTGGAATTTTGACACCAATTCTGCATTCTTCCAAATCAGTTCTGGTGTTTCAGCCATGGCATTCCAAAATACCACTCATCAAACATCATCACCTGGTGCCAATTTTACCTTTTCCTATACAGGCATGGATTATATTTCTGATCATTGGCTCTGGAACTGACTGCAGGATGTTAGGTGGCAATATCAAAGTAGTCGGTTTCTTTTTATGGAACCAACTAGGAAGCTTTGACCTGATCGCAACTGTTGACAATCAGTTGCCCGTGTCTCAAACCTTTGATGCAAGAGCTGATCAAAATCCAGAAAATTTCATTCACCAGCCTAATTTCCTCCTATTCTCAAGTGAAGGTCTACAGGCTGACAACCACACCATCACATTGAGTCTTGCAAGATGTGATAACCAGACACTCATTATTGATCATATCTTATATGTGTCAGCATTCAACTCTCTTGCAACCATGCCTGATGTCACTACACTTGATACACATCCACCAATGAGCTCTAGCCCATCCAATATCACATTACTCCCCACCATCATTTCAGCTTCATCAGCTGTAAAAAAGGTCTCTGCATCATCACTGGCAGGAGGGATCATCGGAGGGATCATTTTTCTGTTGCTGGTCCTCTTCCTGTTTCTCTGGAAGAGTCGAGCTCGAAAACACCAGCAAGCTGATGTTTCACCAGCAACAGCTATGAATGAATATTCTGGATCCAAAAGGTATATAGAACGAACTCATTCCTTCTCTGGATCCAGCATCACAAGTTATGATCAGCATGGAGAGATCATGTGGGAAATAAGAGCCATGCGGGAAGAAATTAGAAATTAGTCTGGACTCCCTAATTATCTGACCTTGACAACTGCATCTTTGGAAGAACAAAATGAACCCTGGAAGAGATTTTGACTAATATAGTAACCTGTCTGTAGTTTATTGTTGATATCAAATACATTGAAGTATATATCAAGGGGAAAAGGTTTACTATTGGCCTAAACATTGTCATTTCACACATCAATATAAGAACAACATGACCTTGCCCTGACTCTTGAAAAAATTGTCCAAATTTTGCTCTAGGTATCCTGACTTTGAGCTGCTGTTTGTATTAGACCTTCGGTCCACTCCTCACAGCATTAGATATAGACTTCAGGTAGTGAGAACATTATGCTTGAGGTTTGACTGATGATTTAATCAGTCCCAGTTGGCGATGACAGTCTCCGCGATAGCTTCTACAATTCTGGTAAAGTTTGCTTTTGGAACTTGCACAGGTATTCTGTTAGCCAACATGCCTGAGCCAGTTTGCTAACAAAAATAAATAGTAACTGCTGTGATTGAAGTTTCAACCAGGTAACACAATATACATGGATTCCAGCATCAAATTAGTCAGAATTACGCATGTTCTGCCTCCTCCTCTTTTGCTCCAACTCCAATTGAAGCTGTATAATATTTCTGGCGAGTTTACCAGGCAATGAAAGACTCAATTTCACAACTGACTGGGTTAAGTCCAGACACTCTGTAAGACTGTAAGTGTCTATTCATAACACTTTTCTTCACTAGAAATTTTTAAATGCAGAGGCTTTCCTCTGCATCACCACTTTTAGGACACATTATCAAAAATGAAACAAATTCCCTTGAAATATTTGCAATCTCTGTGGTACAGTTTTGAATTTTTGAACAGTCAGAAAAGCCATGATATCATGGAGGTGTGAAAGCAGATACTAACCCAACAGTGGATTGCTGACCTTCTATAGATGGGTAACAATGTTTGGGAAGAGGTGTTTGAGGACTTGAATATATTTACAGATAAGGTGTTCAGTGAAGTATGTATCTCTGGAAGATTTTCACAACAGCTAATACATCCAATACCTAACTTTGGATGAGTCAAATGTAAAAACTTTGACACAAAGAAATAGTTGAAGAATTTCCTGAAATATCTGGTAGATTTCAGGATAGGCATTGAGACCACAAAAAATGTCTGATGGATTTGCCTAACACAAAATTTAGCCAAAGCAATGCAAGATGCATCTCCTAGGTAACTCAATAGCAGAAAGAAAGGCCAGTAACAGTGTACAACCTATTTGGATCATGATCAAAATATATATTGTGGGTCACAAACTCAAATGGCTGAGGACAGCTCAGGAGAGTACAGAGGATGTGATACACTTTCTGCACATCTAGAGCATGAGAAGGTAGTTATATAGCTTATATGGACCAAACCAAATATATCAGACCTGACAGCTGAAATATGAGATGATAAGTCTTTCTCATAGGCAAAGATGCTAAATGGACTATCAAATAAATGTTGATAATGCTGTATTAACAGGTAATCTATTGTCAATCCAAGTTTGAAGACTTGATGTGGTATAGAGGGCACCATAGCTCACATGATACAAATCCCTGTTAAAACTAAAATGAACTCAGTACTATTATACTACTTGCTATTAGAGATACTAAGACCTGATTTCTCCATGATTCAATGCTGAGGTCCATAAGAAATCAAGACAAAGTGTCTTGAGGATTCAAAGGGCAACCATTCTATCAGGTCTCGTTGACAAGCTGCAAAGCCTTTCTGTTCGCACTCGTCTCAATCCGCCGCTAAGCCCTACACCGACGCTCGAAGCTCTCAATACTGCTGTTGAGAATGCTCTCTCTGAGCTCGGAGAATCTGTAGGCAACAAGGTCCTTCCCCCGAAAAAGAAGGTCACTTCGAATGCGAGAAATGACTGGCAAAAGACAAAATCTATCATGGGTTCAACACAGAAGACAGCGAAAAAGAGGACTCATACAGATGCCTATTCCGGTGGTGAGTGCAGTGGTAAAAGTGCTGCCACAGATGCCCGAGCACCGCTCAAAAAGGCCAGAATGTATGTCAATATCAATACTCGTCTTTATAGTCTTACAAATGTTGGCAGCGATGCACCTACAGTGGCGCCAAGGCCGGTTCTTCAACCTGTGCAAACTATGGCCAACTTTCCTTTCACATTTTCGGCAAACTTGTCACTTTTGCCTCCATTATCGCAGTCAAATCAGCTAACCCCCACTATTCCAGTCACTCCTGCAATGTCAGCCTCTACGGTCACCAATTATTACTCTTTTCCAATTCAGTATTATGCCGGACCACGAGGCGGAACGGGCAGTGGGTCTTATTATTCGTAGCACAACTTGTAAAGTATTTCTGATAATTACTAACCGCGCCCGAAAATCGGGACCCCGACAACCACCCGACGCTCACATGGAACAATTACTATATGGGGCGATTACGAAAAAGGAAGCGTGGGGGCAAAAACATCTAAGTCTCTCCCGTGTGTCAAAACTGGTCGCCATTTCCCACGGATACCAAACATCCTTTTTCGACTTCTTTCCCCCACCAAACAAGTGCAAACATGAACTGAAATTTTTTCTCGTTCTACCGCTCCATCGAGTATGCCTTTGTTGCCTTTTCTTCAATGAAAAACCCGGAAAAATCACGATTTACCCTTAGAGTCTTCCATTCTTGGGTTCCCCTCCAGGGCGCTGCACCATTGACCAGCCGTTTGGGCCCGAGGCCGTGTAACCTTTCTTTCTTCCTTTGTACCCTTGCTTTGTCAAGGCCATATCTGCAGAATTTAGCCGACATGCAGCGACAACTTATTGGGTCAAGCGAACTGTTGTAAAACTGGGTTTGGGACTCAGAGAGATAACCAAAGAATTGTGTTTATCTGAGCTCTAGTCAAACACATGAGGAGCTACTGTAAACTACCTGGTACAAGAAACCTTCCAGAACCTTCTCCAACGTTCCTTCTCCGATATTACTCATCAGCCGAGATGTGCTTACTCATGTACCACAATGCCAGCTTGCCATTTTCCCACACGAACCAATCCTTAACGGCGCAAGCGCCAATCTCCCTCACTCTCCGTAAGTATTAGCTAAGATCCAGTTTATTTGAGAAATCCATCCATATATATGATAACGAAGACGTCCAGCAATTTCAGCACCGAGCTGGGTGATGAAAATAAGAGAAATCAAGGCATTTTGATCTTGCGGTACTGGGAAATCCTGGGGTGGAAGCCCAAAGTGAGAATCATGTTCTATTTAATTTTATATTTCAGCTTTTGGAAATCAAGGGAATGGCATTGTTCTTGGCCACATTTTCACAGAGAACGATGGGCGTTGGCGATACTGATTGAGAAAGCAAAAAGAGCCGAGCTTGCAGAACAGAACTTTGCAGAGATAACCAAGAAGGCTTTGAAGAGCAGACTGAGTTGGAAATTTGAGACAATGTAGATGTTTGTTGAGTAGATGACAAGTCAAGGGAAGCTGTATAAGTCACGACTCATTTCTCTCCCGTCCCGCCTTACAAAAAAGGATAAATTAAAGGACTTATGGAGATATGGGGAATCACTGGTGCATCCGAAGTTGCTCCGTTGCCCACATATTACCCTCTCTCGTCCTTCGGAGAGTTCGGGGACTGAGATCTAGGACACGAGAAGTTTGTTCATGACCTGGTAAGTCTGGCTTCCTGAAGCCTCTCGCCGAAGACTTGGGGGTTGCAACGGTATGACAGTGGGTTCGAACATCTGTAACGAGACAAATCGCCGAGGACTCGTGCACATGCTTGGAGACGGCAGTGGCACCTGATGAGACCCGGTTTTTCCCATGGCCGTCAGGCTTCGGGAGCCATCTTTCGGGGTTTCTCATGGCGTTTAGACTGCTTCTTGGTTCTGCACCTCTCCTCGAATGGCCCCAACTCTTCTGCAATGCATGACGGGCCTGATATTGGTCTGGACTGTATCCAAGATCTTAAAGGCATATAAGACCAACCGCGAGGTATGCTTTTCTTTCTTTTATCTTCAAGTGCTCAAGGCGTACTTTGCATAGCTCGCCCACATCCCTTGTGTCGGACACTCTGGTTTTTTGTCCTCATGGATTTCGGCAGTGAACTTTATCAAGAATGGCCAAGACTTGTACCAAGAGGGATACGAAAAAGTCAGTATACCCCACAACTTGAATCCGCCATTGATCTTGCTGACTCATATCACAGTACCCAGGAAGAGTTTTTCGTGTTCCCCTTCTCGACAAATGGATGCTGGTTGTGAGCGGAGAAGACCTGATCAATGACGTTCGTACAGCTCCGGACGATAAACTCTCCATCTTGGAAACCAGCGCCGAGGCGAGAGCTTCATTGTCATTTTTCCAACATTTAACTGATGTATACCACTTAGATACTTCAACTTGACCACACGCTCGGTCGGTGAGATAGTTTTATCTTGTTCTCCTCGATGTTTTTGGTGACTCGTTATTCAGGGAGGTAACAAGTCCTCACTTGACTCATTCTCCTTCTCCATAACGTCATGTTGAATGGTTATTCAGATTTGGACCAATCCGTATCATATGGATGTCGTACGAAATCAGGTTACGCGACTTATTGGTGCCAAATACAGCGATAGTCGAGACGAGATTTCATCTGCTTTGAATGATCTAGTACCTTCCCAAGAAGGTTTGGGTTTTTCCTGTGCTCAAATTTATTTGTTCATTGTTTAGCAGAATGGCTCAAGGTTCCAGTGTACGACATGGTACTCCGGCTCGTGACAAGGTCAAGCAACCGGTTTTTCGTTGGGTTACCTTTGTGTGCGCAACTTCATTTCTCATTTTACTAGACAAATAACTGGATTTCAGGTCGTGATCCAGAATACACCACACTGAGCATAGACATTACGAAGGAGGTGTTTATCACAGGCGTGACGCTCAGCATCTTCCCCGCCATTTTCAGACCGTAAGTGTTGCAATACGCGCTATGTCTTGATCTGACATATACAAGAATTGCTGCTCGAGCTTTGGGCAAAGTCGAGTCACTCATCAACCAGGGAATAAGGTGATATTCATAGATATCATTCAGCTAGTGACTGACCGACGCCTAGACTTTTGGGACCCACGATCGCTCACCGCCTCGAGATGGAAAAGGAATATGGCGTAGACTGGCCTGACAAACCTGTGTGTTACCATTTCAATTGAATTTCAGGCTGAATCTCACAGACTCGTAGAGTGATGGTATATCATGGCTTCTCGATTTTCAAGGCCAAGATCGGTCGGTTCGTAGTATCTTGATTCGTCTTCTGGGTATCGATGTTGCAGCGATCCACACTACATCAATGGTAAGTGGTGATACGGTGGATAAAGTATTCCGTATTGACGATCAACAGGCTTTGACTTGGGCGCTATATGAGCTCGCAGCGCACCCTGAGGTCGCCGAGCCTCTGCGTCAAGAAATACAGGCTATCACCGAAAGCGAAGGATGGTCAAAGGTCGCAATGGTTCAAATGCGAAAGTTGGATAGCTTTCTCAAAGAATCGTCGCGGATTTATAGCAGCTCTGGTAAATTCTCTCCAAACCGACTTGTTCAACGCTGATATACCGGTCAACAGCAAACATCATGCGGAAGACACGCCAAAAATATACCTTTTCTGACGGAACCACAGTCCCCGCTGGCTACTTTGTACAGGTCATCAATCGTGCTATTTGCTTTGACGAGGTGAAGTCACCGTATGAATCAGTTTCAGCGCCACCTGATCTGATTCATAGAAATACTATCCGAATCCAGAAGAGTTCCAGCCTTTCCGCTTCTCGGACCTGAGACAGCAAGCAGGGGAGAGCATCAAGCATCAGATGAGTACCCCAGGGGTCGATCATCTTCTCTTTGGAATTGGACGACATGCATGGTCAGTGGTTTAACACCGATGAATCTCTTGTTTCTTACATATTCCGACAGCCCTGGTCGTTTCTTCGCGTTGAACTCGACGAAACTTGCGTTGGCCGAAATTTTGCTGAATTACGACATGCGTTTTGATCAAGATGGATATATTCCTCCAGCACAGTGGTTCAATGCCATCATTATGCCTGACGCAAAGGTTGGAATATTGTTCCGCAAACGAGCTACATAATACATAGAAGTCTTTGACTTGAGGTGTTTCGCGAACGAGCTCCATAGTTATTTCTCTTACATTGTACATACTAGGAAATTTTTGACTTGGTCGGAGGAAAGTCCGTGGAAATTAACTTCTCAACCCGACTCCTGACAGCCTTCCACGACGGTGTCCTTGCCAGTCTCTTCGCCCAGTAGAAGCCCTGAAAATTCCAGGGGACACTCTACCGAAATGCCAGACACTCAAATATTCAAAGTAAACTCATATTTCTGGTCCTTGTTCAGTTACTCCTACTTACAGTAGCCGAATTCCAGGCCACATATAGTGGAATTCCTGTCTATGAGATGCAAGTGTTTCCTTTCACGCGAACGACACGGCTTTTATGTCGGAAAAATAAAAAGTGCCTCATGAGGCATCATGAGGCCTTGTGAGACATCTGAGGCCGGGGCCGTTTCAAATTTTTGACATTTCGCCCCACGCGTGACCTTCCTAAAAGGGAAATTCGGCACATGACCTGCGGCATCATTCGGCAAGGAGGCTTTTTGGTTTATTCTGCCGAGTTATTGTAACAATGAATAGACCCATCGTCAATTTTACTCTTATGCTGGTGGCACGTCCTTCATGCATGGCAGAAGCATTTTGTGATCACCCAGTGGCCGGAGCTTTGGACTCTTTTAAAGCAATGGGTACGAATGATGACGGAGGCCGAGTTTTCGGAGATCTGGGAGAAAATAAAATCACCAGGCTTTGCGCCACCAAGTATGGTTGAATATATCGCCAAGACATGGCTGCCAGTCAAAGAAATGTGGTCAAATATCTATCGCCCTCATTGTTCAGTCTATTCTCAGGGCAACACAAACATGCTCGTTGAAGCGTAAGTCGCCTTGTTTCATGTTCATCAGAAACTTATCTTGTGTGTTATCCAGTTGGCATCATTTGCTCAAGAGTAAATTTCTCGAGGGTAAACGGAACCGCCGTCTTGACCACCTCATTCATATATTGGTCCAAGACACGATCCCGTATTTCATTCAACGGCATTATCGGCAACTCAGTGGCTGGGATGGCATCAATCGCGAGTTTCAAAAGCGTCGTGAGATTCAAGCTAGAGCAAAATCTATTGCCAAGCATTCCATCACTCCTTGCGATGATGCAGATGGGTCAATGTTTCAGGTGGCTTCACAATCAAAACCGAATACTTGGTACCAAGTCGACTTGGAGGTGTATTCATGTGAGTGCCTCTCATTCTCTGGAATTGACTTCTGCAAACACATATGTGCTGTCCAATATCATTTTCCAGAGGTCTACGAGACCGCTTCTCAACTCGCTGTTTCGGCCACTGCGGTGATTGCGCCACAGATCATTCCATCAAAATCACAATCAGAATCAGATGCAGAACCTCAAGCTGATATTGGTGAATATCTTGTCTCCGAGCTGATTCACAAGCTTCAGGCTTTGAAACTTGCTGCGAAAAAGCCATCGACACTCAAAGCGATGCCCATGATGTCCACTCTCTCCGAAAATCTCACTGCTGTGCTTGAGGAGCTCTCAGTTCCTTCAGGTATTCTACCAGCTCGAAGGAAGGTTTCTCCAAATGAAGGTTTTGGCTGGAACAAAACAGCACCACAGTCAAAATATCCAGACCCGCACTCAGGCAAGGCAGCTTCTGGAACTCTTGCTAAAGCTGATGCAAAAAAAGGACCTCTGGGAACATCGTACGTTGTTTCTTGGTCCAATTTACTGACAGACTGACTGAGCCACTCAAACAGTGCAACAATTCTGAATGTTCCTCCAATGCCAAATCCAACACCCTTTCCATTCACTTTCACAGCACCATTTCCAAGCTCCAGTTTCAACCCACCTACTATTGACTTCGGCCAAAAGGTCAGCTATATATCTTCTACTCCTCCTGATTTCAATGCTGCGACATTTGATTTGAGAGACACAGCAGCTCTCAAAAGCCTTCTTCAGCACGTCGGACTGAGAGCTTTGTGTCGACATTATGGAGTCAAAGAAAAAGGTAGCAATTATGACATTATCGAGGAGCTCCAGAAACACGCTCCGAAACAGTAAAATGAAAATTCTGTGTCCACATCCGGTCTGTCACAGCATGTAATAATATATTATGGTTTTGTTTATTCCAAGCTCAGATTGCTGGCCGAAACAGTCACTTGAGGAGTTTCCTTTCTGGGAAGTCACGCGTGGGGCGAAAACTCCCGATCTGCCATTTCATGAGACATCACGAGACAGGCTGTACAATCACAAGACAATGTGAGACCAGCCGGTTCTCATGAGGCCTCCTGAGAAGGATCGCATGCTCAAAGGAAAAAAGATTTTTCATTTTTCAATGGTTATTTATCTTTGTTGATTAGCTCTTTTTTCTTATCTTTTTGCTTAGCTTTTTTTTTGGGATTTAAGGGTTTTTATTTTTAATGTTTTTAGTGGGATTCAAACTTGTGATTTACTTGTATTCAGCTTATGTAAAACTGCTGTGGTTCCATTAAGGAGTTGATGAAAACCCCTAAGCCAAGCTGGCTCATAATACAGTAGTATGGCTCACACCCAGTGAAAGTGGGCTTCAGTGGTTAGCCACATCTAAAGACCTAAAGACCTAACAGCTCAATGCCTTCACCTCAAGTCAGTATCATTTACATCTAACTCTAAAAAAGACTCTAATGTTCAGCAGGGTTCGGCAGTGGGCATGTTGGCCCACATTTTGGTTCGACTAGCTCTTGTAAACACTGCCTTGCTGACCATCACACCTATTTTTTTGGCATGGCCCTGAATTTCGCAGTTAGCTGTAAAGGTTGATAAATGTTGCAGGTTCAGCTGAAATGACAGATATTTATATGGGCCCATGGCTGCGGCATTTTGATGCTGCTTCATAGATTGGGCGGACAGCATCAGAGAACATAAACGGCCCAAAAATAGTAACAGTTGCGGCACTACGTTACGGTCATGCCGATGTGAGGGATCCTTGCGGACGGTGTGGAAAGCACGTCGATATATGAGTATGCAAATGAACAACACACACAACAACACCAACACACCAATACACTCTTTATATCCTCGATAAGTTCGGGTTTCTTATAATAGAGATAGTCCAAAGTACAAACACTTGTCTGTACTCAGTGTCTTACGTCTGGTCGTCTTTGAGAGCTTTTAACTGGGTTTATAGCTTGTTTGAAGTGTGGTAACACTAGGGTTTGTGGTCTCTTGACCGAAGAACGATTTGCACTAAGTAACTTGACTAGAACTTAACTAGAACTTGACTAGAGGTTTCTCTTTTGAGACTAGAGGGTGCACTAAGCAACTAGACTAGACTAGACTTTGTTCAAACTTGTTCAATTCGTCAAAACGTCGGTAACTGAGTCCAAGAAACAAAGTAATATTTATCCACAAGTCAGCTACTAGCTTCCAGCCTTGGTCAGGCAGTCACTTGTTACTAACTGGGTTCAATGCCCTACAATGTTCTAGATATTTACTACAAACTTAGAGTCCTTAAATACTGTTCAGAAACGATAACATAATACACTTGAGTCATTCACAGGGGTCTCCGAGTCGGATTGCCAAGGTGGCCGCACAACATCAGTCATCCTGCTATTAATAGTACAACCGGGTGAAACCTCCTAGTGGGGTCTCTTGCCGATCAGGTATTTTGAGAAGTGCAGAAAGAAGACAAGTCCTTTAGTCCCTTCTGTACTCTCTTATTTGATTCTCATCATCTAGTCTTGTGTCAAAAGTACGTCCCTTGGTATGAACAATTGTCCACACTGTGGGTCCATCTTTATATAGGGGTATCCTTGTGGGTTGCCCTGATTGTTCCGCAATCATCTTGGTTTCCACAAGTGACATCGGTCAAAGCTCCGGTCATGTAATTCTTATGACAATGGTCCGGTTAGAGCTCCGCTTAGTCTGTACTAAGGAGTCATCGCCGTTTCACAGTGCTAAGTCCTCCAGCCTTAAACAGACATCTTGGCTCGCAGGGTTTCATCATGTATTCAGTCTCGGCCATTATGTGAACACCGCTGTTCTTCTTGTAGTCATAGCGCGCCGTCTTTGGTCTTAGGAGTACCTTCTGGGCTGATAAGTACAGACACAAAGCACGGACACTTGTTAATGCTTGACACTCTTACTAGCAACCTTGAAGCTCGGTTCTAGCGCTCCATCAACATCCCAGCAGTCAAAGAGATGCCAAACTGCCCAGTTTGGTATGAAAACAAGGTTGAATTTTTATATGCCCCATCATCTCCCCCACACAGAGATCTCAATTGTCCCCAATTGAACCCGATTGATACTCCAATGTGTAATCGTAGCGGTTTCTTTTGTTCATCCTAGCTTTCCTGAAGGGTACGAACCCTTGACTAGTCGTGTTCAATTCTGTCTCGTCTAATGCAGATCACTTATACAAGTGTTTGGCGGTATCCTCGATCTTCAACAATCCCTGTGGCAAGGACACTTGTCCGTGCTCCGGATCCGTGGTTAAAAACGTGGTTAAAAACATGATCTCGCTCTAAAACACAGAGTTTTTCGTCTTTTTCAACCAACCAACTTCGCCATCTTGGGTTATTAGGTCGCCCGTGTCCGTTGCCAAAAGCTCCCCTTTTTATAACCGGTGATTAAAGAGCGCGGAGGTCTGCAAAATGATTTCCTTTGATGGGGATCTATTTTTAGCAAATCTCGATTTTCGCGACTTCTCTTCTTTAACCATTTTCGTCAATGCCTTTTGTGAGTTCTCCGTGTTTGATGGCTTCCCATGGCCTATTTTACTTCATAAATAGCCTTCGCCCATCAAAATTTTCCGCTAACTCCCATCTTTCTCGTCTCTAGCCCCAACCCTTGTCGTTGCTACTAATTCGTCATGTCTGCTGTTTGTGAATCCTCTATAGCTAGTTCTCGCCAGGTGTCTCCCCACGCCGAGGTTCCACCTGTCTCTCAAGAGCCGCTCAATCCTGAGATCGCAGTCCTGCCTGTTGTTCCGTCGTCGCCTGTGGCGTCGTCATCTCCTGATGCCAATGAACCTGGTCCGCCCTCCTTCCTCTAAGTCTTTGTTCTGTCCCTTTTACTGACTCCATCTTGCCAGTAGCCGAGCCTGACAAGCTCGAAGGTGACGAGGAGACTCCTGTCAAACCTAAGAAAGGGGGTAAACCCTCTCCATCGCCTGGTGTGTCTCATGTTCCCCTGCGCTCTCGTCTTTTAAATAGTGTTCCAGCACCTCGGTCGCCTGGTGACGAAGCTCAACCAGAGCCTAGTCTGCATCCAAAGTCGCCTTCACCTGGTGAATCTCATCCCTACACGTCGTTTCACATCTCTTGCTAACAGCCTCTTTTTAGCAGCTTCTTCCCGTGGCTCGCCAAAGCCAACTTCACCCGTCATGCCTACTTCAAATGCTCCAAGCGAGCATCAACCGTCAGCTTCTCCTCATAAGCTTTTCACTCGTCTGTTTTTATCATCGTGAGCGCTAACCCTTGTTCGTAAAGCGCCTGCTTCACCGAAAACGCCTGTTCCCTCAACTCGTCCAGATCCGCTAATAGGGCACCTTTCAGTGGGGCTGTCGATGTGAATGGACTCTTCGAAACAGATCTTATAAAGATCTATAACTAATAACCCAAATACACACTAACTCTCTTTTAACACCCTAAGTAATTCAGGCAGCTATTAAGAAAGAGAAAGCCTTTCAACAAAGTTGTAAGATTTCGATCGCGCACTACTGGTCTCTTGCAGACAGAAACTCAACTCAGTTCACTTTGACGGTGAACCTTGCACAGTTTTTGTAATGGTTTTAATTCACAAGGAATATAAAGGGGATAGTTGCAGGGCTACTGCTTCAATGGGTGTCGGGCTACGACTTCAATATGTCTTTTCAGACGAACACAATTTTATTGCACCTCGGAGCACCACATCCTCGTGTACACACTAGCACTATCACTGGGTTTGTACCTCGGATCACCACGTCCTCGCGTACCACAATAAAATGAGATAAAATGTTCCACTTCAGACTCTGCTTGTGGGCTGAGCTTTGTGGGGTACAATTCACTGGGTACTAAAGATACAAACGTTCTAGTTTTATAGTAGTTCTACATTATTCCATAGTCTGCTGTGTTGATAATACAAGTCCCGTTTGGGACCTCGCCCTATGCAAGTCTTCCCATTCGGGCTCGACTCAGTCATCTGCCAAGACTAGGTTGTCCCTATCAGGCTCGCTGCTTTGTAGCTCTTCCTGATCAGGCCAATCCCTAGTCATCCTTGTCCTAAACCAGCTACCTTGAGTAAAGCTGATTCATTGCTGATTCTAGGCTTTACTCGTGGTAGTGCAGGCTTTCCTTGTACTCGACTGTACTCACATAGCACTGGCTTCGAACATGTGTTATAACAATTGTTCTTTGTTTTATCCGTGCTGAGCCTTCATATGAAACAGTGTCTTTGTACTGTCTGGCTTTCACCAAGTTACTTGATCACATGTGGGCATGTTATTGTTTGTTGTTTGGCTACTTAGCTCTGCACGTCCCAGCGAGGTTCACGTCACAGCGTAAGTTACCGAGTTTCTCGAGCATCGAGTATTTATCCTATGTTTCTACCGAGTAGTGCAGCCCGCATACAGTCGGTTTACTAGTAGAGTCACTGCGTTTGTTGTCACGTTTCCCATCGAGTATTCAAGCAAAGCGCCGTTCAAATGCTGTTGCTGGATCCTTCTAGGTGCTTGTTTCATGATTGGCACTGGTACTGGTACTCTTCTAGACAAGTCGGAACTCCTCTCTAGGCAATTAGTGTCCCATTCGTAATCAGGAAAGATGGTCATATTTACTAGATATGCCGAAAATACAGGGTGGATCGTTTCCAACCCTATTAACAACTTCAAGGAGGAAGCAGGTCGGGCGTGGAAGGAAGAAAGGACATGGAAAATAAATCGAAGAAGTCTTATTGTAGAAGACGAGCTCGAACATGGAGCCTCCTTTGAGCAAGCCTGTACCTATGCAATGGCACTTGTACCAGATCTGGAAGAAAGGTATAATCCTTCGAAGCAACTCCCATACGATGAAAGACATCGCACGAAGAGCAGTATACTTCAGGATGACAAGTTACACCTGGTTAAAACCTGGTTAGCTGACCCTTTCATTCGACCTGAAGGATATAGTGATAAAGATTATAAGCATTTCATTCGATATGCCAGACATTTCTTCATTGATAAAGACAACCAACTGTATAGGAGGCATCCTGAATCTCGACATAAATTGGTGGTCGAAAAGGAACATCGTACCTATATGTTGAAGGCATCTCATGACAGTCTTGGGCACAGGGGTATGCATGCTACAGTGGCTCTTATTGGGGAAAGATTCTGGTGGCCAGAGTTTGAAAGGGACCTCAACCAATACATAAAGACCTGCCATCAATGTCAAATCCGACAGAAGAAGCTTTCTTTAGCTCCTCCTAGGGTTACGCATACGCCGGCGATCTTCCAGACTCTTCATGTCGACGTATTAAAAATGTCTACACCTTCGAACGGGTGCTCACATATCGTTCACGGATGGGATTCTCTATCTTCATGGCCAGAAGCAAGGGCTTTGGTACATGAAAATGCTAGGACGATAGGTCAGTGGTTATTTGAAGAAATAATCACCTGATGGGGCTGTCTCAAAAAGATTGTCACTGATAACGGGGGCGCCTTCGTAAAAGCGGTAGAATGGATAGAGAAGACATATGGGATCAGGGGGATCCAAGTCTCAGCTTACAACTCAAGGGCAAACGGAAAAATTGAAAGAGGTCATTGGGATATACGGCAAGCCTTAGTAAAAATGTGTGAAGGCAATATGAAAATGTGGTACTACTTCTTACCCCATGTTTTATGGGCCGATCGAATCACAACTAGGAAGTTGACTGGCTGCTCACCATTCTTTATGGTCACTGGAGCGCATCCAATTATACCTCTGGACATTATCGAAGCAACTTGGTTGCTGCATCTGCCTGATGGAGTTATGACACAGGCAGAGTTACTCGCCTATAGAGCACAAGCCCTGGCGAAGCACAAAACCCATGTCGATGAGATGAGGAAAAGAATCACGAAGGAGAAACGAGAGAGACTACTCAAGTATGAGGAGGAACACAAACATACCATTGGAGACTATGACTTCGTACCTGGAGATCTAGTTCTGATTCGAAACACTACGGTAGAAAAGAGTCTGAACAAGAAAACAAAGGACCGTTACCTAGGACCTATGATTGTGATCAAAGTTACCGAAGGAAAGCGAGTCATAGTCACCGAAATGAATGGCAACGTGCTTCATGGACGGTATGGGCAGTTTAGGGTCATTCCCTACTTCGCCAGACCTCACATAAAACTTCCGGATAATATTCACGAAGTTATCGATATCACAGCAGCCAAGTTAGAAGAAATTGCTAACAAAGGACCCATTTACGGTGACGAAGTCAGATACAATGACAATAATAATCCGATCCTAAAAGGAGTTAGATTGGCTGCAAAGGATTCGGACTCCGAAGACGAAGATGAACTTGTTGAAGAAGATCAGTCACAACCGGACTCGGATGAAGATCTAGAGTAAATGGGGACAAACAATCAATTCATCAAGAAGGGTTTTCTAAAAAGATACAAGGACTATTTGGAGGAAAAAGAAGCGATATTTTGGGGTTATCTGGAAGGAAATATATGCGAAGTTGGGATTCTAAGGATCTAAAGACTTGGGTCGAAATATTTTATATATAGACTGAGTTGGGGTTCGAAGAAATCTGAAAAACGACTTAGAAGCAGATATTTTTAATTCGGATAAGGCCATTAATAAGCAACCTCAGTCTCCGATTCGCCGGAAGTGGCACCGCCAGCAGTATTGAGTTTGGGTTCAGTGATCTCGACAGCAGCATCAGCAGCGGTGTATGCATTGTCATCATCAGTGGCAGCGAGCTGGGAAGAGGGACCGGCTGTGTTAATAGAGGAACAGTGGAACTGAGTGTCCGACTTCTTCGGCAGTTTGTTACGGTTGTCTTTGACCATACAATTGAACTGTTTGAGAAGGTGAGAACGCTCGCTGACACAAGTGTCGTAGTGAACAACAACGGACTGAAGCTTGTCAGCAGCAATGTCGGCTTCATGGGCAAGATCGTCCATCCGAGTCTGGATAGTGTCGAGGGACGGGACTCCAGCCATGAAGGTATCCAAATGATGACGAGCCTGCTTGACAGTGGTGGTATGAGCATCGGTGATACGAGCGGAACAGTTGGCTTCAGCGTGACCATGCTGGCTGCACTGTTCTAAGTTTAAGTCCATATCTGTTTCGGAAGTTCGAAATATTCGACTTACGAAGAAACAGTAGGGCTTCTTAGAAAGGGAATCGTCTAAGTCGAAGGGATCATCGATGATCATAACGTCGTTGGCCTGGGCCTTGTCGATAACCTTGATAGTGAGTTCGTAAGCATTGGAACAAACGTTCATGTGAGGAAGTTCGTGATACGGAACGACGATAACACGTCCAGAGTAATAACGCTTTGAATCTTGAAATGGGAAATTGAAAGTACGAAAGGAAAAGGCTTACTTGAGTTGACTTTCGAAACTTCAAGCCAGACAGAGGTCAAGCACGAGGAGCGGGTTCCTCGTGCAACTGGAGAAGTTCGAAATATTTCATGATCATTAGCATGTGGTCCATGAAGTGATCTAGAAGAAACGAGCCGTGTTAATCTTGCGTCATTTAGTCGAAGTGACTTTACCTGAGGGCGGGGCTGATTGAACATTAATATGATGCTTCGGTCGAAGATGAAAGTGCTACCCTCTTTGTCGGATTCAGAATCTACGACTAGAGCAGCCGACTTGGGTGCCTTTTTCGCAGCTCTGGCGCGATCCTTTCAAGGGAAGAGGTCAGCATTTGAGAAAAATGTTTAAATGGAAACGTACTTTTCTGGGAGCGGTAGGAGGTACAGCTACGACAGGTTTGTTTTCAGACATCTGGACATCAGCCAGAGGTGGCTGGTCACGAAGCTGAGGGACCTTCAGGTCAGCATGAACAGGTGGATGAACGAGCTCAGAAGCATGAACACCGTTGATACCATCGACGAACTTCTAGAGCGAAGCATGTTCGGCAGGGTAGTCGTAGTCAGGAACCTTGGACTTAAAAACGGCGAAGCGAGAAAGGACTTCATTCGCATGACCGACGATGGCTTTGTTACAGTCTGGATTGGGAACCTTTGTAATAAGGGCAACCTGGATTGAATCAGACTTCAGAACGGGCATGAATTGAAGATATCTTACTGTAGCCTTCGCATAGGTTTCAAGGACCGGCTTGATACACTCAGCACTGGTGTTCGAAGAGAAATTCTGGGCAGTAATCCCTTTGTAACGAACAGCATCGTTAAACAAGGTGTTGAAGTTCGAAGGACGATTGGCCATTTGCAGTTTATAGAGGAGGTGGAAGAGTGATTCGATAATGATGGGGACAAGTTCTAACTGCGGTAGTAGGCAGGATGGGTGCTAGATCAAGGGGCATCGCGTCCGCTTTTATAGCGCAGAGGAATTTCTCACTTCAAGGACTTCGTCAAATGAAACTTGGTTAGGTTGGTAATGCTTTCTAATGGATCTAAAAATAGTTATGAAGATCGGTGGCCTGGAACACACTTTTTCATGCGCCAAGCCTGGTCAACCAGGACGGTTTCCATTTTAGTGAGGGGGAGAGCATGCCAAGCATGTCACTGACAAACTTGACCAAGAATATTATGAAGAAATTGGATCGGAAGAAAGTACCGAAAGAAATTGGAATTGAAAACCGCATGGTATCAGTCCTGATCAGAACTTGAAAAAGTATCGATCGAAAGGAAAAAGTAGACCCACGGAGGCGGACTCTTTTTCAAATTTCATATAATCGGTACTCAGAAGAAGATCAAAGCAGCAGGAAGAGACTCGAAGAAAGGGGAATGCGATAGCGAAGTTGATTCTCGAGATTTGCATACATATAGGGATTAGCCGAAAAGCTTATCAATATTACAGCATCTCAGAAATACGCTTCGCAGCATTCCAGAAGCACTTCATAAAACCCAGGTTTTACAAAGACAACGTGATAGGATCGATGAACGAAGCACTATTTAGGGTATCTTGCAAATCTTGAAATTCAAGAACGAAATATCCCACATAATGCCTTCAGACCAGCCATTTCCTGGCCTCATCCCTATTCATCACCTACACCCATACCCACTCAGCCTGCTGGTAGACACCCAGTATAATACAAAGCATCAGCATCAGGAAAAGTTTGCAGGTCGTACACCACTTTCCTGGTATGACTCCATTCACAATCACATCCACGAGATCACATGGATAGAATCCAGACTCGGATGGCTAGCTTTGGTCAATAAAAACTGGTCATGTGTATTTGGGACGGGGTTCAGGTTCCCTCTGGATACGAACCGTTATTCGAGGGACCTGGAATGGATTTGGAGGAGATATGGAAAAGTGTCGATAAGAGATGTATTCCCAGACGCACCGTTCGATTTGAGAGTCGATGATTGGGGCGTCCTGGAACTTTTCGAAGGACATATGGTGCAGAAAGAAGGAAGGGAGAAGCCAGAAGAAAAGTGAACAAAAAGATTATTATCTAAGAGGTCACATGCTTACATACATCGAATTTTAACAAGTCGGTGTTACGCCACAACTCTTCTTTGATTGTTCTCAGTTTACTTCGCAAACTTTATGAATACGAAAAGCCTAAAAAGGCGAAGCGATGTTAACACAGTTTAACGTCCAGTGGACGGATACATTCGTTGCGCGTATTAAAAACATAAAAAAGAAAAATTTTGGAAGGAATCAACAGATTCCTTCCCGCAATTGCTTCTCCTGACTTCTCGACGCTTCGACCCAGCTTCCAATAAACCTTCTACCAGACTACGAACCATCAGTTGAAGGGTTTTCCGTCGAAGGACCAGTTGGTGACTTCGGAAGAGCTGTGATACAAGTTAGAGAAGCGAAAAATGTCGAAATAAGATGTACCTGAGGATGAAGGAGGGATAAGATCATCCTCGACGACTGGAGACCCTTCAGCATCGTCGAGAACATTGACGTCCATCTCTCCCTGAGTCCCTTCGACACCTTCGAAAGCAGCATCTTCGAAAGATGGTGGAGCAATCAGGTCCAGGCTGGGCTTTTGATCCGCGAGAAAATCAAGGAGCTCGGACAAAGGAGCATCGGACTCAAAGATGGAATCCTTGAGCCAGTCGATGCCTTTTACAACCGAGTGCCGAGTAATGACTCGGTAGAGATGATCGTACTTGACATGAAGACACTGGGAAGCGACTTGAAGAGAATACATGGCGGCCTTGACGACGGTCTGGGAATCAGCGACGTTGGCGAGTAACTGTTTCATATCTAGAAAGCCAAATTAGAAATAGTTCGGAATGAAGAGATAGACAGCATACTGTCGCGGCTGATTTCTCCCAAGAACGAGTTATTGTGAGCTTGCCAAGCAAGACGAGAGCCACCGAAAGAATGCGAGCAAGTTTTCTTGGTCGTCACACAAGTAGAACACTTGGCAACGTTCGAGCCATGCTGGCACTTGAAAGCGAGTTGAGGATTCTGCATACAAGTATGACAGGCCTCAGGGAACTGCTGCAAGTCGGCTTGGTAGATGCGTTGAACCATGGAGGAAGAAACCTTGAAAGCTAAAAAGGAACATAAGTGAAAACGAGAAAGAAGTATGTTAGAGCACTTACGAAGAGTTCGGCTGTCCATAGAATAGCTCTCGTTCTCGCGGGGTTCATAGAGACTGGCGACGAGCTCATCAGCTTCTTTTTCAAAGGCAGTCAAGCGGCGAGATTCTGGATGAAGGTGAGAATGAAGAAAGAGGAAGGAAAGGGACTCACTAGTCGAAGCTGTATTTGACTCAGCCTCGGAGTGGCCTTCCCCATCGGCCTCATCCTCGCTTTCGGATACAATTCCCTTCTCCCGCTTTACCACAACACGATGACCCTGGAAAGGTGGCGTAAGGAAAGACGAAAGCAAAAACAAGAAATGATACTTACATCGTTCTTCTTGAGGGCTGGGCCACGAGGTGGAGAAACCGAGGGACTCGCCTGGGAAGAAATAAGCAATACTAAAGTATATCGAAAAGATAAATTCTTACCGATGCTTTATGCTTTTTCTTATCTCTCCCAGTAGTGCGAGAGCGAGTCGACGATGAAGGAACAGGAAGAGGATCTTTCTGCACAGAGAATTAGTCAAGACAACAAAGGAACAAGTTGACTTACCTTGGCTGTGGCCTTGGGCTTGCTTTTACCCTTCTTCATGACGGGGGCGGGTTCGACAGCTTCTTCATCATCATCATCAGGAACGACGATGGTTCATTTACGTTGGAGATCGACGAAAGGAGGGGCCTTGGAAGAAGAGCCAGAAGGCTTGGGCGTGATAGTCTTCTTGGCAGAAATAGTGGGAGTAGGACGAAGGGGGGGCGAAAAATCTCCGTCGGTCATATGATGAATGTGGTCCTTGGTAAAAGTCGGAATTTTCTAGGAAGGATATCAGTGAAAACGGTGACAAAGACATCAATAAAACTCACTGATATGGCCTCAGAAGACAAAGGCAGCAACCAGGCTTCATAGTCGGTCAGGTACCAGAAAGAGTCCAGCTCATGGACGATGCGAGTTTCAACCCAGGCACGGAAGCTCAACAAATCACCCTGATCCTCCAAACCTTTGGATTTCAGAAATTTGACATGAACACCCTGGAAAATGAAATTAGAATTATAGGACATGAGCTAGGAATAAACAATTCACCAGCAGAGGGTGAATGTCGTGGAGAAACCGAGAAGCCTTGGTAATCCAAGTCGATTTATCGGAGGTTTTGTCAGAAAGGAATAAGAGCGAGGATTGGGCCATGGCACAAACGTTGAGTTTAATGTCGGCTGGGACAGAAACAGCGTTTTTGGATGAGCTCGACATGGTGGTGGTCGAGGGCAAAAAGAAAAATTGTGTGGGAAACATCAGAGACGCTATAAAAAGGCAGACTTTGAATTACGAGCCATTTTACTGGTTCTGAAGGCCGCGTAAGCTACGATGAAGTAGTACATGGCCAGATGAACCTTTTGGTAAAGGAACAAAGTCGATCTGAAGTGTTTTAAAACATAGGAGAAACTTGGTAACAAGGGAGAGGACGGACGGAGGCCGGACCTGAAAGTCTGCATCACGTGACCATCAGCCCCGGATTTTCTGAAGTCAGTTATGATCTTAGTTGTGGGCGCCTGTTACATCAAAAAGCTTCAAAAACTTGGTTTCGTTCTTCGATCGATAGTGCCTGGCAACCAATTAATCGCACGAATAACCGGGACGGTTATTATCTTAGTGTGGGGGAGATGATAGGGCTGGAAACATTCCACCCTCTCTTTTTGGCTTTTCTAGCGATTAGACCAGTCTTTCCTGATTACGAATATGGGATATTACAGCCTAGAAAGAAGATCCGACTTGTCTAGAAGATACTAGAAGGAAGCATCGAAACCAGGAACGACTCTAAGAAGGATGTAGCAGCAGCCTGTGGCCAGGCTCTGCTACGATACTCGACAGAGTTGAACTAAACCAACGTGGAGGTTCGCTAGTAAACCTGCCATAAGCCTGCTTCATTCTCAGTAATTCAGGATATCTGCAACATTGGTTGAAGCACAAACAAGTCGTTTGAAGGAGATTCAATAGAAGGATAAGAAGAGATGTTATAGAAGGGACACAGCAGGACAAGGATTTAGGACTACGAGGGAACTGGCTTTGTGCAGTAGTAATTCACTTCACAGCGATCCAGACCGATATGGACATACGATGGCGGAACGATCCGAAGAGATGGCCCCTGAATAGTGTGCCTGGAACAAGTCATGCGGTCCGGCAATCCAGTAGATTTCTCAGCAAATGCCAAGAGCTCACTCAGCAACCATGCAGTTGTTTCTAATAATAGCTCAGGTGCTGCGGGAAGCAGTGCTTGAATGACTCGAAGACCTATGCCGAGATTCCGAAGGGGTTTAGAGCGGACTTTCAATTATTTCTCATATAGTATATAAGGAGCCCGTATCTTACTTATAATTCCAGACAATTACTAGTACACATCACAAGCAGAAGCTTAGTGCCAATATTACAAGTTGTTCTCAATCGGTTAGTCATAGGGTGAAAGCCTTGCGTTTCATACAACTCAAACGGAATAGTGCCCAGACAAACTCTGCGTTTCATAAAGCTCAAACGGAATAGTGCCCGGACAAGCTTTGGTTAGTCATAAGACTCAAACGGAACAAGTGCCTGGACAAGTCTTGGTTAGATCAGAAGTGTGGAATAGGAAATAGCAAAGCTTCAAGAAGAAGTCAAGTGAAAGCCAAGTTCTCAGACGAATTACGAGTTGAGCATTCATATCAAGTGTACAAGAGGTGCATTTTGTGAACAGAGCGATACTTTTGAAGTTCAGACAAGTCATAGTCTTTCTTCGAAACCCTATAAACTCTCTTTTCTTTCCACATCGAAGTAAAACATCCCTTTTCCGAAGCATCCTTAGTAAGGTTGCTGTCAAGTGTTCAAGCTAGCCTTGTATGCAAAGACTTGTGGTTTATTAGATTGCATCCAATAAACTTGTTCGCTTTCATATACTGTTTTAAAGAGCTTCAACGAAGGTCTATTCTCTTGCTTTTGCCCCCACGAATTCAGGGTATAAAAGAGAGTCAGTGTGTTGAGTGTTTTTGATATAGAGTTCTTACGAACTTTGTGTTGATTGCCCTTTTGCATCGACGACCCCACGCTTAAGTGCCCTATTAGCAGCAAGATCATCAAAGAGGAAGGACCCGACGATGATTGTGACGATGTCGAGGATCTCACCCTGACAAATACTGAAGCTATAGAGATGTGTCAAAAGCTGGGACAGTTTTGCTTGGACAAAATGAACTCGGAGGAAGCTTTAGACTTGTCCAAGAAGTTGAGGGAGTTGCAGATCATCTTGAATAAGGATATTGAGGCTGGGAAGGTACAAGTAGATTTAGACACATTCTGGTCTCCAAAGACGGCAGTAGAAACAGATGTAGACATGATTTTGTAGCGTGAAAAATATCACATGTCCAGAGTCACAGTGGTGTCACATTATTGTGACAAAACCCCTACGGAATAAATCTCATATGGAATATCATTTAGCCCGAACCAACTGTATTCCTTATGAGAAAGTCGACTGTACTGTACTACTGTATGGTTGCTTTCAGACCTAGATGTCTCTACCCCAGTCTTCAGAATTCTGTCAGTTCTTCAGCGTCCAGCAGAGTTCTGTCTTTCTTCCGCAGATCCATTTTTGCTACGGCGCCTCCTAGAATTCTTGTGGCGGATCTCGGTGACGAGTGTGCTGATTCCTTGCTGTGTTGCTGGATATGCAGCCTCAAAAGCAACATCATCAGTATATCTATTTCATGTGAGCGAGCGTATTGAATCCAGCAGAATATAACATTACTTCTCAAATTCTTCAGCAATAAGCTGGCACGTCTGTCTTTTGGCCCCAGTAATCTTCCACATTGCTCCTGAATACCATTCCTTGGGCCAATCCTTCAGTGGACATACAGAGCGAGCTGGATCACCCTCATTCCACTGTTTCACTACATCTTTCCAAGCACCAGGCCCAGATGCAATATCTGGGATAAAGATACTGGGGACTGGAGCCATTTGAACCAAAGGTGTGCGTTTGGTTTGGCCTGTTGGACCTATTGCTGAACTGATAGCAGCATTTGTCGTCACAGTGTTTGTCAGTTGAGCAAGTGGCTGGATTGGGGTAATGGAATTGGCTTGGACTGGTGCTGTCAATGGCACTGAGGAGCCTGAGCATGTAATTGCTGCGCAATGACAGACAGCTTGATGATTCAAGAAAGCATCTGCAAATACCTTGAAATCATGCTTCGTCAAAGACTCCATTTCACTCTGGTCGCCCATGAAGCTTTTATCAGCTTCTCACTGTATTGGAGCCAGTGCATCCCCGTGACCAGACTCATAACTTTGAAGGGAGTCCATGAGATACTTCATCAAAGTGTCGACCTGACCAAAACCTCTTTAGGACACTTCAATAATTCATTTTCCACATACCTGTTCACCAATTGCCCATCCTCCCCACCAGCGGACAATCGTCAAGGACCAACGTTTTCCAATTGGAGCATACATGAATCGATATTGTGCTCCACCCTGTCGCAATGAATGAGTTGTGTAGCGCTTGACAACCTTGGCTCCCTCAGCAAACTCATTGAGCAGACCTTGCACCATATCATGGGACATCTGGTGCTGGACATCGACTGTGCCATTTGCTGAAAAATATGGAAATATATAGTCGTCATCATTGAGCTCTTCTTGCTGATAAAACTCCAGAAATCCCATCCAGTGTCGCAGATGTGTTTTCAAGTCAATTTTGTTGGGATCTTGATCATATATCTGATAGTGATTACCTAGATCCATGGATCATCTCAATGTCAAGGTTATTCTGGAATGGGGCTTACTTTCTAGTGGCCTGTCCCATTCACCAACTTTTCTTTGCCAACCTTTGTGATTTTGGAGATGGACCTCATCATATTTCACACAAAGTGGAGCAGCACCAATGCAATCTTGAGTGATATCTCCTCTCTGGAGGCCACAAAGCTCAAAGTTTCTAGCAAATCAGGTGAATAATCAATCGATTCAAAGATTATGCTACTGACCTGGTCCAGAGTACAAATCCTGTTGAAAAAAATGCCCTCATGGACCCATGCTTTAAGCAAAGCACAGCATCTTCCTTTGATAAAGGTTCGTGTTTTTCCAACAGTGCAGAGGGACATTCTCGCTCTGACCATTCCATAATGGTTTGAAGGTCTTCAATCTTGATTGCTTCGGCATGGTTTCTTGTTGCTGCTGCACCTTTGACCCCAGCCTTGGTTCAGATAACCTTGATGTAGCTCTTGATAGCTTTGGAGCGAGCTGGGTTCCCTGTAACCTGTCCTGTGGTCTCGTCCAACTGGTAAGAATCCCCAGTATATTTATCTCCCCTAAATGAATCAGTTATAGACCGTCTGGCGAGGAAACTACTCACATTGCATCCCAATGTTTTGCAAATGCTGCCTGAATTCATTGCCCTGTGCTTAATCCCTTTCCCTCAGTAATGCACTTCTGTGTGAGGAAGAGCTCCAAAGCATCGACTGAGTGCTTGTTGGAAATGTCAAAGGCGACCTTCAGAGCTCTGTATCAATTTCATCGGCTGGGGTCTGTCCTTTCTCCCCCTTCTTTTCCTGCTCTGCCACAACTATATTAAGAAAGAGATTTCGACAGTCAACTCACTGAATCATAGTCACCACCGCATAGCCAGGCAATAAGGATTAGATCATTCTGCGATACATCAATGTCATGCTGGATGGTAGCTGCTGAGTAGAGCATAAGAGTGTCTTTGCTTCCAAAGCTGAAGCGATGATATGAGCACATTTTGCTCAGAATAAAAAACGAGAAGCAACGCACCCTCATAAAACATATTTGGCTCCATACATGAGAGCATTGACATCCTCTGTGATAACCAGGTCTACAGCTCCTATGTTGTTGAGATAGGCAAGCTCTGCTTCTGCTTCAGCAGGGGCCTGTGAAACTTGAGCAAATGATAGAGCCATGCAAGGAAAGGCTTACTTGGTGGACATGATATCCAAATGCCAGAGCCATGTCTTTAAAGTTGGCCACCAGCCAGTGAGCAACCTTGACCCAACTTTGGCCTCTTTTCTGTGCTGGTCGCTGGTCACCATCAAGAACAAATACAGGGATTATTGGCAGCTTGGAAAGGTGACAGAGGTGATAGAATAAGATCTTGAGCTCAGGGTTAGGCCCTGCTTGGAAGCGAGCTTTGTGGGCAAAAACATGTTGGGCTTGAGAGAACCAGCCGCTAGAGACAGATTTCAGATCCTATTTGCAAGACAGCAGAATGAAGACTGTATACCTGACATCAATCCCTATAACCAGGCTACGACGACCATGTCTATCCAGCTCAAAGCCTTCTTTCAAAGCAAGGGTGTCTAATGATATCTCTTTTGCTGTTGGCTGGAGAATCTATTCCAGAAATCAGATTCCTGCAGCAAGAAATGGAAAGAAACTCTTACCTCCCAAGCACCTTTGATCCCCATGGTAGCTGTTAAGAGGAGCGTCTCCTGTCTTGAGGCCGATCTGCACCCTTGCTAGCTGGAATTGAAGGTTGCATTGGGCTTGCATTCTGGAGAATGAAAAAATGTAGGGTAGATTTGTTTGTTGGCTTGATGAGGAAGAGGCTGAAATCATCATAAGAGAGCAGCGAGAGCAAAGGCAGACGATGGTGGTTGAACAGATCATGTGACAGTCAAGCAAAAAAGGTCCCAAGTCCAATTTCAGCATGCTCAAGGTCTTTTTCACAATGACATAGACTCATCTGTCCCAGGGGCCTGAATAGCCTCCAGAATGGTAGATGCATGAATGGCTTACATGCTATAGAGACTACATGACAGGAGAGATAGAAATGGACAATATTCCCATAAATTAAGTGTCCTAAATGATGTTAAAGGCTTAAATCCAAAGAATTTACACCAACTTATGCCTGATTTACACCTAATTTACACCCCCATGACCTTGGAAATTACACTGGATATCCACTCTGTGGTTCCTAGGTGGTAATATGCTGCAGCTTGTAGAGGTATTCCTAGAGAAACCGCACTCAAATGTCCCCTCAACAATCAGGATTCTGAATATTCAAGGAAATATGCCATACGTTGCTTGCAAAATCAAGATAAACAACCGATATTCAATTAATTGAATGTTTCTGCAATTATAATGATGTTCACAGGCTCATCATTTGATGAGAAGGTATATTCTAGCAGGAAACATGTTAAAATTGATGTTTGACACATATATAGAGCATCATGTAGATGCGTCGAAAAAGTTGCCTGGCAAGCAACTTTCTTATGTAATCAAGCTGCACATCGTGCCGCCGCCTTGAAATGGACTTCCAGCAGAAAAGAGGATTGATGTCATGGACTCTATAATTATCAAGCTATAAACAAACCCTTATAATGCATAAAGGAACCAGAAATGACATGCCAACTTATATAAATGTGACAGCTCTGAGACTGAACGAGACTGAATATGAGAGCGGTGAATGCAGAGAGAGAGAACAAGGCTTACATGGTCTCATAGCTCACTGCGATGCTCAAGGCTCAAACTGACCTATGGCAATGACGTAGTTTTTCTGTACGGTACAGAAAAGCCTATGTCATTCTTCTCACCTTGTCACTCCAGTGAAATTCTATTACAATCTTGAGGTGAGCTGACACTGGGCTGAGCCTTGGCTTCAGTAGGATGTATATGGACTGGAAATGGGTTGGTTTGGTAGAGATAAGGGGACAAAAGACAGGACAGAGAGCTCACAGCTTGGTTAGAACGTGCTGACACAAATTATATTCAAAACTACAGCAGACTTCTGTTGCTGGTGTTGGGGAAGAAGACCAGAGCCTGCTATTCTTTGGCCAGTTTGACCAGGGAATCATCGAACTCAGAAGGGTATCAGGAAGGCCTTGGATGGCACTGGCATTGGTGAAACATGCTATTAAGGACCATTAAGTACATTAAGGAGTGTTGGTTTCTCAAAGGTGACAAGGAATTACCTGCTCCCAGCCTGCAGTCTTTGTTCGCTGCCTCACTGGCACTGCTTGGTCGGTGATGGGAAAACGAGAGCCTGAGATATGTCGCAGCACTGGGTTTACGGTGCTGCTGAGATGCTGAATTTATGTTGATTTACATTATTCTGTAAATTCTCACAATTATATGTACTTATCTGCTTCCTCCCATGATCATGTGCAGTATATACAGCACCAAATAGCTTAGTCATATTTCCCATGGTTTTCTTTTGCTAGAATCCTTAAATGCAGGTCATGCCAGTCTGTCCACAATGTCAAACAGCTTATGTCATATTTCCTGCACTTTTCTGTTGCTGGAATCCTTAAATGCAGGTCACGCCAGTCTGTCAACAACACCAAACTGATTATCTCACCAGGCCGGACATTCCTGGCAACATCTTAGGCGCTCCTCCACCAACATGCAAATCAAGCTATATTTTTATATCCATGTTTGCCCTCCTTGAAATCGGGTAAGGTTTTGGCTACCAATCTTCCCAATCTTGTTCTGTCAGCAAAAATAACTTCACTCTGGAAATCGTTCAAATCTGGGTGAAGAAGGAAATTGATGGTATGTTTAGCGCTTGCGTCAGAAGGTCACTAACCAAGAGCACAGAGGAATTTGAGAGATATAAGCTGAACATCAGGAAAACTGGTATCAGAAAATTAAGCGCCAATTCTCCCAATTTAGCATAAGGCTGATAATTCTGATAGTTTACGCTGATTTTCACTAACTTGTTGCAAGACATCTGGTATGAATTACGAGAGGCTAATTTAGACAAAATTTGGCGAATAATTAGTACTCATTTCAATGCCATAAATGCTATTCCAATGAAAGCCTGGCTCAATAATCCTCAACCCGATCAGTGAGCAGTGGAATGGAGGTACATGACTGTCTAACTAATACCAGATATGATGATGGGGCATATAAAAATTCAGCCTTGTTTTCATACCAAACTGGGCAGTTTGGCATCTCTTTGACTGCTGGGACGTTGATGGAGCGCTAGAACCAAGCTTCAAGGTTGCTAGTAAGAATGTCAAGCATTAACAAGTGTCCGTGCTTTGTGTCTGTACTTATCAGCCCAGAAGGTACTCCTAAGACCAAAGACAGCGGGCTACGACTACAAGAAGAACAGCGGTGTTCACATAATGGCTGAGACTGAATACATGACAGAACCCTGCGAGCCAAGATGTCTGTTTAAGACTGGAGGACTTAGCACTGTGAAACAGCGATGACTCCTTAGTACAGACTAAGTGGAGCACTAACCAGACCATTGTCATAAGAATTACATGACTGGAGCTTTGACCAATGTCGCTTGCGGAAACCAAGACGATTGTGGGACGATCAGGGCAACCCACAAGGATACCCCTATATAAAGATGGACCCACAGTGTGGACAATTGTTTATACCAAGGGACGTACTTTTGACACAAGACTAGACGAGGAGAATTATATAAGAGAGTACAGAAGGGACTAAAGGACTTGTCTTCTATCTGCACTTCTCAAAATACCTGATTGGCAAGAGACTCCACTAGGAGGTTTCACCCGGTTGTACTATTAATAGTAGGATGACTAATGTCATGTGGCCACCTTGGCAATCCGACTCGGAGACCCCTGTGAATGACTCAAGAGCATTATGTTATCGTTTCTGGACAGTATTTAAGGACTCTAAGTTTGTAGTAAATATCTAGAACATTATAGGCCATTGAACCCAGTTAGTGACAAATGACCGCCTGACCAAGGCTGGAAGCTAGTAGCTGACTTGTGGATAATATTACTTTGTTTCTCAGACTCAGTTACCGATGTTTTGACAAATTGAACAAGTTTGAACCAAGTCTAGTCTAGTCTAGTTGCTTAGTACACCCTCTAGTCTCGCAAGAGAAATCTCTAGTCAAGTTCTAGTCAAGTTCTAGTCAAGTTACTTAGTGCAAATTGCGCTGCAGTCAAGAGACCACAAACCCTAGTGTTACCACACTTTAAACAAGCTATAAACCCAGTTAAAAGCTCTCAAAGATGACCAGACGTAAGACACTGAGTACGGACAAGTGTTTGTACTTTGGACTATCTCTATTATAAGAAACCCGAACTTACCGAGGATATAAAGAGTGTATTGGTGTGTTGGTGTTGTTGTGTGTGTTGTTCATTCGCATACGCTTATATCAACGTGCTTTCCACACCGTCCGCAAGGATCCCTCACAACAATATAAATGGTGGTCAGTAAATGAAGTAACAAAGAAATGCGGACATTTGTCTAGCACATTGCTACTAGTCCAGCTCATGGGGGCTACTGGACCAAATTTAGGTAGTAAATGCACACTCCAATGGATATTTGCTATTGGAATGATGCTCGATAGGCATCCTCCTTCTGGCACCATAGAATGCGACACTTTGTACATCAGGTGATATGCAGCAGGACTCAAAGCGAATGGTGTGAACCATTCTATATAGGCAAGATGTTTTGCTGGGGCTGTCCCTGGTGGAAATAGCAGAGGGATTGCAAACTTTGGGATTGAGAAAACGATGCGAACTTGACTGACCCGGTAGCCTGATAATCACAAAACAGTCAAGTCTAAGATCCAGAATCATACAAGAATGACTGACCTTTCACGCCAGTAGTTCCACCAGTACCATCATTGATGAAAGTGGTGTCGAAGCATTGAGGTACTGATTTGTCTCATTTGTTTTTACGAGCAGGTTGGATGTAAATAGAGTCTGTAGTACTGATGACTCTAGTGATAGCATCCTGTCAAATATACTTGATTCAATGCCACATAGGTACATGGCTGAATGGCAATTGTTGAGACAGAACTTTGGCCTCAAAGATCAGCTCGAGATGACAGGTTGGGATCGTTGAGTAGAACAATGTACCAAGCAAGTGCCGGATGGAAGAATTCCACACCATAATCACTACACTTCAGGCAACCTACTTTGAAAACCTTTAGCAGTACGAAAGATGTAAAAATGCTTTGCTAAAGGTAGGCCCTAGGAGATTATTTTCATGGAAATTTTTCAGCTTTTAGAAATTTTTCAGTTTTTTAGAAAAGATTTCAGGTAAATAATTACCTTATAGGTGTCTGGGGTCCTAGTGCTAGAAAAAAATTACAGTAGAAAATAATCACTGAACCCATTGGAAATTATTCTTCAGGATATGATGACTAAAAGATTGTTTTCTATCAATTGGAAATTATTTTCCAAGATACTGATGACTAAGAGATTGTTTTCCATCAAATAGAAATTAATCTCCAAAACACTGATGACTAAGACATTGTTTTCATCAAATGGAAATTATTCTCCAAAACACTGATGACTAAGACATTGTTTTCCATCAAATGGAAATTATTCTCCAGGATACTAGTGGCAAGGAGATTGTTTTTCAACTCCAGTATTCATATTGAGCTAAACATAAAAAATATCTAATCAGTCTGTATTTAGAAGTGAAATTATACTCTGTGACTTGTTCAATAGAGTAATCAGAGATGATTTCTAAGAAAGCAATGAACAACTTCTTAATATAGTAATAATAGATATACCAATCACCAATCCAAGCTGTTTCTACTTGATTAATTGAAAATTACTAAATTAGGCAATTTAAAAAAAGAAAGTATGTTGTAGCTATATTTGGTAACCCTAAACTAGGGCTTGAAACACATTTTGGCTCTAGTTCCTTCAATTGTTGTTTAAATGCTTAAATGGTCACAGGAACTCTTAAAGCTTGTGAAAAGGGCTACAAGACACTCCTACAAAGTTTTAAGATTCAACTTGAACCCTTCAAGTTAAAGGTTCAAAAAAGCGGACTTCTAAAAGCTGAAAAATTTCTGTAGCCAATGGAAAATGTTTTTTGGAAAAATTTCCATGAAAATAATCTCCTGGGGCCTACCTTTAGCAAGGCATTTTTACATCTTTCGTACTGCTAAAGGTTTGCAAAGTAGGTTGCCTGAAGTGAATCACTAATAAGCTGCTGGAATGTAGCACTTCTGCTAGGGCATTTAGTGAGATGGAGTTTTCGATCCAGATTGAGTCCTGGAGGCATCAATCATGCTTAGGAGGCAAGGGACAGCCTGCCAAACACCACTTGACATATTTGTCATGTTGGTTAACCTTTTCTCGTCGTTCTAGCCAAACGGTCATCTGAGAGTACTCGTCTTTTCAATTTGTTGCCCGTTATGCATTCTTGGCTAGATCAATGTGGAGTTTTTCAGTGTACTCTGTGTTGAAATTATCTGTAGTGCTGAATAATTTGATGGAATGAGCATAATGAACCATAAAGTGCAGCTTTGGGATATTGAAGCTGTCTCAGATGCCCAGATCTATAAAGACCTGTTTGTTGTCATGAAATGCCTTCAATGCATCATCGAGACAGTGCAGAATCTCATCTGTATGGACTAGATACTGCACAAGATAGAGAAAGTCAAGAATTGCTCGTGTAGCACGAACAAAACGGTGTCAATGGGACTGATTGACCCTGTCCTTCATTGGGATATCAATGATCAGACCAAGAAGGAAGCGACACATCTGATCATGCTCAGTCCCAGAGACTTGAGAAAGAGATGTGATCCCATTCATGAATATATGGATATTGTGATTTGGAGGAAGCCTTCGACATCTAGCATCAATTTCGACTAGACCATGAGCTTCTGTGAGCCAAGTAAGAAGATGCTTGACTACACCTTGATATAACTGATGTAGAACATCTGGTGTAATAGCACGATATGGATGAGTGAAAGGAAGATCTTTCCAAAAAGGATCAATCAGAGGTTTGATACCGGTGATAGGGTCCCTATAAAAACGACCCTATAAATCGGATTAAAGGACTAATCCGATGTCTTTCTGGCCACTATTGGTATCTTATTGTTCACTGCACTAGAGTTGAGCTCCACACTGCTAGTAAGACTTGTACCTATGTACCGCAGAAACACTAGAACTTGACTCGTCACAGCAAGGGTACTAGCCGCGGTAATGTACAGATGCATCAGGAGAGAGGCAAACGCATGCCTCAGTATAACACTGGTTTAACAAGGGTTTCGCAGATCCAAATAACTATATGTCTGGTTCATAACGACTGAATGGGCTCTGTGATACCGAGGAACGACTTACGAGGAAGCTTACCGATTCTGAGGTAGTCAGCAGGATGAGCCACGGTCACTAGCGCGGCACAGCTCCGAGACATTGGAACAGGTAGATCAAATGATCAATGGATAAACGAAGACTGATTAAGGACCGAAAGGTTAACTCGATCAGTTTATGGTTTCCAGTGATGAGGTAAAAGAGTGCTGGCTTCTGGTTATGGATCGCAGTGGGTGCACGTGGTACTTCCTCAGAAAGAAGGAATCTTTTAGTTAAGAAACCAGGTCAATCGAGGCAGTGTTTCGATCGTGGCTCAGTTGTGTAATGGGCGATCGACGGTCAACATGGGAGGCCGAGGAATTGGTTATTATCAAAAGTACTTGATGCGACTAGCTTAAGCTATACCTCGCGGAAAGACATTGTTTAAAGGCTGGCTTCATACATGACAAGCCATAGTCTTATCGATCTTTAGGGATGACGTGGAAACAAGCTTTACCGCGAAGTCTTTGGTCTGCCGTCTTGGGGCATCAGTTTAATGGTTTTTGCGGACACTGAGTAGACTCCACCTTCACGAGGGATGGCCTGATAGCCGAGATAGAGGGTGTGCCGGTTTACGAGTTAGTTATTTATCATCATCTTGGGACAGTATTTAAGTAGCCTGTTTGCACTAAGTAAAAGTAGAGAATCAGTGGCCCGCTACACTTTAGCATGGGATCCATCTTGTACGCTCTCTGTGTTGAAATCATAAGATTGTCTGCACTTGTCTTGTCTTGTCTTGCTCTAGTCTCTAGTCTCTAGTCTTGAAGTCCTTGTTTCAGTAACAGGCAAACCCTCTAGTATCTAGTCTCTAGTCTTGTCTTGAAAGTCCTGTTTCTAATAGGCAATACAAAACCGTTGGCTTAAACACCAATACCAAAACCCCTCCTGAAAACACGTACCGCGGAATACGAACTTGCTGCGGAAACTCTGCGCGGAAACTTTCCAAGCTTCCAAGTCTCGTTTGAACTAGTTAACCAACTCGCATAAAGAGGGTATTAAAGAGATATTGTGGTGTGTGTTGGGTGCTCAATTCGTCGCCACTCACTCGTGTCATTTCCATCCCGTCTGTTAGGATCCCTCACACCGGCCTCTTTACATGATTGGAAGAAGGATCCTGGATCTGTGTCAAATTTGGCCAAGGCATCCAGGATTGCATTGAGATCTCAAAATTGACCTGAAGCTTTGGTCAGAAAGTCTCCCAAGGTGTCATGACCAGTGGGACATGTTGGACACTCCCCATTTTTTGATTTACCAGTGAGGATCTGTTCTGGGTAATCACCAATGAACACAGCATAGAGCATCTGTGTCAAATATGTTGTACTGCTTCCCAAGGCCATTTGAGTCCGGTTAAGACCCAATTCCTTGAGAGGAGCAAATATTTTGGACAAGCAGGCATGATAGAGGTTGGATAATGCACACCATGGTGAAGCTTTGACTTTAATATGTGACAGACGAGAGGTGGGAAGATATGCGAGAAGGATATAAGCGCAACATGATGGCTTGCACCGTATTTCCTTTGGGATGTTACCAATGGTCAAATAGAGTGGATAAGCACTTTTGTTGCGAAACAAAGTGACTTGTGTCTTGTCACTGGAAATGATAATTGGAATTATGGTTGCTCCTGGGCTCTCCTTCTCAAGTATTTCCTGAAATCCGGATTAGGCAATTGAATTAGATAATCAATGCCTCTTGCCTGTATCGTCCACCACCACCAACCGGTATGCATGTCATGGAACATCTGGACATCTTTCTTCTCATTAACATAATGTTTCTCTGGAGCAAATACCAGGTAAGCTGCAAATTCCTGATCTCCAAACAGGGCCTTGACGCAGGGAATGATATCCCTCATCCAGACCTCAAAAACCTCATCAGCAATCATCACCTCTTTTCTCTGGAATGCTGGGTGGCTTGCTGGAAGATTCTCATCAATCTTCTTGTTGATGTCTGCTGAACTGTTGAAGGATAGACCAAGTGAAAAGGACACATCAGAAGCAATTGGCACTCATGAATTGGTGGACTGACACCATCAATGGACATGAGTTCAGTGAATGCCGTAGAGCTAGGACCTCGCAATTTAGCCCAATGTGCAATCTCCCAGTCCATCTGAGATGTGAAAGGTGCGTTAATAGGGTTGGAGAAGTTCCACCCTGTATTTTCGGCATATCTAGTAAATATGACCATCTTTCCTGATTACGAATGGGACACAATCTGCCTAGAAAGCGAGTTCTGTCTTGTCTAGAGGAGCACCAGTACCAGTATCAAACATAGTTCAAACTCCAAGAAGGCTCTAGCAACAGTCAATAGACATGATCTTGCCAGAATACTCAACAGACAAGGACACAACAGCACAGCAGTGTTACTAGTAAACTTTCTGTAAGCAAGCTGCACTACTTGGTCAACATAGGAAATAAGTCTTGAGTGCTCGAGACCAGGGGACGATATCATGGAGTGTAATATGCCAATACGCAACGCCTCAAAGGACCAAGCAAAGAGACATGACATGTCTACATGTGACGGAGTTACTTGGGGAACCACACAGTAAAAACACTGTAACAGTGGGCATCTCACGGCTAAATATGGAGTCGTAGTGGTACTCTATTACCAGTGCAAGGAAGTACAATGCAGAAGGAGGGTGAATAAGGGAAAACTGTACCCAGTTCTGCTGAGTAAGCTGTGACCAATCAGTCTTGCTCAGGGTGGCGATGTATAAGAAAACGCTGATGAGGCACATCCTAATCAGGAATTGTCCTGAACAGGAACTGCTTTAAATCACAAGCACAGTACAGCAACCATAACAGGAAGAGAGGTACTTGGTGGATGACTGAGACATAGCAAATCAGACAATTGGTATTCCTGATTGAGTGAACCTTGGTAAAAGAAGCGGACTCTGAATAATATGTAAAATTACTATAAAGCTAGCATGTTTGTATTGATAGTGCTCAGTGAATTGTATCCCACAAAGCTCAGCCCACAAGCAGAGTCTGAGTGGAACATTTTATCTCATTTTATTGTGGTACGTGAGGACGTGGTGATCTGAGGTAAAAACCCAGTGATAGTGCTAGTGTGTACGTGAGGATGTGGTGCTCTGAGGTGCAATAAAATTGTGTTCATCTGAAAAGACATATTGAAGTCGTAGCCTGACACCCATTGAAGCAGTAGCCCTGCACCCATCAAAGTCGTAGCCTGACAACACATTGAAGCAGTAGCCCTGCACCTATCCCCCTTTATATTCCTTGTGAATTAAAACCATTACAAAAACCGTGTAAGGTTCACCATCAAAGTGAACTAAGCTAAGTTTCTGTCTGTGAGAGACCAGTAGTGCGCGATTAAAACCTTACAACTTCGTTGAATGGCTTTCTCTTTCTTAATAGCTGCCTGAATTACTTAGGGTGTTAAAAGAGAGTTAGTGTGTATTTGGATTATTAGTTATAGATCTTTATAGATCTGTTTCAAGGACTCCATTTGCATCGACAGCCCCACCAAAAGGTGCCCTATTAGCGTAAATATTGTTAGCATCAGTCACATCCTTGACTGACTGCACATATTTGTCGTTGGAAGAGCTGTTAGATCTCGCAATGGCAATGGGATGATGAATGGCTGATTTTGCAGATTTGATTCAACGGCATCTCGTTGGTCAGCGGCTGCTGCATCAACGAGCTCGTCATTGTCTATGTCCACTGCAGATCCAGCAGCATCATCTGCATTGGCTCTTGGTGGCTCTATTCCATGCTCTGGACCTAGCTCATCATCATCTCCACTACCTGGTGAGTCATATCCATCCATGTTTAGCCAGTCATTGAGCTCTTGGTCATCTAGATCCATCTGCTCTCCAGACTGAGATTCTTCTGGACTATAGCCCACATCCACAAGTCCTTCATCAATATTCATCCTGAAATCCTGCCCAGTATAATCCCCATAATTGCCAAAGAGATCACCATTAGGGTCTGTTACTGGTGGTTCTTCTTGTTCCTCATTATCACTGGCATGAGCTGAGGCAAGACCAAATACCACTTTTGTTGTTGATTCATCAATTTTGCTCTCCCCTTCATTGCTACTGCTGCCTGAATCGGTATCAGATTCTGAAGCTGGCCACACAGCCTTCATTTGATGCAAGATCTCCTTGCATCAGCTGTCTCTGGCCTGACAGAGATGATTCCTCCAGCCATGATATTTCATAGATCGATTACAGCCAGGGCATTTGAAGGCATCTATGGTGGCCATAAGCTCGAAGAAAGAAGTTTGGTAAAAGATAGAGAAAGTTGGCTGTGTTTGCCTAAAGTGATAAGCGACACTTAAATTTTTTTCATCTTTTCTTTCTGTCACCATGACCGGTGTATTTTCAGTCAATTCCTCCAGCCTCTACAACCCTCATTCAAATCTGCCTTTTCTTTATTGACGCTATTTGTTAGGCTTAATGACACCTCCTTTGACTGCAGAACAAAAAAAGGAGCATCAAGAGAAGGCCAAGTGTACTGAGGAGTGCAATCAGATCAAGGAGCTCAATGAACAAGCCAAGGTCTCAAAAGAATTCCAAGGTGTCTTCTTTATTTCCTTTGAGAAATATTCTAATGTCTTCTTCATAGAAAAAGGTGGTCGTGACAGCAAGCACCATGCAGTAGCAGCACAGGGTTGGTTTTTTCATTTTTTTTCCCACTGTGGTAAAACTGAATCCCTTCTCAGTCTGGAATGACCCTGATGCTGGTGGAAAGGGAAAGTGTCAATGAGCTGCTTCCACAGCTGACAAAGCAAGCTCTGGGCCACCTCAAAAAAAGAGTAAAGCCTCAAATGATGTACCACCCAAAAAGAAACCAGCGGCTGCCAGAGCCAAAAAGAAATCTAGCCAGTCCTTTTCTTTGCATTATTCCTTGATAGTCATCTCATGTCTTTCTCAAGAAGGTCGAGCACTGGTACATATCTCCCTGGATGACAGTGAGAGTGAGCAACCAGCAGCGCCATCTAAGAAGAAGGTCACAGTGGTCCTTGACAGTGACAAAGATGAGCTTGACGGCAAGGAAAGCGACAGTGCTGGAGAAGAGGATGAAGACACAAGTTCAGATGTTGATGAGTCCAACGAGTCTGAGGAAGAGAGCAAGGATGGAGAAAATGGGAATATCTCAGACAATGTGAGTACTAATTCAAGATTATTCTGGTATTCACCTCGAATTTTTGTAGGTTCCAATGTGGAAAGACAAGACTTTTCCTGATGAGCAGTACAACGGAATTCAAGATGGAAAGAATGGTCAAGAGCATGTTTCTCACCCACCAAGCAGTGCATCTTCCATGTCTGGTGACCCTGGCTTTGAGATGGATGACGATGATTCAGAGGAAGAAGAAGCCAAACTGGCTCCATCAGCTTTCAAAAAGGTTTCTTCATCATCCACTTCCATTCTCTGACTAACTCTTCAACCTTTCAAGAAACATGGCAAGTGTGAGCAGAAGGTGTTGAATGAGGCGAGTCTCTTTTTCATCTACATTCTACGCTCAGACCATCACAGAAACCTCGCTGGGAGTCTCCAGAGATAGATGATGTCAAGCCCAAAGCCAGTGATAAGACAGCCAAGCCAGATGGGCTGAAGTCAAATGGGAAGAAGCTGACATCAGGAAAGGTTGCTTCCATGATTGTCTGCATTTTATAAGACTAAATCCTCCTTTAGGAGGGTGAGGAGGCTCATTGGCCTTTGGTTGCACAATGTGTTCCATATGCACACAACAAAATCAGTATCACCCATCAGCTGATGACCTTGCAGAGTATTGTTACCATTGGTTGTAAGAAAGCTATTTGCAACCTGCTCACCGCTGATCCTTTCTCCACCAGTGTCAACTTCAAGGAGAAGATGAAAAAGATGTTTTTGAAGATTGCTAAGGATTCTAAGCAAGCAGAGATCCACAAGTATCTCAAAAAGGATCCTGCATATATGTCTGCTGTCTGTACCATAGTAAGTCTTTCTTTCTTCCGTATACTCAGGCCTCACATTTTCAAGGTCACTGGTCAAGTCAGCCTCAAACGTGGAAATGTGAAGGGCATGGCTATTCCTGTCATCGTTTCCCATTTCCGACTCACAGGTCTCAAAGTTCCTGACTACCAAAAGAAGGTCGCATCCTTGTGCAAAGAAAATCTGTTTCATTATGGTGTCACTGAGGTAGGTTTCCTCTCTTGGTGGTCTATCGTGTCTCATGGCACATTCAGGACAGCAAGGTCATTGACCACCAGCCTTTTCTTAATCCAGTCATTCTGGAGGTGCTAGTATTGACTTGGGGCAGGCAATTCATTCTCAGAACCTATGGCAAGCTGTTCGTGTCCAGTTTTCCTGATGACCCTGTGAAGAAAGAGGAGAGGGAACTGCCTGCAGCCATGGTTGCACTAGCAGCGACAGCGGTAAGTCTTCTGAGTCCTTGTTCACCTGTACATTGTACTGGATCCCTGTTTGCCAGGTTGGTTCAGTTCTTCAGGACTGGAGAGCAGGATCACGACCACATAAGTATTCCGACTTTGACGCCGACAATGTGGCCCAGTTCAACAGCCTTTTTGACACCTTGAACAGTCTCAAGACTGGGAATTGGGTATGCTATCATCGTCTCATGGCTGATCTCTTTATTGGAACATTGTATGTTTCTTTTTGGTTGTGATTGTTCCTGTGCTTACTGGGATTTTTCTGCAGCTCAGCCAATATGGCTTCTGTCACTACGAGTACCAATGATGCAATGTCCCGCATTGACTTTTCAAAAATGGTGACATGAGCCACATGGCAGATGCTGGTGGCGCCTCAGACATTATGTTCTTTCTAATTCCATTCACAGTATGATACATTGTGTCTGTTTTGAAATAAATAAACATTAATCAGAACTAAATGGCCTAAAATTGGCAAGCAAAAAGCTCTTAGATTGGGATGAAATAAGTGAAAAATTATTGCCTGCACTATTTAATTCTCATAAATTAACCAGATTACCAGATTTGCGGAATTATTGCTAATTATTGCCAATTTCACATAATTTCCGATAATCTGGGATAATTAGGCAGATCATGACTTTCCTGATGAAGAAGTTGGCCCCCGTTTTCGAGGCTCGGCCTCCAAAGTTGGCTGATAAAGAAAAGCCTAAGGAGCCTACAGAATTTCGGACATTGGTCAGAGGAGAGCTCGAGGATGACCATGGCACGTGATTGCTCTTGGCTTGGTGAACTGACTTGTAAAATTTTTTTGTCAAAGGTGGGGTTGCAGGCCCAAGTGTGACAGGCAACCTGGCGAAAGAGAGCTCGGATGACAGTTCCAGCACCTTGGGATCTGCAGTAGTTTGCATATTGGGTCAGCTGTAGGATGCTTACATGTTGCAAACAACTTTCAAGGCTCAGCACAGGGTGAAGTTTTGTCCACGAACATTGCAGAGGTTGCATCGCCAGGAGATTCTGGAATTCATGCACTAACTTGTATGTTTATATGATTGCCATCAGTTTTGGTGTTGAACTTTTGTAGGCCAGAGCACCAGGAAGCACAAGAACTCTGAGACTAATAGTCAAGGGCCTCAGGCTGAATTGAAGAAGATTAAGATAGTGCCTATGATGAAAGCCAGGCGGCCATAGATAGACCCTATTGTGTTTGTTTGGTCCTCACTCGTGTCTACTTTATCAAGTTGTCACCCTTAAGCAAGGTCCAAATTGATGAAGGTGATCCTTTCATGACATACCTTGTTGTATTTATTGCACGCATTGCCATCTTAGGCCCTTGATGAATTTCTGTGTCTGATTTTGTATTATATCACTAGTATTAGACAACATTTTTACCTGTGACACAACGTACCGATCAGTACAATATATAGGTAAGAACCAACAATGAGATGATCTAAACAAAGTCATGACACATTGTTCAAGACATCTCTCTGTAATGATTGGAATAGACTCCATGGGTCCCTCTTCTGCCAACAACCTTCATAGTTTACTGTAACAGACTATGGTTGAATGGTGACCCCATTATTCAAGAACTTTTGTATTCAAGATTCACTTTGCATAAGGAATGTAGGTAAATTTTGCCATGTCAAGCACTTTGATAAACAGGAAGTCGAGAAAAGCACTAAATTCCTCTCGCATTGCTCTGATCTCCTGCATAAGCTCTGACTCATTGGTAGTGACAGTTGTTGAGACAGAGCCCGCAAAGTTTCGCTGATGTTTGGAATTAGATGGTGGCGGTGGCGGTGGCGGTGGTATCGGCCTTGGTAAAGGCCTGAAAGGACGAATCATTGGAGGTGGTGGCGGAGCACGAGTTTGTTTCCGTCGTTGGTACCAAACAAACACCAGTATAAGCATTACAATAACAATGACCCCAGCAGTAATGCCACCTGCCAAAGCTGCTGCAGAGGACTTCTTTGCACTAGATGGAGGTGCAGTGGTACTAGGTCCAGACAATGCAGCTGTGCTCGATATACTGCTAGAGCTTGTTGGGTCAATGCTGAGGCCAGTTAGATCTGGCATGGTTGCAACGGAACCAAATGCAGAGTGATAGAGAATATAATCTATGACAAGTGTCTGATCAGTGCAGTTTGACAGGGTCAAGGTGACTGTGTGATTTCCAACCGGTAGATCACCGGTTGCAAATAATTGGAAATTCGGCTGGTGAATGAACTTCTCTGGATTCGCATCGGTTTGTGCATTGAATAGATGTACGGTGGGCATATTATTGTCAACAGTTGATGTCAAGTTGAAGCTGCCCAACTGGCCCCACAGAAAAATGCCAAATACGCCCATGGAGGTACCTAGATATCGCTATAGTATTTGAATCACAGGTTACTGCAAATCTGTACCTGTATATGAAAAGGTAAAAGTGGCACCGGCCTCCGAAGCTTGGTGAGTTGTATTCTGGAAGGGTGTAGCAGCCAAGAGCGGACCGATCTCAAAGGCATTGGTTTGGAGACTCCATCCACTTCCATAATGGATTCCTGGATAGGTGTCATCAATAATTAAAGTTCTGTTAATCAATGCTGTGTTTGGTCCAGCAGCAGCCGCGATGAGGTCCACCGCAACTGTATCAGAACCAAGATTTGTGATGTTGAGAGTATGAACCCCTTGGCCTACAGTTGGTGTCTGATACCATTGCGTATATGTTTGTATGGAATTCAATGCTGACGTGACTGGGAATTGGTCATTGTCAAGGGTGACAGAAAACTGCGGGGAGGAAGCATCCCCGATAATAAGCGCAAATATCCCTATGAGTGCTAGCGCTCAGCCCAAGTGTGATGTAGCTGCAAATAATAAATACCGTCAAAGTTCACTTGCAAGGAGCCACCTGTAGCAATAGACGTCTGCAAGTCGCTTGCAAATCGCGAGCTTTGATGCTTTTCTGCCCGTACTCTACATGAGTCCTGTCTTGCATTCCAGGATCTACAGGCAGGGCTCACCAATGGATTGCGCAGGATTGAAATGGATAATACTATTGCCCTCATCACCCAGTGCATGATAGATTTGTGACGCCTGGGCCATTGTAGTTTAGAAGCCAGGAGCACCAGGCTCCAGCGGGAGTCGGAAAGGGATTTACTAAGGAAAGGGTGTGCGCGAAAGAAAGCCGTATAGCCTCCAATCCTCTGATTATATCTGAAACTATGGCCTGAATTAGCATCGTATCAAGGCGACTTCTCGTCAGACCGCGGCGGCGCAGACTAGCAACAAGACATGGGAATAAGTAGTGGGATTCTAGAGTGTCTTTTTCCGTCAGGATTAACAGCAATGGCGGCCAAGGGCAGAGTGGGACGGTCCCAGAGATTGTTCTGCGAGAAAGATGAGATATCCGTACGAGAATCCCACATCCGAAGCCATGATCATTCGGTGACGATGCACATGCGCCAGACAACAGCGCATTGATGTCTATTGATGTACATTGGCGTTGCGACGGATCCAATTCATGGCAATTCAAATAGAACTCGGCGAAGGCAACTCGTGAATCCGATAAATAATTCATTGCTGCCATATCTACATGCTCCACATCTTGGCCTTTTCTAATTTCGCTTCTGACAGTTTATGGAATATGCAAGCTTTCTGTGAGTTGGAGGCTAGTCAGCGAACAAAGCCCTTGCGCCATGGAGCCTGTGAACTCCTGTTATGTCCGCGAATGATGATCTCAGATGACGTCCCATACTTACGATCAGAAGACACTTCCAACAAACAGGCTACTATGAAGCTCCCTGGACGAACCAAGGCTTGATGTTTAGCGCCTGAAGCGGTGCTTGGGACAATGCCTGAATTTAAATCAAGCTGTAAATATCATCCAGAGACAAGAGTACAAAACCTGTGCAATTTCAGGATGTTCACTGCTGTACCGATCATCGGCGCAGGCAAGATCTGGATCTGAATTGAATTGACCGTGCCATGACAGCATCTCGTCATATGATGATCAGTATGTTGCCCCTGCGATTCCCATGTCAGGCACCTAATTGTCCCAGTTATAAGGTCGTGTTAGACATGTGATGGCACCCCTATGCAGGGTCTAATTCGACGGGCTTCGTGCACATTCCCCACTTATGTCTAAATACCGTTAAATACAAGACTTGAAATCCTAGCTTGTCGTTGTTCGGATAACTCCGATGCGTGATTGATGTCTCGGGGATGGGTCAGCGCAGCCGCCCATCGTCTCCCGATGATTGATGGCGGTTGATTGCCGCCCCCCTCCCGCTCCTACTCTCCCGCCATCCCGCTCACTGTCCCGCCCCCGACTTAAAAATTCCCAAAAGGGTCATTTTGTCAAATATTCATAAATTACTACCTGATCATCACTCGATCCGTGGATGACAGTATTGCCGTAGTACCCCCAGAATGGCAATTTCACGGACTTGCTTGTGATGACACACTCTCAAGGACTCGATTGGTCGGCTATCTGGTACCTAGTTACCAAGAGTTACCGTCATCATGCCGAGTGGGCGCTCATGTCCGCTGGTTGTTTTGAGACAGCGGATCAGTTGACATTATAAATATACACATATTGTGCGCGCTCGCTGTCCGCCTCCCGCCCTCTGTCCCAAAAGGGTAGTGACTTTGAGAGATGTGCATAATAATGGCATTATGGACTTGGGGGGATCATGAAATGGTAGTAAATGTGTCTAGTATGTATACTGAAGAGGGGTATGATATTGCCCTATATTGAGTCAAAATCCGGTTATGGGAGGCGGGAGTGTTTGCTCATTTTTCTGGCAGTAGTGGCGCCGGGTAGCTTCGTTATGGGCCTATCATGTTGAAATGTACTGTCCATATTGGACTGGCCCTGCCCGCCCTGCATGAAAGGACATGATTCCTTGATTTCTGCTGTTATAGGGTTCTGTGGTAGCTGTTCACCCGTACTCAATGAGACAGAAGTTTGGATACAGGCAATGAATATAACCTAGCCTGGTACTCTGATGGTAAAATCTCGGGGATGGAGCGCCGCCTCCGACTTATGGCGAGGATGCGATAGAATGTGGCGCAGAACAAATAAGGGCAAATAAGATCAAATTGGGGTCCAGGATGCTGATAGCTCCAGGTTTGCGCGCCGGACTTCAGGTATTTTTATCGGATATGATTCCTATACTCATCATCAATATAATATGATGACAACTCTGCAACAGATCACTATTTGAGCTGTGAATGGCATGAAAGGCTCCAGTGTGGATTTGTCCATGTCTCATTGCACTCTGATAGGTACCTCATAGAGGGCTATAAACCATCGGATATTGCATATATGTAGTTGGAGACTTCTATGGATATGTTGTTTCATTGTGTCCAAGGCAGATGCTCATAGTAAACCGCTGGATTGTCTTCTGACTGTTGGCTCAAATTAGACAAAAACTATAAGATGTAAAAAGGCGCTACTTGGTTGAGAGTGGTGCATACAATCCAGAAGGACACTTGAAAATTATTGACCTTGGTTTCAAGTGGTTTGGGCCATATCATCACCCGCTGTTCATGTTCCAAGGGTATTTTTCCACAAGAAATCAATGTCTGCCCTGGCCATTGCCATTAAGTACCAGTAAAACTTGATATTCGAGTAAAGGCATCATTAATGAACATATTACCAAACCAATAATGGATGTTTGGCGGTTCAATCGAGTTCTGTCGAGCTTCCGGAGAAGATTTGATGGTATTTGGTATTGTTTACTTTGCGCCACATTTTGATGCTTGTCTCACTTTTGCTTGCCACTCGCATTCTTTGGCTACATTTTGCATGTCAGCTGGTCATATTGTATTGCTGCTACCACCACTAGTGAAAATTATGAGCCCATTGACTTTAGGACAGGCACTGTCATATGTCCTGTGTTTGGCATACAGTAAGAATTGATGGGCTTTCCAAAGTGGCGCTCAATTTTAAGCACATATTACTTTTAAACTAGAATATTATGAGCCCACCCAGCCCCTTTCAATGGCTGATGCCAGGAGGGAATTTACCAAACACTCCCTCCACCTATAACTCGATTTTGACTCTATATAGGGCAATATCATACCCCTCTTCAGTATACTAGACACATTTACTACTATTTCATGATCCCCCCAAGTCCATAATGCCATTATTATGCACATCTCTCAAAGTCACTACCCTTTTGGGACAGAGGGCGGGAGGCGGACAGCGAGCGCGCACAATATGTGTATATTTATAATGTCAACTGATCCGCTGTCTCAAAACAGCCAGCGGACATGAGCGCCCACTCGGCATGATGACGGTAACTCTTGGTAACTAGGTACCAGATAGCCGACCAATCGAGTCCTTGAGAGTGTGTCATCACAAGCAAGTCCGTGAAATTGCCATGGTACTACGGCAATACTGTTATCTATGGATCGAGTGATGATCAGGTAGTAATTTTATGAATATTTGACAAAATGACCCTTTTGGGAATTTTTAAGTCGGGGGCGGGACAGTGAGCGGGATGGCGGGAGAGTAGGAGCGGGAGGGGGGCGGCAATCAACCGCCATCAATCATCGGGAGACGATGGGCGGCTGCGCTGACCCATCCCCGAGACATCAATCACGCATCGGAGTTATCCGAACAACGACAAGCTAGGATTTCAAGTCTTGTATTTAACGGTATTTAGACATAAGTGGGGAATGTGCACGAAGCCCGTCGAATTAGACCCTGCATAGGGGTGCCATCACATGTCTAACACGACCTTATAACTGGGACAATTAGGTGTGTCAGGCCCATAGTTGGAATTCAAAGTTTCCATTTCTCGCTCTCGTCCACTGACTATGACATGCGAGGCTGTCATTGGTGAGACAAAGGACCGAAATATATCCGGGACTAAAGTTTGCTTCAGCGGCAATGCTCGTGCGAGAAGGTTTCGGGTATAGCATCAATCATGGCCCAGGACACGATCAAGTCTACACAATTTCACTACCATTTGCCCTAAATAAAAAAAGCCGTGTGACTTTCCTTCTCCTCCAGAGGCTGTACCCTTGGCTATGATCCAAAGAGTGTACAGCTATTATCGTGGAAGCCGTATCCCGCATTGTACATGTAGCGGGAAGAAAACATATCCTTGACTAACCGGCCGGCATTCGATGTTCGTGGGAAATTACAGCTGACAGCCGTCCTCGAGAAATGGTCGAGGTGCTCGGGCAAGAAAAGGATTCAATCTAGCTCTGAGCTGGGGATGAATACACCTGTCCTTTCATGAATGAATTACTTACCCTCTGCCTAGGCACATTGCATGAGACAATGGTTCTTGTGTTACAGACATTCTCCCAAACAAAAAGGCGAGATTAGGACAACGCAAAGAGGGAAGCTCCCCTACCTGTCCTTGCTCCTTTCGCTGATGTGGCAAATTATACAGCAACGTGAAACGTGAAACGAGGTTCCAACATTTGCCCCAATCAGGTAGTTTGCCTGTGATGCGACGACGGACGTCTGGCCTCTATCTGAGCGAGAAAGGACAAAACAAGGAATGAGCAGCAAGACTCCTCGGTTTGACCCCGAAAAGCGCCTCATAGATGTTGTCGTCGTGAAAAGGACGAGCAAGACGAAGGTTTTGATCGCGGCACAAGCGACATGACTGCCGAAGGCATCAGTCTGGTCCAGATATCGAGAACATCGTCAAGTATACCCTCGTTCGGTTTATCAGAGAAATTCCAGTTTCAGGCTGCTTGGTCGGCTCTTGGTCGGCTCATCTTCCCAACGGGCTTGGCATCATGAATGACCTGACCCAAGCATGAGCGTCAACGGTCAAAAAAAGGTAGAGAAAAAATGCGAACCTGGCCGGCTCGCCGCCGAAACACTGCTGCTGCTTTCTCGCAGCTCAAGAGGATCACCTCGCTCTCGCTCTTCTTTCCAGTTTCGTTCATGTTCTCGCTAGACCCAAATCCAACCGAGGTCGGGTCGAGCCGAGCAATACGGCGTCCCTGCCGATGATGTGGTTCGTACACCAGCCTTTCGACGCTACTGGGAATAGACCAGAAAGCTCCGATATCAGCTCTGCCAAGTCTCGTCAAATCAGTTTCAAAGCTAGGAAAGGTAAACGAGAGCGCATACCTTATCGCTGAAAGTGGTTGAATGGTCACCGAAAGACCAACATCAGTCCAACGAAAAACCCCCGATATTGAAGGTGCGCTTTGCATTTCCGACTTGGAATTTTCTCCTGAATGGTCTTTCTAGGCCTTGGCCGTAGAGAGCTTTCAAGGCTGCCTCTATATTGAATGCCCATGACATTAACCGAAACTGCTCGAAAGCGCGTTGCAGTCGATAACAAGAGAAGAAAGCAAGCCTCAAGACACCTTGTCAGAGCAATTCCAGTTTCTGCTTGGTCAGGTTGTAGTCGTCAATGCGCTCCGGCGTCAAGAATCGAGCACCGAACTACGATTCCAGTCGGTGACAGGGCATCGTAAGGCGAATCTGCTCGAAGGACCTGTCAGTCTAATACCCCGGTTTCGACTAGATTGGCTCGACCTCGTGGCTCTGGCGTCAAGAATGATGGTCGAGCTAAACCAAGGATCAGTATCGGTCAAGGAAGAGCAAACAAACGAGACGAACCGCCGTCTCGTGGACCGACCCTGCCTCTGGTTTCTTGCTGGGCAATGCTCCTGCATATCTTCCTCGCTCCGTCAAATTCCTTCACCTTAATGCTCTCTTCCCAAGCTAAAAAAGATCGGGTCGAACCGAAATAAAGGATCGAACCGGAATAAAGCACCCCGTTTTGCAACTGACAGAGCGCTGCGTCTGCCAAAACATTGAGCCCCACAAGCGCCAACAAGAAGGATGATCTCTTACCGGTGCTCAGGTCTCCAGCGCTCACTGTTCCTTCTTTCTATGATTTACCAGGCGAAGGGTCTCGGAGCTTTGGTGTCGTGAAAAAATATCCTTCAGCTCCCGGTTCGCGGGGCCTTCCCCTTCCAATTTCTGCTGGCCTTGAGCCCTTTGTGCAAATTGAGCTGTTCAAACGGATTGACATTGCGATGACATCCAAGGCGGCCAGATCTAGCAAACCACTGTGAATAAAACAAGCCATGATGATGATAAATAACAGACATACCTTGTCCAACACCTTTCGCTTCCAGCCCGAATCCGCAAAACATGGAGGTCCGCCGCTGCAGGCGGTTCATCCATTCCCTGTGACGGAGGATCGATGATGGGGAGCGACCATCTGTTGTTCGTTGGAGGTCAGTCATTTCACGAGGAAAATGTCCTGACCCACCAGCTACCCGGGTTCATTGCTCGACCGCTTTTGGGTTCGAGCAATTCCACCATCTCGAGGTCATGCAGGAGGGGGAATCGAGATTGCTTGGCTTCTATCTCCCTTGCGATTTGGCCGGCATTTTGCTGTGAACATCATCATGAACGATGGAAAACGAGCAAAAAAGGTAGCATACCTGTACCGCCATGGTTGTCAATGAGCTGGGCCAGGCTTAGACAAGATTCCTGCCTCGTAAATAGCGGAAGATGAGGGGGGAAAAAGTTGGACCTGGAGAAATCAGCCGTTGCTTCGGGCCATTGAAAAAAGATGACGCACAAGGACAGATTTTCCCTCTTTGCTCTCGTCTTCCTTCTGCTCATTAATGGTGACAATAGTCCACGGCTGAACCCAGGAGGACAAAATAGCTGGGTCGATTCGGAACAGGATATTCTTTAGGGCGCGGGTGAGACGGAGGCTCTGGAAAACAGGGAAAAGAAGAGCTCACCACCAGGCTTTTATCAGCGATGTGGGCCTCAAAAGCCAAGGCTTGGTGGATTGAGAAAAAGCCGCTGCCAAAATTTTCTCTTGACAAAGAGGCGGTGGCCCTGAAAAAAGGGGTTCGTAGCTCAACAACGGCTCTCAGGACGGATGGAATTCCATTGAAGATTGGAGGCGCTGTTGGAAGGTGCACGAAAAAAGACGGTCATGGAGATGGTGGGAGCATGGATCCGTTTCCGGCGTCCAAATGATTCGAAGGATCATCCATGTTCCCACCGGTGGGGTTATGTCATTTCACGGCCGATTAGCCAAGATGCCGAAAGCGCAGCCGGCATCAGCGTCCAAGTGTGCACCAAGGAAGGCAAGATCATCCCACGCTTCATTTTCCGTTTCGTCGACAACCATAGCCATTTTTCCCGACTTTTCTAGCTCGCATACATTCCTCAACTCGCAGGAATTTGTCACCCACCCACCACTCCCTTTGTTCCTTTGGCTCAATTTGTATCTTTCTAAGACATAGTTTATCAGCAAATTTCACATCAAGGAACCGAATCGCTGAGAGATTCCCACTCACCCGAGCGGCGAATCTCCTCAGCGTGCCGATTCGAGCTTCAATGCTCGAACCCCCCCAACCTTCAGGTCCTTCGGACGAGATCTTGCCCTGACGACTGTCGAAATAGGAGCAAAAATCCAGCTTTCACCCAAAAAGGGAAAACGAGTCATCATTTTCAGTTCCGCGCCGCGGGAAAAATAATCCCCGGGCATCAAACGGGCAGCCTGAGAAACCTTGTTTGATCACGTTTCAAATTCCATCTTTGTTTCGCAGTCAATTGCCAAAATACAAAACCGTCCGCATCCGTCTGTATGCGCTCTATACTCGCTTACGGTGAGGCCTCTGGATAATCCAGCGCCACTTCCTGAATCATGCAATGAATCTAGGAACAAAGGTCTCTGATCAACGGCAAAACTCAAAAACCGAACACCGATGTCTGCACGCGCTCTAAGGTACCCGAGTCCTCTGGATGATAGGTCTCGAAATTCATTCAAAGCAGGCTCCCCCCTCTCGATTAATCCATGCTTTGACCTGGTCTGGGCCAGCTGGCTGCCAGGTCCTCATCTCGTGAAGTCGTCCCCCACCGAAAGATGTCAGCGGTGTTCTGTCCTGCTCCGTATTCGACTGCTATGCCAACTAGCACGTATTCAGCTGGACGTTATCTCGGCAAGGAGGCCGCAGGTTTGTCTCGGCGATTTCGGCGATGAATTGGTGTTCCAGAGATAGCCAGCGGAATACAGTTGACCATGTAACGATGTTGAATTCTACAAGACCGGATGCCTTGCTCTAGGCTCCCTTATTGGACAGTCCTGGAGTATTCGGGGTCCGGACGGCGACTTGGAGCCTCTCGCAGTAATCATTAGGCGAGTACAATTACTTTCTGGATTGTCGTCCTCCTGACCTCGAAGCAGAACGGGCCTTTCAAGGCTCCAAACTTCCCTTGCTGCCAGAATACTAGCTCGATAGATTCCGACTGTCTCCGCTGACCTAGAGACCTCCACTGCGAATTCTTAAGAACACCTCGAATGTTCCGCGAACCCTGTTCAAGCTCTGGAACCGGTCGCTGTATGAAAAGAGAAATCGGCAGCCATGCCCGAGGAGGAATGGAAAGCCATTGAGGGGTTTCCATCGAGGGCTTTGTGGGCAAGCTAGGTATGACATTTCATTCGATACGAGCTTCTGAGCGCAATACCATAACGACCCTACCTCATTTGCCGACGTAGACCTGTTGTTGCTCCCAGCGAGGTTGTACTACGCTTACCCCAAAAACAATGCATTTTTTCATCCTATACCTATTTCTAATCATCAGGAGAGACAGGCAGCATTCCATTGACTCAAATGGCTCGGGGATTCGTTGCAAAGTGCCACTGAGTGGTATCGCAAAAACATCTTTCCGAGATTTGTGCCTACAAATTTGGATCCACGGCTCGTCTCCATTAGGCAGGCATTCACGTTGCATGCCGTCTGCCGTCCGTTAATTTATGGTTGATGCTCCACCAAAATTTCAGTCCATCAGAGCAAGCTCGCAACTCTGTTAGAACCGATCGGCAACGTTGTCATTCAAGCTGAGCTCATTGTCACGATGACGGAATTCCTTCCTCGAGATGGCCGAGCTGAATCTGTTGACGCTGGCACAGTCATGTTTCATCCCGACGGAGGTACTTAGAAACCTTATTTTGGCAGCCTATACCACCAGTGGGACTTATTAGAGGGACCTAGAACATCAGGGTGCAATTCATTGAGAATTATTTGCTGATGGCCGGCCGCCTGATCTTAGACACGGAAGGGGTTTTGTTTCCTCTCCATATATATGTAAAGGTTTACCAAGACCAAAATGTAGGAGAGGCTTCCTTCCTTCCTTCTAAGTAAAAGTCGTCGAATGTACAAGTAAGTAGAAGGGCTCACTCACATCTTACTACCGGCAATCCATGGCCCTGCACTGTATCGTAGTTACTAGTGATATGAGGTGCCTTCTCTGGTGGATCTACTCGAATGAATTCGTCTCACAGCAACCTGTACATTGTTCATGCTGTTCGTAAGGTCCAGTCGAAGAAAAACTTGAGCAAACCGCGTCTGATCTCAACCGCAAGCCTTTCGGAAAGCGGCTTTCACAAGAAATTCAACCATGGAAATATTGAAAGTCCAGGAATGGAGCCGTCCCGTTATCGAAGACAAGAAGACCAACGAATCGAGAGAGAAAGTGGCAAAAGAGGAAGCAGTTGAGAAATGAACCTGCAACAGTGGCAAATGGCAAAACGGCAGGGCAGGCACACGGGTTATCGCCTGCAATAAACTGCCGAGAATAGCACCAAAGCTACCGACTCCGACTTCCGATGTCAGATTTTGTCATTTTGAGCAAGTTGAACAGTTGCGCGTCCCGCTGTGTTCTGATCGGAGTCCTTGGTCATTGAAACTCTCAAGGAAACTGTTTGTTTTCATGCGAAATTAAACTCGGCGACGACGACACAGGTGCCTCGGGCTTGTAAGTAATCCCAATGCGTGAAACCGAAGACTCTGCTCAGTCATGGTCGACCGTCGACCGACGGTGATAGATTCTCGGGGATTGTCCTGTCATATGTATTTCTAGATGATTATCAGGCTGCGCCATATGTAGCGAGATTCTAATAGACTGATGGACATGATAAGAATGGACATTAGTGACTGACGCTGAAGTCTACTGAAGTCAGTCAATCCATAAATGATATTCGGTCAGTCTGACGGACGTGATCGAGCTGTGCTGACCGCGACGTATTGGATAAAGAAGATGTTGATAAATACCAAGCTGTCTCCTGCCATCGAGAAGAGATGAGAATACAAGTTCAAGGAAGCCATCCATAGGTAGATAAGAAGGTTGAACAGGAGGTCTGAGGCCGACTGATTGGAAAACAGTCGCCTTGTCATGGTGGGTGAAAGGCAGGTTGAGCGAGTCATGACTCATCACGATCAGTCAGCAATCTGAGCCACGTGGAATCTTTCCTGTTCCGGTCATTCAAGTCCATCACCACTAGTAATTCCGAATCTCGCCTGAATTAATCTGAAAATGACATTCAGTCATCCAGTCTCTAGCACTGTGCTTACCGCAAGGTATTGGACATAGAAGCTGTTGATGAATACCAAACTGTCTGCTACCGTCAAGATGAGATGACAGTACGAAAACAAGGAAGCCATCCATGAGTAAATAAGAACATTGAGAACAGAATCTCTGAGGCCGTCCAATTGGAAAACAGTGGCCTTGTCATTGGTACTTAGCTGAAGGCAGGGTCGATTAACCGAGGCATCACGATCAGTGAGCAAATCAATCTGATTCACGTGGAATCAGATTCTTTCCTCTACTCCAATCACCACTATAGTAATGTCGGATCCCTCCTTTGGAGACTGTCGCTACATAGTAGAAGCTGACGCCGTCGTTGTCTGTCGGGAATTGGGAACATGTCTACATATACTGCCGGCATTCGTCAAGGTAACATTAATCTATTGCGCTTTGCAACTTATTTCTACGGCAGGGCTATTTCTCTTTGACCGTCGCACGGTGAGAAGGTACCACTGGGTACATTCAGTTTTCATCTGATCCCATCTTCTAACAGAATCCCTGACACACTCAGCGCAAGAGAAGCTGGTCACCGGCCTTAATAACTATCTCCTGTAACGGAACACTCGCAGATGATGATCCTTCATGGGTGAAATCAGAAATTCTGACAACAATTTCTTGACATATATTGGTCATAAGGGTCAATGGCAATCTCTGGTTGTACTCCGGTCCACTGTGATATCCTCAGTTCGCTTAACCTCCGTCTATCCTCGGACGATGAATCTAAACCAATTGAGCTGTCAGCGCCGCTGCCGGAGGTTTCCGGGATCCTGTTGGGGCTCTAAATTCTACATACATTGCGGAGTATTTTGAAACTGATTCCGGTGTGAATGGATCATTTCAAGCAGGGACCGGTCAACGCGAAACCCGAGAAGGTTCCTCAACCTCAGGGAGCTCGTTTGCGTTAAAACCAGCCTTGCTGCATTGGACAAAGAAACTCGGGACACATTTGGACTTTGTTCAGCAGGTACAGCTATCTCAATGACGATAGACGGAGCAGCCGAAAATAGTCGCTTTGCTTGGTATTGTTTGCGTCACTTCCTTCCTTCCCGCATTGTGGAAACAGTGATTGATGATGATTCGCTGTATGTTATATCAGCCATCTATCCATCTATTCGATGGGAAGCATATCGCAAGTACATAATTCGAAAACAGGCACAAAGAGATCATTCCCGTGATCCCCATATTTCCTCTCTTCTCCCACTGCTTATAAGGGAGCATCGCATCGGTTTTTTCATCAGGCAAGATGTCAACCCTCCCCCCAGGATTTCCCCCCGTCGTCACATTGTAAGCAGTCCTTCAATTTTCGTGATATTTCATTCACACCACCGACTCACTAGAACGGCCGCCATTGTATGTTCGCCCTCGTCCATCTGCCCTCGCTTGCTCAATTATGACACTAGTTCATCGGCAATGTTCTCAACTTTTGGCTCCTCGGAATCTTGACAGTCCAAGCATGTCAGTGATCTTGTATGGCAATAACGCCTGGTCTCACCATTCTCTAGACTACTACTACATCAACTTTGGCAGATCCGACGTCAAGAGGATTCGCTTTGTTGCCGTGTTCACAGTTCTACTTGAATTCACGCAAACCTGCTTGGTCTTCAGCGACGCTTTCGTTCTTTTTTGTCAAAGATGGGGAGACCCCACTGTTCTCCTGCGCTCTGGTCTCATCTGGGTCTACATCCCTCTGCTGGGCTCCACAAGTAAGTATTTCTTGTCTTCAGCACTCTTCCGCTGATCACGCTCTCAAGTGAGCTTTGTCGCCCAGCTCTTCTGGGCATGGAGATTGCGTTTGCTCACCCAAGCGATCTGGCTCCCTTTACTCATCATCACGGTATGTACCACGATTAGCTGCCTTGAACATTTCAACTGACCATCTGTCTCTTTAGTTCAGCCTCACTCAATTTATCGCTGCATTCATAGGCGGTATCGCCGGAAGAACCATTGAAGATGTCACGAAACGTGCGTTCTGTACATTTCTCTCTTATCATGATCAAGCTGAAATTGGAGTAGTCGCAATCGAATTCAAGCCTATCTCGGTGAGTATCAGAGTCTTGTTCTTTCCTTTTCCTCGGGCTCATCATTGATTCCAGATCTGGGTTGCTGGAACTGCAATCGCCGATATAATCATTGTCGTGGCCATGCTTTACTTCTTCAACAAGAATCGCAGTTCATTCGCCGGAACTAGCGCCGTGTTATCCAAGGTTCTCTTCCTCACAATCGAGACTGGAATGTGCTGTGCAACGGTGGTGCGTGTCTGGCTTCTCCGTACATTGGTCTTTTGCTCACAAAGGTTTAGGCGATACTCGATTTGGTCATGTACCTCGTCTGGCAGAATGAAAATTGGCATATCTGCGCGTCCATCGTCTTGTCCAAGGTCTACGCCAACAGTTTACTCCTCGTGGGTCCTTGCATTTTTGAAAATTCTACAGGAACTTGATGGAAATGTTCTCATTAAGGTCCTCAACTCCCGCAAAGGCGGAAAATATATCCAGAACAGCACCGATGGTTCAAGCTACCAACTCGGCAGTCGGCCGCGTACGAATGAAAATCGCCATGGTGGAAACTCTGGAATCAATATTCAAGTCAGTCGAGACCAGCGTGCTGATGATAACCGAGCCATCCCAATGGTTCATGTGAGCATAACTTTTCGTTGGTCCGTTCTGATACTAAGACTTTTCATAATAGATGATTAATCCGGCGGAATCACAGGGAAAGATCGATGACAGCTATGTCAAGTTCTAGCAACCTTTCGGATTTTTGGTGTCGAAAATTCATGTACAAATTTTGATATTTATAAACTTGTCATTCCATCTCATTTGATTGGATTTTGTTTCCGCCTTGATGCTGAAGATCGGAGCTGCCGACGCTATCATGCCGATCATAATGTCGCCGTTGGGAATCTCTAGCAAATTGTTATCCATTCACACTATCCTCATTTTCCATACCCAGTACAGGCGTCAAAGCCCTATATGAGCGTGGTGACACGGTTCGTCTGTGGCGCTGCTGACATTACTCTGATGACTGACAATGCTATGGCGTTGACACCTCTTCTTTGCCGCTTTTATCAACAACCAACAGCATCATGATATATTCCTATTGATTCAAGTTCTCCAATCGAGGCTCTATGTGTCATAGATGTTATCCCATCAGAATTCGGAATCCGAATGCATCCCAATCAAATCCCAGTATTTGTTTCCAGGTAGCAGTTGGTGGTATTTCAATTACAAGACTGTAAAGTAATTATGATATTATTATGAGCTATTGCATGAAAACGGGCTAGCGAGAGTCGAGATCAAGATATTCGGACAAAAAAGGGCTTTCCAATCATTTCACCGGGTATAGATCTTTGGCCGATTTCACGAAAAAAAATCTCACAAAGGAAGGTTCCAAGCACAACTACAAGGATCATAATAAGCTGGAATAGGCTCTAAAATGACTGAGTTTCTTGAATCTGGCTCGTCTTGGCTATGTGAGTGTTGCCAGCAAGTTGAATCATGTTATGACCATTAGGCACACTAGAAGCTCATTTAGGCCTTGGATTTGTATGTCAATGAACCGTACAGATCCCGCATGCAGGTAATCATGTTTCATGAGGCGCTGAGGCTGCTGAACATCGCTGTTTCAGGAAAATAGACTCACCCGGATATCTTTTGGTGGGGGGAGCGTTGGGATCGTGGAGCAGGCGGTGGAGGCGGAGATTTTGGGTGCGTTGCGCGGAGATATTGGATGTTGAGAGGCGGAGAGATGTTGGAGTGGGTATCTCCGTATCTCCATGTGATCTTATTTCCGTGATCTCCGTCCATGCTTTGTTTGTCGTTGTTCCTGGTGGAAAGATAGAGCATGACAGGAGCCACCAAAGATCTTTCAGAGTACTTCCACTGTAATATAGAGCAGGAATGTTGCAAGAATGAGCTGTGGCACTATAGCATGTGACAGTAAAAAACCTATACAATTTGAGGTCCGGAGGGGGTAGGTATTTTATCTGGTAAATAACGGTAAATAACCGGTCAAAACGTGATCGGTCAAAAACCCCATGTTTTTCGCGCAACCTTCCGAGCCTGGCCGTGACTAAGTTCGGAGCGCATGATCTGCGTGTTGAACATTGAATGGAATTCAGTAGAGCACGGTGAAAAACTCCCACGTCATTAACACGGAGTTATTTACCAAGTTATTTACCGTATATATACGGTCAAGAACCGGAGGCTAGAAATTTTCTGATTAAGAACTAGTCACATGATCTGAATCCGAAAAGACCTGATTGGACGGTGAGGCTATCGCCCGTTGCAGCCTAAGATGTAGAAATGACTCTCACAGTCAAGGCTGAAGTTGTTTGGGACTACGAGATTTAGCTACATGATCTTAGTCTCGTTCCCATCCGTTTGGGTGATCCCTTTTGGGACGCCACGTGCCATCAATATAAAATTGATGGACGTAGCTATCACCCAAACGTCTGGTGTAGTTTGTACAGTCACACCCACATCGCCCTTTTTTCACTTGTCCTGTTGGTTTTCGAAGATTTTGAGCACATAAAATGTCAGTACCATGTCAGATACTAATAATTGACCTCTCACATTGATCATCAAGAAAAAATCATTTTGGCAGCGCAGCGAGTCGTTCTACGACTCTTCTGGACTTGATTCAGACAAATCTGCGAGTCCCATAGGGCATTTCGGTATTTTAATGGTTGGTCTGGATAATGTAGTCTTTCACTAGTTTTCCATATAGGTCAATGGGGCCGAAAATGCATACAAAGAAAAAAAGCCGAATTAGTGATGTAGGTGTCGCCCTACCAACTGCACCAGACGTTCGGGTGATAACTACGTCCATCATTTTTTTTCTTCGCTCGCGTGGCATGTGGCACGTGTGACCCCGAAGGGGATCACCCGAGCGGATGGGGACGAGACTAACATGATCTGTTAGTAGACGCGTCAGCGCGGGAAAAAAAATAGCACCTGTCCCGTTAGCACGTGTTTTAACTGGTCTAGAACCTTGTTATTAACAGGCTGTGAAGAACCGGCTCGGACCGCCTCCGTATATATCCCGTCAAGAACCACCCAAAACAGTTTTTCACCGAGCTCTAGAATTCAGCAGCTCAATCAATGAACCATACCACAGAACAAGACCAGCCAGCTTGCTTTAGACCTCTTCGTGGGGCAGAGAATGAAGAGGCATTGCAGGACGACAATGATGCAACGGCGTCTTTGATGACACAGAGATCCAGATTGTCGAGAGCAATTTCGAGAGAGAAGACTACGAGCATCTGCCTTCAAAGATCAGTCGAAGCTCACACGGACAAAGGTACAGGCGCACGATGAAGGATATTCATAGGCTAACAGCCGGATTATAGTACGAACGTTGACCCCTTCTGGAATGCATCTGCAGGCCACCATTTTCGCGAGGTCGTGAAAGCTGTCCGACTCGGAGCATAAAAGCAGCATACCTGGACCCTCTTCGGGGCCCAATGGTCTCAGTCCTGCAGGCTCAGAAAAGATGCAGGGCCTCTGACGAAAGGACGAGGAAAATTGAATGCCAATGTGGATTGTTGGCTAGCCCTAGATACTGCCATTCTGGGAAATGCTTCTTTTGATCTCCGAGGCTTCCCGGAGGCGGTATCTTCTGTCATGCTGTAATCGGCTACCGGCTGAATTTCTGCCGGCACTACGATGTTCGAACAAGTTCCAAGTTCACTGTGAATACACTGTGAATACTAATATGACAATTTGTAACAAGAAAAATAAAAGTTACTAAATATGAATAAGTTACTAGTGCATGGTAAAGGACTCGTGGCGCTTTTGGGATTTTTCTGGGGAACGAGGTAATTATAAGAGATCAGAACGAGCACGTTTGACCGGCCGATCATTTTGGGTGAGCAAGCTGTTTTGTGCGACTCCAAACGTCTCAAGCTGGCTTCGATGGGGGTACGATGTTAGTCAGAATCGACCCCTTCCCATGAGGGATAGAGGCCCCAGTGTCGATATGCCGTGTCTGGATGGCAGTAATTAAAATGAGGGATGGGATATATGTAAAATATGTAGTTGTAAGAGGCGGGACAGCAACAAGAAATCATATGAGACCTATTTTAGATGAAAGAGAGCACAAGTAAGCTAAGAAACATCAATTGAAAGGTAGGGGATTCAAACCTGGCTGACGGCGAGAGCAACGAGTAGGTTTGTTCTCTCACGGTCGGCCAGGGTCGAAGAACTAAGGAGACGGAATAAAGAGAAATATCTGGGGTTACCTGTTAGCATGTTTTCGAACGCGAGGAAATTGGGAGAACTCACTGCTACGACTTTCGCTTCAGACCCATGGGGTGGGGAGGAGCTGATCTTTCTGCAACCTGAAAAGGGAGAAAGACTGTGAGCAGAGTCGTAAAAGGAATCAGAGTTTTGCTCACTCAACGATTACCCTTGTGTCAACTCTGTTGAAACTCGATCAGACGATGCCTCAGAATTGGTGGGAAAAGTAAGCAAGCTAGTCCACGGAGATGGATCTCTGAAGCTGAACTGGGGACAGAATGACCATTACTGGCTCCGGACTTTGGTTGATGCGTCGATGTTTTCCCATAGCATTGGGCGGCTTGGTCGGGATTCACGTGGGCAAATCGGACCTTCGGAGCTGGTCGAAGCTGGTCGATTGTGTGCTGGTTTTGGTTGCAATTTGGAGGACATTGTGAAAATGGTTCAAAATTAATCAACAGAGGAATAAACAAGCGCATTCAAATAATTTAGAGTAATAACCAGCAGCTTTCAATGGCAAATACGTATCAGGCGCGAATAAGTAATCTGACCGTGGGACACCGACATCTCTCGGAGATCAAAAGAAGCATTTCCCAGAATGGCAGTATCTAGGGCTAGCCAACAATCCCTGGTCTCTCTTCATTGACGCTGAGAGCTTCAGCCGACATCGCGGAAGGGGATTGACCAATCGATTGGAAGCAGGAAGAACCGCAATATTGAATTCTGAGCGTTGGTGAGACAAAGGAAGGGGGGTTTGTTGGCAGACACAAATACCTGCCTAAATCGGAAGCGCTTCTTTTTGATTATCAGCTCGGCATGTCATGTATCCGTCTTCCGGTTTACGATATCGCCACACTTCTGTCAAAGCTTCATGCACGATTGAGTTCACGAAGACTCAGACGACGTAGCAGTAATTTACTCAGTATGTTATTTAGGAACATGTTTTTTGTCGAGATTTTGTGGCCCAGACCCAATGCATCCAGATTTTGAATTCCATCGCAGCACATAATCATAATGGACTGATTAATCACCAAGGCCACGAAAGTAACTTTTCAGTCAACAAAATTCATTCTTGACCGTCTGGTCCACCATGGGAGCTCACAAATAAAATGTCCGCTTCGGAGAGGTGTCCGTGGCGGAAGCAGCTTGCGGTTACAACAACGAACCGAAAGGAATGCCAGAAAATCTCAATGCCCGAAGTTGGCGCCATCTCCCGAGAAAAAGATGGAAGGAATCCTGGTCTATTCATTTTGTCTTGCATGAATGAAGAAACAATAATATATTGTACAGAGACTTGGATTAGACTTGAAGGTGTTTGGGACGTGGTGGACGTTGCGTAAGGAAGGCAATCTCAGGCCCAGATCCAGGGCCGGCATGCACGACATGCCGAGCTGATAATCAAAAGAAGTGCTTCCGGTTTAGGCAGGTATTTGTGTCTGCCAACAAACCCCTTCCTAGGAAGGGGAGGGAACAAGGAGCTTACCAGCTAGCTCCCGCGTAGAGCGTCAGACAAGGCTCCTTGGATTTTCTTTTTTTGAAAAAGGCTATGCGCGGAAAGTTGGCCAGAAAATTTTCCTGGGGGGAAATGGTGAACTTGAAATGAGTGAACCTCGCGATGGGGACAAACGAGATCTTACCAGCGACGCGGACGACGAACGTCATTGAGGATCTAGGGATGCATGGGCAGAAGGTTCACGAAGATTCTGCTTTACAAAAAGACCATTCGCGAAATTGGCCAAAAAAAAATTTCTGGACGAAATGCTGAACCTCACGATGGAGATGAATGAACTCAAGGGCTTACCAGCGGTGCTGACAATGAAGCTCAGTGCAGGGTTGCAAGGTTCTCGAAAAAAAAAGCCGTCAGGGCCACTCGTCCGGGAGGAGCTTTTCTGGTCACGTTTTTTCGCGTCTATGCTCATCGTCGGTGGTCGCCTTTTTATATATCTGGTCCACGGTGGGTCATTTTGAAAATCTGGGCACCTTACTGAATAATAATGGTCATAGCGAGAAATTCCGAGAACGAGGTCTATGGGCTCACGAGTCGCGCGTCGCGAATTGTCGTCCACCAGTCATTGCGACCGAAAGACGACCAGCAGATGTTCTCGTTCAGCTTCAGCATTCAGCCTCTGGAACATTCATAAACAGTATTCAATGCGGCGAATCTCGGCCTCAAAACAGGCTTTTAGAGCTCGAACCGTGGTCCGTTGGCAGGTGGACTCTGCCCTGAACCTTGAGGCGCCGTAGCCTGTCTCGTCACGGTCAATCGACCCCATTTGACCCGAGCTCGAAGACTGTTAACAAAGTGACTTTTTCCGATCACTTTTTCCACTTTTTCTCACTTTCACTTAGCTTTGCCGAGCGATCACTTTACCGCCAAATCCTTCGGCATGATCGTTCACTTTTGATGCCGACCCTGCCGAAAGTTGTTCCACACTTTCGGTTCCGATCACACTTTGGCTCGCACCACGACGTCAATGGCCATGACTCGACCTAGAGCGCTCAATTTGCGTCAGTATCTATGAACGCATTTTTGGCACAATATTCAAGAAAGCACTTGTAAAAGCACTCTGCACTTAGCAAACTGCACTTGCAGTCGAATCTTGCACTGATCGAGGTGCGCTTGTCTGTTAAGATGTGAATGTTTTTCACTAGTCCAGCATATATGATGTCTGGGGTCAATCTCATTTGCTCAATGGCTTCATTCACCACTATCCTCATCATTCTGAACTGGCATGATCAGAATGCGCATCTATCGGCTTTAGCCAGCGAGAATCAGCGCCCATAGTTGAACTGGTTTATTTCTGAGGTAAGATAAGGATAAGAAATGAACCAACTGTTTTGAGCTGATTGCCGCAAGCTGACAGATGTCTCGGAGAATTATCCACTACGGTGGTTGGCAGTCAAGTTTCTGAAGCCTTCCTGGCAACTTGCTTCCCCTTTATTCTTTATCGTTGACCCCAGTTGGTGATTGTCAGTAATAGCGTCTCTGAGGACTTGAAGGCTATGGACAAACTCTCATTTTTAGCCAGAACGAGATAATACAAGTCGATATATTAAAGATCTTTTATTAGAAAATATTACCATAGACTCTACGAGAATAAACTAGACCATGGGTCCAAGCAGACACAACTGAATCATCATCGCTAACGCCCATCCAAGCTGAGACTGCATCGTGAAGACCTTGAAGACGGTCGTCTTCAAAGACTTGTTCTGGTGGCTCTAAAATCACCTCATTTAGGCGTGGTGGAGGACCAATGCGACCAACCCAAGATCCAGCTCCAGGCTCTCCTCTAGGGTTATTGGCCCTTTCAGACTCTCGTACAACATCATTTGTGAGACCATCCCAATCAACTCCAAATGCTTCAATCTCTTCCTCCGTGAGCTCAAGCTCATCACCTCTGACACCGTGAACCAACATGTCAAAGGTGAACATGTCTATTGGACTACGGTCAGGCCCATTGCTCATCTGGAGATGATGATGGTTCCAAGCCTCTGCCAAGAATTCGAGTTGAACATTAATGGTAGGAAGAAATAGATAGTGAAGAAGCCAGATATGATTGACGTTGTTGATATCTAGCCCGTGGCGCAATTCAAGCATGAAAAAGAGATCTTTCCACGTAGCGCCAACCTGAGTTGTCACATCAACCCAGAGGCGCTCAATTCGTACATTGTGCACACTCCTAAACCAGCTTCATCAGAAAGAACTGAAAGACTCAGGCAGGATGATTTTACCTGCCCCATATATATGAGCCTCTGAGCGTGCCATTGTGACGCTCCATCCATTCAGCAACATAGAGATTCTCAGTTCCATGATCTCCACGAAGGCGTGAAGGAACCATGAACACATCCACTGCATCGAGAAACAATTCAAGGATTGATGAAGCTCGATTGTTGTCAATAGCTCGCAATCCAGTAATCAGTCTTGAATAGCCATCGATAAAGCCATGAATAACAATGCCCCAACGAATCAAGCCTGTTGAGGTATTGAAGATAAGATTTGAAAGTGTGGCGCAACTCACCATGTTGGCCATCATGATGCCACAATGAATTTGGGCCAGGTACATGGTATCCTCGTCGTTCAATTCTGAGACGGTCAAAAATGCGAGTCACTGGATCCAGACGAATCAAAGATAGTCTGATTCGCTCATTGGAGATCCTGTGTCCAAGACTTCGTAGCATGCCATCCAACATTCTAATCCCTGCACGTCGGAAATGAGCCCTCAGTCCTGAGATCAGCTCGTCTAGAGCTTCATCAGATACTGCCCTGTTGGAAGCCTGAACACTCAGCCCTGTTGGAATTGGACCCTGCACCGGGATGCTGGCAATTTCAGGGTCCGAAGAATCATCATCAAAGTTGATGAGGTTCATAGGAAATTGGCCAGCAACAACGATGCCTTCATCAAGAAGCTGCCGTCGGACAGTTTCTCGACTGAGTCCCAGAAAGCGAGCAATGGATGACGTTGTTCGATGAGCATAGGCAAATTGCAGAAATGCTGGATCAATAATGGTACGAGGTCTGCCAGCTGCACCTGTCCGAACTGTTTGGAGAACTGAAGGATGGCCCCTGTGAGAATTGTCCAGAACCTGATCATATCGGGACTGAAGATCTTGCTGCATCAAAAGTAAGTTGGTCGTGAGGGTTTCATGTTCTGCTCCGTCCAGAACATAACCATGCTGGAATTGTTTTAGAAAAATTGGCCAAAAGTCTGTTTAGTATATAACTGACCTCGTTTGTTGTGGCGATGAAGCGATCCAAATCCTCCGCCAAACGAGTCAGAGGAAATATATCAATTTCTCCATTCAATGAATCTGTAACCCGGTCTCTCAAAGAGGAATAGCGAGATCGGAACTCTTCAACTAATAAGGTGCCTGCATTACCAGCCATGGAATGTGGCACAAACCACCAAGGCTTCACTTGGATATGCCAGCTTTTTAAGATTGCAAAATGAAGGGGTGGGAAAAAAATACCGAAACTGATTCAGGGTTCAACCACGACCTCGCTTTGAAGCTTTTTTGCTCTGAAGCTGCACTGATCCCGGCTTCTTTTGTTTGAACATGTATGAAGCGATTTAGGCTTCTACTGGGAAGAATACTTATTTATGATCCCAGCAGATGTGGCGCTTAAAAATCTTTTTTCTCGGACGCCCACAGTGGCAAACGGTGCAGTGGAAATTCGGTAAAACATTCTTATTTTCACTTGATATGATTTTCTAACTGCATAACAGCTATTATGTCGATCGTTAATATGGAAGACAAACTGGATATTGCGATAACCCTTGCTCTCACAGATGGTCCCTTTTCTCGGGCTTTCGAGATTCAAACCATCCATGTCGATATGAAGGTTTCGGCAATGCGATTTCCTGTCGTCGCTAATGTGACATATACCACGGTTCCATTTTCCACCCTCATGGCAGTTCTTGCTCAGCCTCACAACATTCTCCGCTTGAACAATGTTTTTCAGAACATAGTCGCTTTCATGCCGACACTTCCAGTTCGGTTTGGTGCACGACGTTGGCCAGTAAATGCTCTGGATGAAGAGATAACCCATGATGCGCACACTGGGTTCAGAACCCTTGGAACCGGGGCAGAAATTCTATTCTACTCTGGAGATCCACCTCTATCCACGTTTGACATCGTCTGCACCGGTGAAAGCCCAGGAGGCAACAGCTTACTCGACCCATGGTTGACGTACACCATTTTATGTGCTGTGTATGATCCTAGGAGCTACCAAAAATGGATTGCAACGCTTGGTGTTTCGGTTGGAGGTGTGTCGACTTGAACCTTGATGCGCCGATTCCCACTGATTTTTCTATGTAGACGCCAACAATTCACCAGGCCCAATCATCCAATCAGCTTCGCCTTCCAGTCTCTTTGAATCTTGGCAGAGCTCTGGCCCTGGCTCTAGGACCTTTTCCACCTTATCATCAGTCTCGCACAGCGACGCAGCATCCCAACGCCATAGTCATCATATTCTAGCTTCAAAGCCAACCAAAATTTGTGTTCCCCACCACCGAACCATTTTGCGAGTTGGGCGATCTCCATCTACCATCGTTACACCTAACGACAACCTTCGAAGAGCATTCATTTCACTGGATATAGACTGGCATGTGAATGGAAAAAATGCCGATGCTTTTCAAGGCAGTCTGACTGCCTATACTATTGTGGAGCAATGGCGAAATCTCTGGGCCATAGTCAGCATAGTCATCAAGGTCGGTTGGTCGTTAGAATCTTTGCTCAAGGGCAATACCAGTGGCCGTAGTGTGCCGAGTGTATTGGTGGACGACGTTGAAGTCAACATTAATGCAGTCATTAGCGCTTTTGGGTGGCCCTGGCGCACATTTCAACCAAAACTCCAATTATACCAGTGGATATACCTTGCCAGGACTCAAGGAAGATTTATCGGTGATACGCCAGGTGCGTCGACTCTCTTAATTGTCATTATACCAGCTTATCTATGTTTCAGAGCTCCCAGAGTCTCCAACTACCGGTTCAAAAAAAGAGTACTGGACTGAGAAACAATCCATATGGTTGATATGGCTCGGCATCTTCTGCGCATGGAATCTCAATGGCGAACCGTATCTTCAACATGAACGCGACTTAAACATCGGCAGCTCGATCATCCCTAAGAATGCTCCGATATTGAGCTTCAATCAGATTAGGGATCTCTGGCAAAAAAAAAGATCGTTATTGATTGCAAGTGTTGAGATTCGGTAAATCCTTATTACAACTTTCCTACGTTGTTTCATTGTTCTCTCAACGTTTTTTAGTCCTACTGTTACTCTCCCTAGTTCGTCATTGTATATTCTCTACCTATTTTTACTTCAACATTCTCCGATCCTACTCTCCCTAGTTCGTCATTGTATATCCTCTACTTATTGTTACTTCAACGTTCTCCAGTCCTACTGTTACTCTCCCTAGTTCGTCATTGTATAACGATTGTTGCCTTCCTCTTGTTCTATCCAATACTTATCCTTTAATACATATCTTGATCTTGCCGGGTCTTGCCCAACTATAGATTGCCTTTAGCTGACAGTAAATGCGAGCCAACGTTCTGATAAAAGCTTGGTAATTACAATCTTACACGTTCTATAGAAATCCAATCTGCTAAAGTTTTTCTATCTACTGACGTCGGCAATGGAAAGTCTTCTTGAGTCATCTCTTTGGCCAATTGAGCAATCTGCTCCAGCTTGACTGTATCGCGAGATGGGAAAGCTTTCTCCCAACGCGAGACTTTGCATAAAAGGTGCTCAACAAAGATAGCGCTGAATCCCAAAATGTGCCGATCCTCCGCTGAAAGGTTGTGGTCGAGGAAGTCATAAACGCAGCGAAAGGCAGATCTAACCATTGGTTGCGATGAATGGCTAGAAACGGCAAATCCCAGCCGTTGCAATCCTTCAAATGCTCCTTTGTCTTTATTCTCCAACACGACGTCTGCCATCTCGTCTGAGCTAGGTGGATAAACCAGACCAAGGAAGACAAGGCAATTCGCAAACTGCATTTGAGTGATACCGGAGGCAAAGCCTTTGATACCAGTCGCTTTGCTGAGGTTAAGAGCATGCTGATATGTTGGTTTGACTCCATCGTAGGTGGGATCATCCTTGTAAGTGGCGGGATCAAAGAAAGCAGCCCAGAGATCTTTAATCTCTTGTGAAAACATTGGATCGAAACGAGCTTCAAAATGTGGACGCAAATTCTGATTCGGTTTTTGCTGAAGAAGGGAAAAAGCAGAGCAGAACTGCCCCCAACAATGGGGATTGTCGAACTTGATTGGATCTCTACAATCTGGACGTCCGTTGGCAAACCATACACGATCAAAGATTCTGACAGTCTGGGCTGAAGACGTAAGCCAGACATTGAGATCTTTCTGCAAAAATGCAGAGGTACGATTTCCCTGGCCTGTACCAATCCGAACGAGAAGATTGGAGAGTCCATATGGTCCACGAAGATCATTGTTACCCAGACTGGCAGTCAAAAGAGTCTGGAAGATGTTGGTATGTCGAATGGGACTGTAATGATCACGGTCTTTGCTAACTTGGGTTCGATAGTTGGTGCTCGGGTTACGTCCATATAGGACGTGATGGAGTCGATTATCGAAAGGAGGAAGACCACGAGCGTCATTGAGAACTTCTCGAAGCATGCATGATAACTTTCCAACAAAAGGACCATCCTGCCAAGGACAAATGTTGTATAGTGGAACGACAGCTTCCGCTCGTGTCCACTGTGAACAATTCTGCATCTGCCCTCTCAATCGTTTCCCGCTAATACCACGACTGAGCCTGACTTTGCAAAGGCGTTGCATCCCATCATGAACGGCCTCAGCAAGCGACATGGTGGTATCATGAAGGTCTGCAAGCTCACAACGGTTTCCAATCCATGTGAGTAAAGGCTGAAGACAACCAGCGTCGTGCAAAATCTTCTTTGCCAGTTGATCGTCTTTGATGATATTAGCGCCATGAGGAGTGAGGAAGAAAGCAGCTGGGCTTTTCAGCACTGGACCAATGAACTGAGAGGCTAAGATCCCATCGTCGTCCAAGGCATCCACCAAAAGTTCAAGGATTGCGCCACGGATGATGCAGCGATCTTTCACGTGGGTTGAGGCTGTCCCAGGTCGATGACCATTGAGATACGTGTCAACGGAAACCATTGGAGGAATGATGAGATGGTTAGAGATGAGCTCGAGCCATAAATTCTGACCCATCCTGCGTCGCTGCTCTGGTGTATCGAGAACTTTTCCCTTGGGAAGCGAAATCTCCATCTCAGTTTTGATATGCAGAGAATCAAGAAGCTCCAGAGGTATTGAAAGGAGGTTAGAAGGCTCCGGAACCGCTACGGGGGATCCTTCAACCTTACGACGCTTCCTCTTCTCCTTCTGACGAGCTTTGTATGATCCCCAGGATTCCAGCCAGTCCATGATGTGATTGACAAGCAGGCCATGTGTTGGAAACAAGACCAGACTTTGTTCAGCAGAGAAAGAACAACGAGGTTGGAAAAGATCTTCGGCGAGCTGAGGTCCATATAATGTATACCATTGATAGACGAAAAGAAGGGCTCGAGACCGAGCATAGATGAGAGAATGAAGAGCAATTTTGAGCTCTTGCTCAGTCTGAGTCGCATCAACCATGACGGTAATGGCTGAGGAAAGATGATCCAGCGCTGCAGCAATGTGAGGCGATTTGAAATGCCCTTCATCACTGTATACGTTTGATGTTGTCTGGAATGTCTCCGTCGCCTGAAATATATCATTGCAGCGGGTAATGGTAAGTGGCTGAGATTGTGAGGGAATAGATTCGGTGATTCCCTCGAGCTCGGTACATTCCGCTTGCAGATTCTCAAGATCGATCAGGCTTTCTAAAGCTGAGAAGAGCCGCGCATCGTCATTGAGTTTGAGGCCATGGACAGGCTCGACAAATGGTGCCGGAGCTTTGCTTTGGTCTTCAAACTGAGCAATAAGCTCAGGAGCGCTAACAAAGTGTCAGAACAAGTACGCAATAAACCAATGAAACAAGAAACCTACTTGAGATCTGCGACTTTGACCCAGCTGTCATGATTTGCATGAAATCCAGCCCATCGCACTTTGTAGAACACAACATCACCCTGGATTATTGTAGTCAGAAGTTGGTGCTTGAAGAGATCTGCCGAAACATACCTCAATTTTCTTATCAACAATATGCGAGATCTCACACTCTTCGTCTTCAGGAACGTTTCCCTCTACCTCATCATCATCATTGTTATTTGCAGTGGCGGCCTTTTGCTTGCTAGATGGCTTACGAGCAGCCCGGCGCGTCTTCTTAGATCCAGTATCCGTCGCTCTTGGTCGCTTGGCCCTTTCTGTCCCCGACCCCGATCCTGAAGATTCTGCAACAATGCCGGCATGAAAGGCCCGATTGTCCTCTCTCGCTTTGTTTTGTGCCTCTCGAAACATTGGTTTGGTCATGGAGAGCAGATAGAGAGAGCTGGTTTCTTCCAGATGAAAAGCCATTGAGCGAAGACGATGAACCTCGATCGCATCAAACTCGGGATCGAAAGGGAGAGGTAACATCTGGACAGACTCTCCTGCTAGATTGATATAGGAAGGTCGCTCTCGGGAAGGCTCGATACCCAGTTCGCGGCTGGCATTGTAGCTCATCATATAGTTCTCTCTCCAAATTCGATTCTTGTAGTCATCGAACGAACCAAGGAGAGGAAAACCCTCGTCGATATAGCTGTGGAATGATTCAGGAACCATTGAGCGATTACCGAAGCCAAGGTCTTCCCAAATGGCGCAGGGTGAGTCTTTATAGAATGCAGCATGGTTGGGATAGTTGACCAGAACTGCGCGATTCTCGCATCCACTGTATCGCATCTTTTCGTTGAGGAATGCAATAAAGTCATGAAGAGCTTCTGCATGCACTGAAGGAGAGGTGGAGCAGTGAAGATCGTTGCCTTTGATGACAAGATAAAACATGACTCGACCATCGGACCCGACTTCAACACGGGCATACGCGCCACAGCGAGCTTGCAGAAAGTCGCCTGCATTGCTTCCTGATATAAGTGGTTCAGAAAGGATATGGGACAAAGAAATAAAGCATACCAGGAGGAAGCTGAAGCATTATGATAAGCAGCGTCCAACGACCTGCAGCATCTTTGAAATCAACATGCCAATAGCCTTGTTTTGCTCCTATTGACAGCCGCAACGTGAATCCCCCTCCATTTTCTGAAGAACAGTTGAACTGAAGCCCAGTCAGACCAGGTCGTAAGCCACCAAATGTCATGACATTGAGATCGTCTCCCCGGAACATCCAGACGTCCCACTCCAGCTTGCTGAGGCAAAGCGGTACCACCAATCCAATGATTTCATGAATGGTGGAAAATAAAGAGCCTGAGCGATGCAGATACTCTGGATTGTGGGACTGGACGCCTGGATGCAAGGGGCCTTGGTTGCCTTTTCCCTCTTCCTTGGTCGAAGCAAGAGTATACGAAGCATCTGCACGATCTGGCTTCAACTCTTGCGATCTGGCATTAACTTTAAGCCCATCCAGCTTGAAAAATGGCACCGAACCATTAGTGCCCCACATGTTATCCCAGACTATATTTGAGAGCTCGACGATTCGAGGCCCTTCCCAATATTCAAGGACGCTCTTCAGGGTATGAAGACAGGTCATGGTGAGTGAGCGAGTAGGTTCGCCATCAACAAGAGCAACAAGAGGTATCCCAACTGGGAGTTGAATCATTCCTTGGATGGGATCCATAAGGAACTTGCGAGCCTCAGCATCGTACCCAGCAGGTGAAATGCCTGGCGGATTGGCTATTCTGGACAAGCGGTCGATCTCAGCAATTTTGACATTGGACTGAGAAGAGATGGTCGTGTAATAGAAATAGCCACGACGATAACGACGGTCGAGCTTGGAACATGTATACGTCGGCGCAATTGGCCAGACAAAGCCATGCGGTGGGTTTTCGGTTACGGGATTGGGTTCGAGAATGGCTTCAGAAGGACATTCTGGATTTCCGTTGCGTTGAAGCTGATGCAGCGGATAAAGGTACTGCGGGTCATCAACCTCTGGACGTGGCAGAGGATGGATGATGTTGCGAAGAGGAAGACCGTATCGAAACTGTCTTTTATCTGTACAACATTAGCAATGATAGTTGACGATAGACTCGGGAGCTTACCAGCGCCTGGATGCTGATTCCGAAGAGGAAAAGATCCCACTGAGAACCTTATTAGCGTAAAACATCAAGCTTGATATGAGGAAACTTACCAAATGGGCGAGAAGAGTTGACTGGTGGCACAGCTAAAGCGGCAATGAATAAGCAATATCTGATAGAATGGGCAATACGAGACATACCGGGTATACGAGAAGGTCTGGATGATGCATCTTGCCTATCGACAGGATTGGAAAGGAGCGCTGGATCAACGACAGCATAACTTTGTCTCATGAAGCGCCGCCAAACCCCCTGCCATCCAGCATTATGTGCCCCTTCATCCTCATCACACCCCGCAACCTGTTCTAAAGCTCCAGAAATAGCATTTGTTACCTCCACAATGCTTGATGAGGGATCGAGTGTCGATAAATGGGTAATCAAGGCTTCACATTGACCAGTGAACGTGCGAATAGAGTTGTTGGTTGTGGAATAAGCCAGCTTTCCCCGTTTGAGAAGAGAAGGATTAATGGTAGGAAAGGTCTGCTGCCATTCGATAGCAGAGAATTTGGAATTGGGGCTGATGGAGGCGGTAGAAGAAATAATGGACAAAGGTTTCTGGAGCTGACCACCAGGGATAGCAAAGTCAATGGTGGTAGGAATGATCAAGCTGTTCCGGTAGCTGTTGAGAGCATCCCAAGCTGCAACCACCTCGGGATCCATTATTGAATTGGGGAGCAAGCGGAGACAAAATCTGTTCAACGATGCATAAGAACAATAAAAGCAGAGTATTAATGACATACCGCAATCCTTTCTATGGTTGCTTTAGAGGCTGGGGTTCATGAATGAGACAAATGGAGGAACATGAGGAGGCCACGAGGCGTGAGGAATGAGTCATGTGACTGCTGCAACAGAGCTCGAGCGGAAATCCAGGTTTCCGCTCGAGCTCTGTTGCACTCGGCCCAACCGGCCCGGAGTCATGTGACTGGTGCAACAGAGCTCAAGCGGAAATTCAGGTTTCCGCTCAAGCTCTGTTGCACTCGGCCCGACTGGACCGTCCACCGGTATTCTAATTTAGCCGCTGCGTCTACTGTTATTTGGCTTGCGCAGCTTCACGAGATGTCTTTCGCAGCCCAATTGCTGAATCGGAAAACCATAAATGGTCGTCGGTTCGTTCCGCGAAGGCTTTGGCTTTATGGACCAGGAAGGCTCTTGGCTTGATGGACTGGGAAAGTGTTGGGTTTATCGACCAGGTCTGTTGAATTATTCACCAAGGATCAAGGCTTACCTTTACATGGTTCTACAGCAATCCTCTGCTTCGACGGCGATCCTCTCCGTCTACGATGATGGTTCCTTGAGGGCGACCAACGCTTAACAGCGATACTCCAATGTGATTGCGAATACCATTTCCTTCAGAGTGAAACAGCCGTTTCACATCGACAATAATGCCCGTTTTTGATGTCGACAGGTCCTGGAGCACCTCACCACTGGAATCCTCTCATTCTCCATTCGTTTATTCCCTGAGCCAACATGATTTCCTCAGTCGACATGATTAATTCTGCATCTCTATTCCCATGCCGTGCAGACATCGTCTCGGCGACCGGTATTCGCATTTGGGTGACCAGTATTCATCACATTTCGGCCGCCAGTATTCGCATTTTGATGCCCAGCATCTCTGGATGACCGGTATTCGTTTGCATCTCGCTCACCAGCGTTCGTTACCGCATTTCGCAAGAGTTTCCTGGAGATTCTGAGGCTGGTTGGGCGTTCTATCGTTAGGAGAAGGATAGATTATTCGAGACGGGTCATGGTGATGAAAACGGCATTAGGGATACCAAGGACAGAGCAGGCGAGGGATACATATCGAGGACAGGGCGCTTCCCTTCTTCAGTGTGTTTTCTTTATTCGTGCATTGTCGAAGGATTAATGAATGTCGCTCTCTAGGTCCTCAAGCTGTCATTATCTTTCTGCGGCAGCAGCGCCGCAGATTTCTATATCATTCGGGCTCAGAGCCCTCGTGAAATGCCTTGCGATGACTGGTATTCGTTCACATTTCGGTCACTGGTATTCACATTTCGGTCGCTGGTATTCGCGTTTCGGTCACCAGTATTCGCGTCTGGGTGACTGGTATTTATTACCACATTCCACAAAGTTTCCTGGACATTCCGAGGCTGTATCATTGGGAGAAGAATAGGATGTTCGAGACGGGTCACAGCGGTGGAAACGGCTCGAGATGACGATGGAAGCGGTATTGGCCAGGGATACCAGGAACAGAGCAAGAGAATGGATACCAAAGACAGAGCAAGACAAAGGATACCGAAGATAGAGCAAAACTTTCCTTTTCTTTGGTGCGTTTTCTTTATTCGTTGAATTCATGCGAGTGATTCATGGCGTCCAGAGCTGTCTTTATCTTTCTCGGGCAGTGGCGTCACAGCTTGCGATATCATTTGCTCAGATTTCTATATCATTTGGGCTGAGATTCCCACATCATTCGCTCAGATTCACAAATCATCCATTCGCGCTCAGTTCCCTCGTGAAATGCCTTGCGAGGCTGATGGAGGAAGCCCTTGTGTATGTCCTGGGCTTTTGTGTTGGCTTGCAAGGTGCGTTCAATCAAAATTTGATTCCTGAAGCTCACATACCTTCTAGTCTGCGTCTCAAACCCTACATACAGCGACACCGACTATTTTCTCTCCACTATTAAACCAACATATCGTCTGCGAAAGTCATCCCACTACTTTCACCTTGATACGTCGTCTGCTTACCGCCCTCATACATCACGTTAAACATGCAGAACAACTTTTGCCCATTAGCGATGTTTTGGTCAATGATCTCCTTATGCGGTCTGGAAAGGTGGATTCTGACGGAGAAAAAGAAGAGCTGAGAAGACTTCTGGAGGTCGTGGCTGTATCATGCTCTGTTCGACGAGGATCGAGGCTTACTGGTGCGTGGATTTCCACCTCACTTTTCTTCCCTCTAATATGACGTTACAGAAAAGCATCTAACGACAATTCTAACGACATCATTAACCATCCCAATCACACCTTCATTTCACGACGTCTTGCTCAAAATCGTCACCCTCGTCTCTTGTAGCCGGAGAGATGCCTCTGTGGCTTTCCTCAGGCCGAAAACTACTAGAACAATCGTGGACCGACACCCGATTTGTCATTCAACTCCATGGGACTCTCGCCGAGCTAGGTTGGGGGGGCTGGAAAATGATCACGCTGCCTATGCTGCTTAAAAAGACCGGTCAATTGCTTGAAGTCGAGCCTGCGTGAACCTTTGAGCTTCTCGCCGCTTGCCAAAAAGAGCACAAGCTGGGTGAAGTTGATATGGTATGGAAGCAAAAGCTCAACAGGGCCATTTGTTCGTGCTTGGGACAGTAGAAGTTGTCGGACGAATCGGTGAGAAGACCCATTATGTTGTTTATTTCTCCGCTCAAGTCACACCTCTTCTAGTCGATATCATTGGTCGCCTCTGCGATGAGGAACAAACAGGCACCGATGTATTTCCTAGTCCTTCATGGGCTTTATCTGCTTGTCTGCAGTCCTTGTCGACTCAACCCGCAGCAGAATGGTCTGGCTTGTTAGATGTGACAGAGTTGAATTGGAACTGCTTGAAGAAATGGAATCGCTCGCCTGGTGTCCTCGGTGGTCTTCTTGACTTGACGGCAGTCAAGTAAGTCCAACCGAATCTCACAAGTGCCGCTGCTAAACTGTTTCAGGGGTTCTCATTCGAAGCCATTGGAGTTTGAGGAAACATATTCATGTTAGTGCTCGCCTCGATCAACGCGTCTATTCAGAGCCTGACCGAACTTTTACAGTCGCTCAATGCTTATTCGACGCGACGAGTTGACGAGCCTGACTTTGACAAGCGTCTCGAGGCATTCTCGTTGCTGAATGACACGTTGTACCAGACATTGTCTTCACATGAGTGGCTGCCTTTGCTCTACAACATGTTGAGCTTTCTTCAAGACCCAACGGAGCTGGCAGTGCAGACCAGCGCTTCTCAGTCGCTGAAGCTCTTCGTCGATCTCATCGCTTCGCATCCTTCATCAGAATACGAAGCCACCTTCATGAAGGTCCTCTTCCCCAGGATTGAAGAATGGATTGAGGTCGAGAAACAAGATGGTTCGAGCAGAAGTATTGAATGTTGCATTGTTGGAGAATTTCAGCTTCTCGATGGACAAAGTGGCACCTGTGGCGGTTCAACCAGAGCAGGATGTCGAGGAAGACGGCTGCCAGAATCACCAAGATCTCATTATCCACCGCATGTAGTGGCTCAGCAAACTTCTTCGTCTTCGATGGCTCCACCACAGCGTCATCCGTCAGACCAATTCATGCAGTGACAGTCGTCAGAGGGCATGTATCTCGAGCAATACGATGCTGGTTATGACCGAAATTCTTACTTGGATGAGTCATCTCACCATGTCCCTCCAACTTCTGCAAGCATCATGCATGCTCATGCTTCTTATCGTCCAAGCGATCTGTTGGCTTGACGCTGAATGTATCAATCATATTTTGTACCAGGTATTTTTTTGTGTCGTCTTGCCGTTTTGCTCTGCAATTCATTCTGTTTTCTGTATCGCGGTTCGTTCAGTGACTTTTGCCTCTTCCACAGGTTCATCCAGAGGCGCCTTCTCAGAGCATTCCACCTCTGGGTGACCTGATGGTTACGCTGGGACGACGGATGTCGACTTCTTATAGTCTTCTTTCCTGACCATCTATAGGCTACATGAACAAAGTAAGAGTGGTTTTTACAGCCTTTGTGGGGACCCCTTCCAATGCGAGGACCGTGCTGGATTTGGGGTAGTATATTGCGCATACATTTTTCTTTGGAATAAAAGAAATTTGGTACCGCGGTCACGCACTGCCCCTTGTCTCTGACTAGGCTGACTGATAATTCGTCTCTCAACGATGCAGCCCTTGACAGTGAGGACGAAGAAATCGACTGGGAAGAGATCCAAGTCCCCGAAGAGCAAGAGCAAACTCTGGAGATAACATTACAAGTTGGACCTGATAAAAAGACAGATTCACCCAAGTCGGTTTCCTTCATGCTATGGTCTAAAAGCAGCTTGACTGTTTCTCTGCAGACAAAAAGGGATCTCGCATGCGGAGTGCATCCTCCGAATCGACTGCCATAAGTTCCACACTGTCTGTCTTCTCGCCAATGCTCAAGTTCGCAACAAATGGGTCAACGACCCTTTGCTTCATGTGCGTATTATTGCGCTCTATTCACATTGTGCTATTGACTCTTTACAGGCTCGTTTGCTTTCTTTGACACCACTGGCGCTGCAGAATTCCTTTGCCATGATTCACAAGTCTCGCATGCCAGAACAATACAAACAAGGACGAATGTTCGAGACAGCCATGACATACCTCGTCGAATGGTGGTTCACCTCCTTCTTCGAGGTCTTGTTAGAAGGCCATATCCGAAACAAGACCTTTGACACCATTCAAAGCAGCTTACAAGCTCGAGGCGTCCTCACTCAGTCAGAGCCTCTCGACCTCGAAACGCTACAAGACATTCTCGACGAGGATGCAGAGATTATACAGAGCGAAAAGAGTCTGATGAGAGCTGGCTCAAGAGATATCGGTGCTCAACTCTTCATCGCCTTGTGTCGAGGCTTGGGAATCCCTGCCCGCCTTGTCGTCAGTCTCCAGAGCGTACCATGGCAAGCCAGCATCGGCAAACCAAAGCCGAAATCTTCGAGAAAGGGGAAGGAAAAGGCGACCGAGGTCACTGGAGCCATCGAGTAATGGTGTATTCCCTGAATCTGGAGGATCACGTCTCGACGGGGCACCAGTGGAGAAGAGCGAGAAGACCAAAGGAAAGGAAAAGGCGAAACCAGTCATCACGCTTCGGAAATCCAAGAACAAAGGACATGTCCTCGGCAAAAGCCCTACGGTCCCTGTTGAATAAGGCTCCAACCATATTGTATCCATATAGGGTTGAAGGTGTAATTATACGGATAGGGTTTGGTATACTATAACTACTGTATATACTGTATACTGTATACGGTATAGATACATTATTCTACGACATTTTCGCCATGTTTGCGTCGCAGTACTTTTGGCGGAACCATACTAAAAAGCCCTCCACGAATCCAAACCTTTGTCAGAAGAGCCTCAGTGATTGTCTGTGCTTTCAATGCGCTGCGTAGATCAGAGCAAATATGGCGGGATTTGGAGAAGGTCCGTTCAACAGAGACGCTGGTGGCAGGAATAGCGAGATAGTCACGAGCCATTCGAGCAATGGTCGGGAATCTCTTTGCGTTGCGCTATATCAATGTCAGCTCATACTATAATCAGCGAACAATGAGAATACTCACCTTCCACCAGCCCAGTGGATTCATGAGAAGATCCACTGCCTTTTCTTCGTCTGTTCTCTCATCATCATTATCATTGGGAACCTCGTCAAACTGCAGATACCGAGTTATCTCTTCCTCTAGCTCTGCTTCTCGGGTGATAGGTGTCTGTGTCAGAAATGCTGTACGTTGAAAAGAGCAGGCGCTTGAGAGAAATGAAGGTGCCTTGGTGACTGGCTTCGTAGCAGGTACCGTCGGGGGAGTTGGGACTGGATTTGGTGTCGGAACCGTCAAGTATGTCGCTGCAATGTAACGGAAGATCGTTTCAGCTTGTTCAACAGCATGACCTTGATCTGTCTCGTCTTCACTCTCAACAGTAGAAGCGAACCATGCAGCACGCATCGTTGGATGTAAAACTGGATATATGATGAAATCGGCTTCTATTTCAGAGATTGAGACAACGTACTGGTGCCAAGGATGTAGGTGTGGTGAGTTTTCGCTGGTTTGAAGTAGTGGTTTAGCTTTTGAAGACCTTTGATTGCAGCATTTTGAAGCCTAAATGAACCGCCTTCCAAATAAGTCTGAAGATGCCTCTCCATTCGGTAGTACAAGGGAAGAACAAATGGAATGGTCGGTATCTTGTTGTGTGACATCTGCAGGGTGACTTCTGTGAATGGCTGATAAAAAGGGTGCGTCAGAGCAGACAATAACGAGCGCTAGGGCGACGTACCTCCAAAAGATCTGTGATATCATTGAGGATATCCCAGTCGTCAGCATCCAACAAAAGACACCGCATTGCCTCGGACTGAATGACCCAATCATCAATAGCCTGTAGCATAAGGTGCTCAGCATGAAATCAGGATTCAATCAAAGGGACAGACCTTGCGGAGGTACTGAGCGCACCGAATCATGGCATACGTATAGTTCCATCTCGTTGGGACATCCCGTATGACGCACAATTAAAGCTCGTCGGGTGTCATCGTCACCTGAATAGCGGTGTTTGGCATATTTGCGAAATGCTTTACGTCGCTGCGGAGAGGAGACGATTTTCTTGGTGATAAAGCGAAGCTGCCAACAAACCCGTGATTTTGCTCAGGTCTTAGAGCAAATGACATACCTTGGATAGCGGGGATTTGGACGCAAGGAGCCTTTCTGCCTCTTCAAGGATCAGCTCTTCCTCCTCCTCTAGGTCATCCTCAAATTCCTCTGTATCCAGCTCAATCTGCTCTTCGTCTGTATCAGGGTCGAAATGGACCGGCTTGTCCTTGTTGATTGCATGATAGTCGCAGATGTCAGGGTCATCAGCTTCGCCGAGGCTAGCCAGAATGTCCTGCACAACCAGATTGACAACGTGGCAGAGACAGCGGATCTGAATGGTGTCATTCATTGGAATGCCATATTTTGCTAATAGGCAGCGAGAGACGGTGGCAATAAGGACGTTGTTGACGCTAGCATTGTCAGTAGTAATGCCAATGATGCGGAGCGCTATCAGCAGAGTGTCACACTGTCACAATTGTCACTTATCCTATTCAAGGCTCCAATCTTGGACGCGCCGTCGACGAAGGCTTTTCCAGCATACAAGCCTTCATGCTCCTTGTCCTCTAGCACTGCAAAATCGATTACTCTCTGAACAATATCCCAGTCCTCATTGATGAAAGCCCCAATGGTGCAAGCAAAGGTGTAAACCATTTGCTGGGTTGTCCACGTATCAGTGGCATAGGCGATGCGTGAAGTGACACCCTAGAGATGGATTCAGCAAGGTCAGCATTAGCTTGTGAAGCTCGTACCGCAAATTCTCTGACAACCTTGCCGTGTAGCTCCTGGAAAATGTGTGCAAGCTGATTCCGCACCGTTGAATCGCTTGGAAGCTGAAAGTTGATTTTGAGATATTTGAAGAGCATTTTCAGCGTCGGTGCCTCTCCTGCTGTCCACGGAAGGCTTTCATCAAGGATCCAGGCAGCGACACTGCGCAAAAATCCTTGCTGGGTGGCAATAATCTGGGGATTGAGCTCGCCGTCTTTCAGGTAGGATGCCATCATCTCAGTGCTTTTCTGCAAATTCATTCGGTTCGTACTTTTAGCGGAAGCTTCTGGCTGTGGTTCCTTTTGCTGCTTGAAACCTTTACACTGTGAATGGTGTGTCGCGAGATTGTTCAGTGGCGGCAGCTTTGGCTCATCGTCAAAGCAGATATTGTTGCCTTGAACCTGTCTCACAAAGGTCCGGGTACTGAAAGAAGGAATTAGCATGACCTCGCAAAAGAAAATCCACATACCTTGAACAATATTTGCATCTGAACTCCCACCGCAGATTACCTGCGCTATCGCGAATAGGTTTCGGGGTATGCCAATGTTGCATACTGTTGTTGGAAGGACCATGACGTGCGGCCTTAGGTTTTTCTCTCTCCTCAACTGCACGCAGCGCTGACAGTCCATCAGATTTGTCCCCTGAATCAATATCCATTGCATCATCCGACGAGTTCGTGGCCTTCCTGGTGGCATTGGAAAGCTTTCTCCTTTCCCTCTTCTTCTTCCTTTGAACCGGTGATAATGGTTGAGGAGCCTTTCGCTTGCGCGCTTTTTCCTCCCTGCGGGCGTCCTGAACCTTCTGTCAGCATTGGAAATTATGGTGAAATAATCCTTGGTACGTACCAGCTCTTTGCCATATTCTGTTTCACTGACAATCTCATTTCCATCTGCATCATAGATGACCGACGGCGCGTCCTCGTCGTGTGAATTGGTGTTTTTCGGTGGTTTATAGGCTTGGCTACCTTTTTCTTTCGGTTTGGTAGGCTTTTCGGAGGTAGGAGAATGAATGAATTCGATCTCAGTCGCGTCTTTGAGTATTCCATCAGGGCCAACGGCTTCCCCAGTACCGCTATCTTTGGTGGGATCTGCATGGGTCTGGACCTTGAGCTGTAGATGCGTTTTCACTGGCTTTTTTGTCTGATCCGCTGGCGTTGTGAGGATCTCTGACAATTTAGAATTGGTGAGTATAGGGCTTCGAAAGGGCAAGAGACTGACTTGGTAGGCCAAAATTTGTATTAGGCTTCGGCTTTCGCGTCAAATGGATAATGTTGGCTTGGTCGGGACGGTCACGTTCGCCTCCGCCGGCCATTGAAAATCGGCGAGCAATTTTTTCGTGGCTTTTATATCCGCCTTTTCCCGTTGCTCGGGACCACTGAGTTTGAATTTCATTGTTAACTGTACAGTATGATGTAGCCGGCAGGTAATCTAATCTTGTGCACATGTTCAAATCCCGCCCGATCCCGCCTGATAATTCACAAAATTCACTGACAAACAAGTCAGGTGACTGCTGCAACAGAACACAAGCGGAATTCCAAGTTTCCGCTCGAGCTCTGTCGCACTCGGCCCGACCGGTCCGATGGTTACTCAGAATTCCTTACTAACCTCAAGATTGGACTCGAAATTGTATCCGTCCAATTCCACTTCTCATTATCAAGATGTTCTGACCTTTCACAGAGCGCTCCAGACAGTAGAGAACTGAACATTCGGCCCAATGAGTCGAGCAGGTTTCCGCAGATCTTTCTCGACTCAACCCCTTGTAGCATCACCCATAAACGTTGGGATGTTTGTTCTTGTTCTCCTACAGTCTATTCCCCAATACATTGTCTCTTATCCTGTCTAGTCTGGGCTCTGCTGAGTTTCTCACAGTCCATGAAACTCGCGTCCTGATAGCCGTTGGATTTCTGTCGACCCTCTTCATGGTATCGTAAACAAGCCCAAGCTCTTTGACCCCAGCCCTCTTGGTATTCGAGCTGAAAACCGGATGGTCTACGTTGTGGCCTTTGAAGAAGACGGTTATGGAAAAGACATTGCGCAATGATACGCTCGAGATTATGCAGCAAAAGTTGTGAAAGAGCAAGGTGGAAGCAATCATGCAGGCATGGGAGGAAAAGGACGACAAGCCTGTCATTTCTTCAATATCCCATCCATATCGTCTAGTATGTCCACCACTTCCTTTCCATATAACTTCTCAAATCGTTCCACAGAATCGCGATGACGTCGAGGATGAAGAATTGGATACAGCGCAGATAATGGAAGGAATGTCTATGACGATAAACGGTTTCAAGGACCATCCTCTGTATGCCTTTTTTCATTTGTCTTTGAATCAAAGTTGACGGCGTAACAGCTATGTCCTGACGAGACATCTCAAGCAAAACGAGATCATACATCCAGCTCCACCTGCAACTCCACAGCTAGGCAAATTCCGGGGTGAACCTGTGTATCCACGGTCGTCTATAGTTTCTCTCAAGACGCCGGAAAATTGGCTTCGAAGCGAAGGAAGGGTCATCAAGGAAGGCGTACAGCCTCTGAAATCAATCAAGCTACGAACTAGTACTGTCGTTTGGCAGCGAGAGCTAGAGATTCTCAGAGAAGGTCTTCGAGAAGCCGGCCAGAGCCAAGAATCCGAAGTAATGCAAGGATTATACGCCTGAAATCAAACGGAGCCGTATCAACCAGCCCTGGTTAATTCGTAACCGCTCGCGTTCGCGTCTGTCATGGACCCACCCTCTATTTCATTCAGTGAGTTGTTTTTTGTGTCTGTTACACACATTTATTTCGTTTTCAAGTCGGCATTGTCGATTTCTCCCAAGAGGTATGGTCGACGAGCTCTACGGTCCCCGGCGTCTCTGATTGGGTCCTTCATGATGGATTCAGTCACAGAACTGCTCGGTATGATTCCCGGGATTTGCCACCGTTGTATTGACTGATATTTCCAGGTTTCGAACCGGCCGAGCTCTATGGTCGACCCAGTCTTGAACGCTGATTATCGTGGCACTTAGGAGGTTCGTTACAGAGTATGTGAGAAGTGATAGGGACTATATGCGAGGTAAAGGAAGGTGGGTGGTGCCAGACAAAGACAATAATGCAGAAGTCGAGTCAGAATGGGATGCTGCTCCACGACAGATGAATTCCAGCGGTAGTCGCCACGAGCTTCGCAAGCTATACACTTTTGTAGAACTCATCGAGGAGGCCACTTTTGAAGGTCCATCTGTCAAAGTCCCACCGACTTTTCTTTTACTGAGACTTTCATTTCAGCTCAGCGGTGTTTACCTTTGTGCAAACCAGTAAGGATGTGATGGAGATCGACTTTACTATGACGGTTGCGCAATTATTGTACAGCGATCACACCCAGAGACTTTGCTAGCAAGATATTCCCTAGTTCTTCTATGGGGACCATCAACTCAAGCTCAGATACTCGTAAATGTGCTAAAGGGTTGTCAGATCCCATCAGAAGGTACCTTTTTCTAATCTAGACAGTGTTCTAGGCTGACTTTTGCTGCAGTTGCCATTCAGAGATTTGCCCTAAAGGCCGCCAGTTCTTGCGCCACAATATCAGGAAATCAGACGAGATAACGCAGGAAACACCTATTTCATTACAAGTACAGATATAGAAATTATTCATATGATTGAGCTAAGTAATTGAGTGCTTTCCTATGGCATTCAAGAGCTCAACTAGAATCCAATGATGAAGAGCTTTCTTCGTCTCTTGAGCTCGGATTTCCTCATTGGGATATGGTCCTGCATCAGCGATTCTCTGAGCAATTCTCGAGAAATGAGCTGCTGGAATCAGCACCGTGTTTATGCAAGTATGCATGCAGAGTTGACCCCTCTGTGCAAAAGCGACCCTCCCGACAAAAGGAATTGAGGGATCACCATACTGAGAGTGGTCTGGAAGACAAAGGATGACCTGGATTTGATGTCAATATGAGAAAGACAATGATAGGCAGGAGACTCTACCGAGATTTTGTGTGGCGGCTCACTATGCAGGATTTCGGCCTTCAGCTCTGGCGATCCAGTAACAGCCCAGGTGAACATGCGAGATCGGAAGAAAGGCTCATCAATAAGTTCCAAAGGCAGCCCTTCCGTGAATAAATCAATCGCTTCCGACCACATTACATTGTCTGGGATTCCGGAACCACTGAGAAACTCAGTCACGAATTGACTGAAGCGAAAGGGGGTGATGTTGAGTTCGAGACCAAGGGCTTGCTCAAAGGCTACTGAAGGAGTTTCAAATAGAAGATGGTCTTTGATGGTGTCCAACCCAGTGACTTGGCTCATGGAACACAGGGACAGGAAAGACTGAACACCGCCAGGAAAGCGGTTTCGGATTATCTGAACAAAAATGAGAACTTTGTGGATGATCATTGAAATGTGCTCACTGTTGTAAATTCGAAGCCATTGCGGCATGGAAGTCGAAACCCTTCCAAGAATGCTTGAAGCTCTGGGTGCGTGACTGACTGGGAACCAATGATAGTGCTATATAAGACTTCGGACGCTAGTCGGCTGTGAGAACGTGCATTCCGATGATAGTGTGCGCTGGCCTATGTGAGATGAGAAAAATGGAGCATACCATTTCTGAGAGTCGACTCACTGTAGATTCACAGTATGACTCAAAGAGATAGTTGAGACTGGATATATCTCCTGTAGGACCAGCATCGATGAGGTGGCGCAAGTCTCTTGCCAAGTCCGGAGCCCATTCCCGAACAAAGCCCTCCGTCAGCGAGTGTATGTTGAGTTCACTCATGACAAACTTCAAGAATAATGGACCGAGAGGCTCTGGAAACTTGCCATATATGAGCATCAATGCACAGATAGCCCCGAACACCTGCATCTCTGTCAAACGTAGCGGAGAGACATCAGCGGCATAGCGCAAGGGAAGAGAAAAGCAGATGGAGGCTTGGTTGTTGAAAAGCAACTTCATCACTCGGGATTGAAGCGGACTGCGTCTGTACATGTTGAAAAGGGTGGATATGGCTTCATCTTCAACACCCTGACCCGGGGAAATTGTTTCATCCTCGCTATTGAATGTTGAGAGCAGGTTTCAATGAAAAGAAAAGGATTTACACAGTGAATGAGCGAGAAGGAGTCAAAATGGAAGTGAAATCTTGTCGATTCGCAGCTTCCAGGACAAGATTCTGGAGGCTGGTCGCAAGGCCTCTGACAGTGGAACTTCGCACCTGCAATCTGCGATTAGCAGCGCCAGCAGAAGCAGCACCAAATATCTCGGCAGTGAAATTCTGGACTGTCAGAGCATCCAGATTGGACGATGGGGTCAGCTCTGAATAAGGAACCTCCCATATGCCTATAGGATTCTGAATCGAATCATTGAAGGGAGCAACTGGAACTCCTCCAGACTGAAAAAAGGGCATTGAAGCTGGATCAGAAAGATGAAATAATAAGATAGTTAGTTACTCTTACAGCTCTGGCGCGACGAACACGAGGCAAGGGTCTGAGTGTACGGCCTACGACACTTGTGCTTGGCGTGGGTGTCATTGGTGAGCTTGATGGAAGCGGAGAAAAAGAGATAGGACTGGAAGATTGTGCACGTTCTGGTTGAGGCTGAGGGGTTGTATTGATCTGAGAGCAATTTAATTGAGGAATAATAAACTTAAATGGAAGAAAAAACTCACTTGTCTCTCCTCTGAAATGGCTCTTGCCACTGTTGGATTTCCCCAGCATCTAGATCCCCAGGCGCTACTACCCGGTGAACCCCAACGTGATTCTGAATCCCTATTGCTGGTAGCTGTGGTTGCAGCGTTGGTCTATACAAGTTGGTGAATCTCGGGGCTGGAAAGACGAGGAACAAACACCTACAGAGGTCGGAGCACCTTCACAATCTGAATCGTCGGGCTCGTCTGCAGGTTGGAAGGTCATCCTGATCTCTTCATCAAAACGAAAGCGATAGGGAGCATAGAATCTGTCGCCTATGCACCTGTGTTTCCGAACAATGCTGTCTGCCCCTAGCCCAACTGCAGAGAGCGAAAGTGTGGCTTGTATGGGGCGTTTCAGGCCTACGTATCAAGGTCAATACAGTCGCAGCCCTTGAAAAAAGTCCAACTCACGGATATTGATGATAAAATGTCGTTCGGAAAAGGCCAACGGAGGAATGAAGGACTTCTCTGCCATTAGCTCATATATTGTGGTCGATGAGCTAAAGGGAGATACTGAAAGCCGGTGAAGTCCTGCCCTGTTGGGACCGCCAGCATTTACAAAGCCAAGGATTTGGAAAGGCTGATTATAATCCGGAAGGTAACGGAGAACTGATGAGCTATCAATTCGAGGCCCTGATGGAAACTCATATCGAAAGGCATGAGATGACATTGCGGTGGCTAGAGCACCATAAAGCTCGTGGAGTGTCATCTCTTGAGGATTGATCACAAAACGATGGCGCATTCCCATGGCATCTCTCCATCTCGCAACGCCAGCACCGGTCTTAACGTGAAATACTATTTCATCCTAGCAGGTGAAAGAATTAGTAAAAAGAGATTTAAAATGCAGGTGAAATGTGTACCTTAGTATCCAATGAATCCACTGGAGATTCAATGCTGTCCTTTGCTCTGGCAGGCCATATATTCACCTGCAATCTTAGACGCATAGAATCACCTTCCATGTAAAGTGTCTCATTGATCTTGTCCTTCAGCTTTCTGGAAGCTGGCTGTGGAACAAGATCTTGGAGACCAGGAGGATGCTGAGCCCTGCCACGAGGACCTGGGCGACGCCTCGATGTTCTGACCGCAACATCTGGTGCGCGCGGTAAGGTACGCTGGGCGCTAATCAAACGATCTCTGTTGACATTGATGTCCTGATCAGCAGAACTAGTAGAAGCCTGCGCTGTAGATGAAGCTGCCAGTCCCAAGGAAAACCCAAGGTTCTGTACTCCACGGAAGGGGTGTACTGTTGAATTGGCAAGGGTACCAATGCTAGCAATAGTGGTGTTGAGAGATCTTTGGCCAGCAGGTGCCCGAGAGGTCGAATTATATGGCGTGATTGCTGGAGCATTCTCAGCACCTGTTACAATAATGTCAGACAATAAGTCCCATTATACGCAACAGAACAAACCCATAGTATCCAAGTTTTCATTGCGGCCTCTTGCTCGATAACGATTGATGACTTGAAGAGCCTGGAGAACCTCGTTTTCAGAGTCATCTGCCATTTGGAAAAGAGCTCGAGGAGATTTCTGAGGTTTATAGATTTTGCTTCCCTAGTATTTAAAGGACTCAGGCGAAGGCTGTTCCAGGTTCTAGATGGGCTAGCCTTGCCCCAAGTGAACCGATATCGGTTGGTCTTGATCATTTTGACCTGGAATCAAGTACGAAGCAAAATACGATTGAGAGCTGCTTTGACATGCTGTCAGATCATAAGTAGATGAACTGGTTCGCTTCGTGATTATATAATTGAGCGCTGGCGCTGATCCGCCTAGTGTGGATCAAAATTACAAATCAATTGAGTGGTCGGCGTTGAGTGACTGCGTAGTGTTGGAATTGTATCAAGTGCTTTCAAAATCATGTCCCACTTTGAAAATCAATCCTGTCAGGTCCAAAGTGATATTTAGCATAGTGAGTGTTTGCCAAAATAATATTGTGCCAAATCTGAGGTCATAAGTATCCCTTTACATTTCTATATGCATGGCTGAGACCTAATGAAAGGTCTCTCCAGATCAATAACTTCACTTTCACCACTTTCACTGCTAGAGCGCCAAAAGGTCACGGTCAAGTTCAGTGGTCAGAGGAAGGCCCACAACTCAAGCATTTACAATCCCCTGTACCACGAAATTCTTCAGCCAAAATCTCGCATCCCATTTGGCATCAGGTTTATTCTTTATAGGACTTGAATTCCTCGGCAACTCAAGCATAACGGACATCAGCTTCGCGACACTTGTGACATGTCAGGACCTCGCAGTGTCTCTTTTAGATTGGTTGGCACCATAAATTTGACTCAGTAAGCTGTCCAAGGCCTATACTTTCTTCACCTTTGTTCACTTTCACGTTCACTTTTTTTCAAATACCGCTCACTTTTTTCACTTTCCGTTCACTTTTTTCACTTTTTTCACTTTCCGCTCACTTTTTCCGATCTTTCGGTTCACTTTCGCAGATCACCAACTTTTTCTGATATTCAAAGACTATCTAGCTCAACAGTATGTTACAGACTATGGACAATGGATGGATATATCAAGCAACCGGTTCAAGGTAGTGAGGCAATGTTGGAACACGCCCAAAACAGTCGTAGAACCGCTGAACATAGAAGCGCGTGACTGTTTCCTCAATCTCGGGCGAAATATCATTCTCTCTCTCGAATCCAAGATCTCTCATCTGCTCTGCTCCCTTCCATTCTTGCATCACTGTCTTTAAGGCGAGCATAAATGGTGCTCTGATTTGCATTGTCTGCGCGCCAAGTCCTTCATGTGCTCGAGAGAGGTTGACCCGAACCAAAGGTCCGTCACTTCTCACAGCGAAACACCGTTGCAGACGGTCTCGGGCATCAGTGAGGTCGAGCAGCTCGGTCAGGGGTGCCCGACGTGAACGATTGTCCAGTGCTTGGAGCTCGTAGCGAAAGTTCAACTCGCATAGCTCGAACACGACCTCCATCCCCAAACGAGGATTCTTGAGTGCAGCAGTCGATCTTTCCTCGTTACGCCAGACAATGATGCTGTTTTGACGCTCGAGTGCGAGGTCCAGTCCGGTGTTTTCAAAGCAATGTCGCAAAATCTGGTATGCTGTGTCTTGTTTACTCCCAGTCCGAACATTGACATCCCTTTGCAGGTAGAGTATGCAGCGCCACCACTCGCTGCTTAGAGCGTAGCTGGTGCCTCCCATGAGGGATGCAATAAAGGGAGTTCGAAAGGTTAACCAGTTGGTGAGGTACAACAGCTGTCGATCCGCAGATTGTACGCCCGATAGCAGAGATGGCTTTGGGACAACATATCCAGCGTTAACAATAAGTGGTGAATGATTGTGTGATGTCGCAATAGATTTCAAGGAAGTTACCCAAACATCGGGACTGGGTGGCGTGATATTCGGGACTCGACCGTGTGGAGGTTCTGGCCCTAGTGGGGTCTGGGAAGCCAAAAAGAAAGTCCGGAGCCTCTCATGAAGGCTCAACACAGACACAAAAGAGGCAGAAGAGGGAGAGAACTGCTGATGTATCTGATGATTGTATGCCTGAAGAGCCTGACATACCTGTACGTAGAAGTGGTAGACGTGGTCAAGGTAATACTGGTGGAGCATGAATAATTTATGATTAATACAGCTTGTGAGTTGATTGGAAAGCGATATTTGACTGAAACCTTGTCCAAAGTGTGTGAAGTAAGTGAAAGTGAGAAAAAGTGAACAAAAAGTGAAAAAAGTGAACTGAAAGTGAAAAAAGTGAACCGAAAGTGAGGAAAAAGTGAGCCAATTGATGGGAGACCGAAGACAATTAAGTTGACATGATTCCCAGCTTTCTATCAGTTCATGCAGCCTCAGAACTGGTAGCCACTTGGTTCACTCAGGTATAGAGCAAAACTCTGATGTTCTAGGCGAACAGAGAGTGCCTCCAAAGTCAACAACGGATACTGGTTGAAACATGTTTTTGAAGTGGCATTCTTGTTTCCTTATCAGAAATGCATTGAACATACTATAATGACTGACAGGATGCATGGAAACCTGAATTGCTTCCAGAAACCGCCAAAAGTGAACAAAAGTGAGCCGATCACAAAAAGTGAGAAAAGTGATCGGAAAAAAGTTACTTTTTATCCAGTCGAGCTCGAAGCCCTTGTATGGCCAATCAACAATCCAACCCATCCGGAAAGCTAACCTTATTCAAAGCAGCGCTGAAGCTAGGCCTATGAGACGACCTTGCTTTCGTTACCCTCTGCGCCATTGCAACGGCATGACGAGTCATATCTCGGTAACAATAAGGATGATTCATGGCGCAAGCGAAATGTCGTCCGCTAGCGTCGGGACCGATACGTCAACGATATGCAGCAATACTTATACGACCTTGCTGGTTCCATCCACCGACAATTCCTCCCATGTCAGAATCACATTCTCACCTTTCTATCCTCGATCCCGAGGTCGCAGAAATTATCACTCATATGCCAAAGTCTGAACCTCTGACTGACGTTCAAGACGTTCAAGCTAGACGCGATGCATTTAACGGGGCTGTGGTTTCAGTCAGGGCTCACCAGGAAGCCTATCTCCCGCCAGGTATGAATTCCTTCATTCGTCCGAATGAGCTTCATTAACCTTTGACGTCGCAGATAGCGAATACTCTGTAACCGAGCATACCTTTCAGCTCGACGACAAGGTCCAGATTCCAGCGCGCTGCTTGAAGCCCAATTCGTCTTCTGAAGAACAAGAATTCCCGCTGCTCTTCTGGGTTCATGGCGGAGGTATGTCTTGAAGCCCATTCGAAAACGATGACTCATCATGAACAGGCTTTTTTACTGGCTCGATGGATTTGGGCGACTTTTACTTCAGGCGTCTTTGTGTCGATCTCCAAATCGTCATCATTCAGTTTGATTACAGGTTCGCCGTTTTCGTCTCTTTTTCCTTTCTACCAAGCTCATATTCGTCTTGGTAGACTAGCCCCCGAACACCCATCTCCGACTGGACTGAATGATTCCTACGCCACGCTGAAATGGGTTTGCTCTCACCGAGTATAGCTCGATTTTCTTGCTTATGAGGTTCGTTTTTTAGGCAGCGAATTCCGCGAAGCTCTTCGGAGCATCTTTGCAACAAGGATTCATCCTCGCTGGCGAATCTGCTGGAGCCCATTATGCTGCTACTATGGCTCATCGCGCCCTCGACGATCCCTTCTTCAAAGCAAATCCCATAACTGGACAGCACCTTAGTATTCCAACGCTCATTCACCCGGAAGCATATCCTGATCAGTGGGTACCCAAGGTTCATTGGTTACATTCACCACTGATATCGCGGTATAGGTACAAAGATTCTTTACGGTCGCTCGTCGAAAACAAGGATTCATTGTTTGTGGGTGCTGATGCTGTCCATAGCACATACGAGTATCTCGGTGGGAGTCCAACGGATCCAGAGGTCTCGCCGCTTCTCTTTCCGTCGCTGAAAGGTTTACCACCGATCTACCTCCAAGTCTGCGGACAAGATCCATTTAGAGATGAAGGCTTATTGTATGAGCGGCTTTTGAGAGAACAAGGAGTGTCGACAAAAATCGATATGTGAGTCTAATTTGTTGTCTTCTTGAATGGGTTCTGAAGGTTGGCCAAGATATCCGGGTGTCCAGCATGGATTCCACTATTTCTTTCCTAAGGTGAAACAGGCCGTGAAATATGACCAAGACTTTCGGCAAGGAATACTGTGGTTGTTGCAGCAGGTGTAGGAAAGGTTTTGTGAAAGGTTAGAATACAAAAAAATGTCACAGGAATCACACATCAATTTAAACCCCGCTCCCATTGAATCGCGCGGCACCGATGTCGGACTTGTCATTGACCATGGAATCGGTTTTCATTCCGCCACCCACAGGATGCTCTTGCGTTTGCAGGTGCGGTAAAATTCCTCAGGATTCAGCTAGACCGGTCCAGCGGTCCATGCGAATGGAAAAGCTGGTAAACTCGAACGAGGTTCCCACTGAAGCTGAAGAGGCAGAATTCCGCGCTAATGTCACCGCAGGTGAACGGAATATGTCCCAGCTCGACTTTGACATCCAGCGTACGCGACTTGCGCTCAATGCGCTCGTCCTGAAGCGCCAAGAGCTTGCTCTTGCCCTGAAGGACCAGAAAATCGTGCTGAACCCGGTGCGACGCATCTCAGCAGACCTTCTGGGAGAGATATTTCAGTTCTGTATCGACGAAGACGCCAAAGACCCGACGACGTTCTCTTCCCTGGACGCCAACCGAGGAATCTGGCTGCTGATTCGCATCTCCAGGGCATGGAGAACTGCAGGGACGTCTTTTCCCAGATTATGGTCATTCCTCAGCATCGTATTCCATGTTCAGCCGATGGGCCGTGGCCCAATCTACCTTCTTGGCATGCATCTATTGTATGCCAAAGGATGCCCTTTATCGGTTTCCATCACAGCTCGCGACAGAGTCGACGACTGGAACCCATTACTCCCTGTCCTTCTTCCTTCATCCCTGAATTGGGAAAATCTACGTATAAACATTCCTCACCAATCTCTCAAATGTCTTCTTTCATTCCAACCATTCCTCCAATCGCTTCGTACAGTCTACATCGACAATGACACCTTTGCCTTTGTCGCTTCATTGAGCGTCCCTGTCTCCCTGAACATCCCCGTCTTTTCCCTTTCTCAAAAGCTGGAAAAAGTGACGGTGGCAGGATATTCCAGCAGTCCAACAATGTTCGGCATTCCTCTCTCCCAAATCACGGAATACTCAGCGATCGACTATGGCATAGTCCGAGCCGCTGCCGCCTCGATTACTCTCCCTGTAATCGGCGCCATGACGAATCTCGTTCGATGTCATCTGGATTGTCACGCAGAAACCAACCTATTCATCTTTACGCCCCCAAATATCCCTGCATTTACCCTTCCAAACCTCGAATCGCTGTCGTTAAAGGTCAACGATCCAGATCGGGACGTCCTGACACAATATCTGGGGCGTCTGACGCTTCCGGTTCTCCATACCCTCAAAATCTCGGGCGACTTTCGGCGAATGGCGGAAGCTGTCCCGGCGCTCCAGCGGTTCGAGGGTACAGTCCAGCGCTTGGTTCTCGACATGCCAGAGCTGATTAAAGGGGATATGCTGATGCTTCTGGAGGCGCTGTCGCAGTTGACGAGTCTGGATTTGGGAAAAACTTGGAATGATGTGGCTGGGATGCTGAAGTATACAGAGGAGAATTGTCTTTTACCTCGACTCAGATCTCTCGCGTTTGACAGTGATATCAGGACGAATGATTTGGGGCTGGAAGAGCTGAAGAAATCGCGCGAGAATGTGGACGGCGTGGCGCGGCTGACGACGATACGTTGCAATGGACGACTTTTTGGATAGGAATCTATATGTACATGTAACCTGCCAATGGATCTCTAGTTACTCATTCTGTATTTCGTTAGCTTTTTGAACAAGGGTTTGCAATGTTTCTTCAGTCATAATACATCATGCAAGCATTCGCGACTTGACTTGACTGACCTGGCGACTGATTATTTCACCAGGGAACTCTCAAACTTCTGGTTACAAGTACAGTACAATGGTAAGTAAATGAATCTCGTCATCATAAGCAAATGTTCATATCTTCTCAGAGTCCATAACAGAAGCACTGTCGTTAATGGCCGGACCGAGCCCAGCCTCGGTACGGGGAGCCTCGACGCGATCTGGCTTTCCAGGAAAAGCCTTGAGCGCCATTGTGTCCATATATGCAGGCAGCGATCTCCGGCTTTGTCTCTTTCCTCGGTGCTTCCTCCTCCAAACCAAGAACAAGCCGAGTAATCCCAGGAGCACCAGGCCACCAATGACACCACCGACTATTGCTCCGACTGGCTTTTTCGCGATTCCAGAGCTGGTGGTAGCCGGCATTTCAGCCAACGAGGAGAAGGAAGGCGTATAAGCGATGTAATCAACCGTCAGGATCTGGTCAGAGTCGCATTTCGATAGCTCGACCGTGACAGTATGCTGACCAGGTTCAAGATCCCCGGTTGTGAACAGGGAGATGTGTTTCAGCCAGATGAGTTCGCTGGTGAGATTTCCGGTAAACGTTTGAGTGGAAGGCGGACTAGCATTGTCCACAGTTGTCGTCAAAGCGAAACTGCTGCCTGGGGTACTCTCCTCGTAAATGCCATAGACGGTCATATTGGTGCCTAGAAAGGGTTTAGCTACCGAGCAAAGACATTCGAGACACCTACGCACCGGTATAAGTGAAAGTAAAGCTGGAACCAGCGGTCGATGTCTGATGAATGTTGGACTGAAATGCGACGAATCCAGTTCCAGGCCCGTATTGGAAAGGAGACCAAGTACCGTCATATTGGATCCCGGGGTAAGTATCGTCAACAGCCAATGTTTTCCCAACCAAGTTTGTCGATGGTCCGGCCTGGACGACCCCGAAATCGAGGGATGGGGCAGTAATTGAGTCATGCGATATGCTGACGCTGTGACTCCCATCGCTGAGCTGTGGCGACTGGTAGAATGTCGAATACGACGCATTCGAGAAAGTAGCGTCGATAACAGGACTACCATTGTCGACCGAAACACTGATATTCTGGCCAAATATCTGACCAACCAGAGAGATGCCGATGCCTGAAAACATGTCAGTCAGAGCTGCAAGGCAGCATGTCGTCGTGAATACCTTCAAATTGGATATTACAGGTCCCATTGAAGAACGTGCTGGAGCCGCCGTAGTATATTTCTGGGGGTGTAAGACGAATCCCTAATAATGAGAATCAGTAAGAGCATACAGCCTGGTTCATCGACACGGGACCCACATAGTCCATTATACGTGATCTGGTCGTCGACATCGTCGAGAATATAGTATATCTGCGCCATGGAAGACGATTTGACGAGGTGGGAAGGAAGGTGAGAGAAAGACCTCGAATCCCAATTAAATCCCTGGACCCTTGATGTCAAGTCCTATTCCTACATAGTACATGACGCAAAATAGCATCTCCCGAAGAAGGCCAACTCTATTAATGTCTTGGGCCGTGCTGCCGAAGCGGTCAGATGCCTCGGTTTCCGCAGCACAATGAAGGGGCGTCACGATAAAGCTCCTCCTGGACCCAAAGGACATTAAGGTCTGTCGACGTGCACGAGGAAGCGGCTTTTTGCCCAAACGAATCGTCGAGGGATATCTCACCCATATTGCTCTATGGTTCCGAAGTCAGCATCGAGTTCAACGGTGACATTTGGAATTACTACGCACGAATGAATAGCGCTTGATGGCCACCTTATCTCAACGCGACCCATTCAAAATGCCGATATCCTCATCCTGGGAGGGAGAGGAAGGAAGGAAGGAGCAATCAGCCCTTGGTGACGTTGTAGGAAGACCGCCCCAGCCATCTATTTGCTTCGCGACATTTGGCTGAGAAGGCTGGTTAACAAGTCTTCGTGATAGACAATAGAAAAACACCAACCAGACAAAGGTCGAAGTGCAAAGAAAAGGGCATGGAATGGCTCCAGCGCAAAGCCCATTCGTGACGCCCTCGAGGTCCAAGATCTGAAGGTTTTGGAGGAAGCAGCATTATCTTGGTGGTCGGGTTCAATACTGGGAACCAGGAAGCAGGAGGAAGCCACGGTCGTTGAAAAAAGTCGATGGAATGGCAATGGTCCCTAGTAATGATGCCCAGTCAAGACCTGTGGATAAATTGAGGCTTCTGAAGGATGAATGAGACGAGAGCGTACCGAAGTCCGTGTCTCCCTGTCTTCCAGAGCCATTGTTCAACGATTGTCTTGCCCATGGTGAAGGCCCATGCTCTAGAGAAAACCAGCGAAGATGCAATGATATCCAGCAGACGAACCGACCTGGCAAGCTGCAGCCTTCCCGACGTTACAGCTTGCTCCGGTCTGCTCTTTCCAGAGACTTGACAGAGACCAGCCTTCGTTCGACTTATAGCACGAGAGCTACATTCCGTCACCTAGATCTCTGATTCGTGGATTCCAGGCTGTACCGAACGATTTGAAACGGTCTTGGAAGAAAGCATCGAGAGACCGCGAGCTGGCGAGTCACGAGAGGGCGAAAGACGCATGTGAATGTCGGCCCAGATGCCGTCGTCCGAGAAGAAAGAAAAAAAAAGGTTGTCACACGGTCACACTCGTGATTCAGCTAGGAACTCTCTGATTTGTGGCTACAGGTAAGTAAAGTCGTAAGTAAATACATATCGTCATTCTCATAAGAGAGTCCAGCACCAAAGCAGTGTCGTTAATCGTCGGACCGAGCCTCGGTTACTAGGAGCCTCGACGCGATCTTACTTTCCAGGAAAAGGCTCGAGCGCCATCGCGTCCATATATGCAGGCAGTGATCTCCGACTTTGTCTCTTTCCCTGATGCTTCCTCCTCCGAAACAAGAACAAGCCGAGTAATCCCAGGAGCACCAGGCCACCAATAACACCACCGACTATTGCTCCGACTGGCTTTTTCGCAATTCCAGAGCTGGCGGGAGCTATAGGGGTCAAAGCCGGCATTTCAGCCAACGAAGAGAAGGAAGGTGTGTAAGCGATGTAATCAACCGCCAGGATCTGGTCAGAGTCGCATCTAGAGAGCTCAACCGTGACGGTATGCTGACCAGGCTCGAGGTCTTCGGCGGTAAAAAGGGCGATATGCCTGCCCCAGCTGAGCTCATTGGTGAGATTTCCGGTGTATGTTCGAGTGACAGGAGGATCATTGTCAAGAGTTGTCGTCAGATCATAACTGCTGCCCGGTGTACTCTCTTCGTAAATGCCATAGACAGTCATATTGGAGCCTGTAAATGGTTTAGTCATTGAACAATGAAAGCCCAGACAATCTACGCACCAATATACGTGAAATTGAAGCTAGAACCGGCGATTGACGTCTGATGAAAGTTGGACTGGAATGCCATGAATCCAGTTGCAGATCCGTATTCGGTATAAAACCAGTTGCCGGCATACTGGATTCCGGGGTCTGTATCATCGACAATCAATGTTTTCCCAACTAGGTTCGTCGTCGGCCCTGGTTCCACATAGATGTAGTCAAGAGCTGTGGCAGTATTGGGGTCAGGCGTTATACTGACGCTGTGACTCCCATCGCTGAGCAGTGCCGACTTAAACCACGATGAGTAGACATCCTGCAACGTGGAGGAGGGGAAGGGAGTCTCATTGTTGATTGAAACAGTGATGTTCCCTCCAGTTATCGTACCCACGCACGACATAGAAACACCTAAGATGTATCAGTCAGAGCTGCAGTACAATATTTCGTCATGAATACCTTCAAACTGTACATTAAAGCTGCCATTAAAGGTGCTGGAGCCGCCATAGTATATTCCCGGGTCCAGCACCAAATGCTCTGGTGAGAATAACCAATCAACACGATCCAGGGCTTATCAATAGCAAACCCACGTGTTCCGTCATACTTGATCTCGTCGTCGATATCGTCGATAATATAGTATATCTGCGCCATGGAGGACGGTTTCGCGAGGGAGGAAGGAGACTGTCGAGGTGAGAGAAAGACCTTGAATCCCTGGAAGTCAAGTCCTATTCCTAGTATATGACGCAAAATACATCTCCCGAAGGAAACAAATCTATTAATGTCTTGAGCCGTGCTGCTGAAGCGGTCAGATGCCTCGGTTTCCGCGCACAATGAAGGGCGTACGATAAAGGTCATCCTGGACCCAAAGGACATCAAGGTCTGTCCACGCGCACGAGGAAGCGGCTTCCTGCCAAATGAATCGTCGAGGGTGATATATCACCTATATTGCTCTATGGTTCCGAAATCAGCATCGAGTTCAACGGTGATGTTTGGGATTACTACGCGCGAATGAATACCGCTTTACGGTCAACTTTATTCCAACCCGACCAATTCAAAATGCCGATATCCTCATCCTGAGAGGGAGAGGAAGGAAGGAAGAAGAAATCAGCCCTTGGTGACGTTGTAGGAAGACTGCCCCGGCCACCTATTTGCTTCGCTGAGAAGTATGGTCAGAGACAGGTCTTCGTGATGGATAGCAGCCAATGGCGTAAAGGCAGAAACATGGAATGGCTCCAACGCAAAGGCCATTCGTGACGTCCTCGACGGCCGAAATCTTGACATTTGGAAGAAGCAGGCAATTTCTGCTCGGGTTCAATGCTGGGAGACAGGAAGAGGCCACGGTCGTTGGAAAGAGGTGTCGGAATGACAATGGTCCTCAATAATGATGCCCAGTCGGGACCTGTGGGTATATTGAGGCTCTTGAAGGATGAATGAGACGAGAGCGTACCGAAGTCTGTGTCTCCTTCCTGAGCCATTGTTCAACCACTGTCCTGCCCATGGTGAAGGCCCATGCTCGAGATAAAGCCAGCAAAGATGCAAGGATATTCGACAGACAAACAGACATGGCAAGCTGCAGCGAGCCTTCCAGACGTTGAAGAATTCAGCTTGCTCCGGTCTGCTCTTTCCAGAGACTCGACAGACCAAGCTTCGTTCGACTTATAGCACCACAGCACCATTCCGTCACCTAGATCTCTGTTTCGTGGATTCTTGGCTGTACCGAACGATTTGAGACGGTCTTTGGAGAGAGAGCATCGAGGGACCGCGAGCTGACGAGAGGGTAAAAGATGCATGTGAATGTCGGCCTGGTCCGCCTGCCAGTCCGAAAAAACAATTTCAAATAATTTCAAATTGGCCGGAAAACACGGTCACACGGTCACATTCGTGCCTCATTTTTGTTTCTTCAACCCAACTTGGCTCAACCGTACCTGTATCCACGTAAAAATCCATTCATATTGTCCAGCGGCCTATATTGAGAATTCTACGGACATTCGTTGATGTGCTCTGCTACTTTTCTTCGCAGTCTTCGAATTCTGTCAACTTCCTGCTCAACGCTCGACTGGCCAGTGCCTTGCTGCTTCCTGCCTTCCTTCCAGTCTGTCAAGCGACGAATATCCGGCCACTCTCGGGCCCGTCGAGCTCATTTCGGACAATTCTAAATGAATTGGGGCCTAACGTTTGAATCAATCTCTATTGCAGGCTGCAGCAATAATGTCTCTGTTCTGACATTGGTGAGAAGCTCTCTGACTCTTTGCCAGTGTTTCTTACAGCTTTTCCGACGTCTTACAGGCGATATCAAATCGATAGGCCACTGGAAAACCCGCCCTTGTTCGGCGGAGTTCAAACCTCAATAGCTCCACAGCTGCAACCCGATGTTTGACGGTGGTTGTGGAGCAGAAGCTGTCGGAGCTTACATAAATTGACCTCCGACGAAAAGCAGGTGTTTTTGATATGGCCTGTAATATTAATGGATTTATCTACACTAACATGACCTTCAAAGCCTCGAAACTCATAGATTCCAATTTCCTGGCAGTTGCATACCGAAGTCAAGAAACCAGCTTTGAATTGATCTTCGCGGCTCTGATTTGGGATACCAAAACGCGACAAAGGTTTTTCTGTATAGGAATGAGCAAGGTTCAATGCAGGAGCGATACAGCTTACAGGTTAAGGACTGAGAAACGTGTTCTGGTATCGCGAATGATTTGGCTGGAAAAGGTCGTCCGGAAAGTTTGGATCCTCGACATCCTCGACTGTATCTTTCAGTGACGACAAACCGCTGTCTCGTACTCTCTCCAGCATCTCCTCCCATTGAGCTGTTAAACCAACTTTCATCTGATCAAGACGTCGTTTCGAGCGAAAAACGAGCGCCTCGTCAAACTCGAGGCGCGATGACTCGCATTCCTGTTTGATTCGTTCAGGCGCCGAACTTTTCTTCTCTTGGATTCGGCGCTCCAGAGCATGAATGGGAGCATCGGGCGAATATGCTGGCTCTCCCAATGGGACCTCCAGAGACGTGAGCGGCAGATGTCTATCCTCCTTCCAAAGCTCCCAGGCAACCGATTCGACCTCTTTAGTACTCTTCTCGTGCATCTCAGCCGCCTTCCCCAATCTTTCAGAAAGTCGCCTTTTACTTTGTTGCACCCTGTACTTGCGCTCCGAATTATATTCTCGAACAAGGCGATGGAAGAGAGCGACATCCTTGTGAAACAGCGCCTGGGTTCCAAGCATCTGTCGGTGCTCTGCTAGAACGATGTCCTCGTAAAGCTCGTGCTCTTCGTGCAGCAATCTTTCGAGCTCGACCCTTTGCTCGAAGAGATCATCTTCGATCAAGATCCATTCCTCCGACATGAGGGGAGCATTCTTATTGGAGACGCCCAGCATTTGCTTCTGTGCTGTTCTCATATACATTTCAGCCCATCTCGACCGTCCAGCTAGGAATTGGTTCAGTTGTCGACGATGGAGTCCAGTTTCGAGGTACTGACAGTCGGCGTCTGTCAGCTTCATCTGGCTCGGTATAATGACATCAAGCCCCTCTTCCCTCGGTTTCACCTGCAACGACCAAAGGAGATGAATAGGCAGCTTTCGAACCTCGGGATCTCGTGTATGCGCTTTGTACATCTTTGCAGTGAGCTCGGTGTAATGTCGGGTCAGACTTTCGATGAGAACTGTGTCCCTGGCCAGACGATGGTTAGAATCCAACTTGGGACCCATTTTCGCTGCTAGATCGCCGCTGTCTTCGTCGACCATGATCTTGGCATGACAAAAACGGAATTCTGTGCCATCCCGGACGAAGAAAAAGGCCATTTTGTCTGTCAAATGACGGACAGTAACATAGAGGACTTTGGTTTTGGTTCTGGAATGACCAACGAGGGTATAGTAGAGCGAAACCTGGCGACTTTTGAACCGTTGGAGAGGCCCAGTGAAAGAAGACATCTCGGCGAGAAAGGATGTGTCAGCGACCAGTGGTAAAATACAGTCTTCGTCGAGATATTCTGCATATTTGTTGCAAGTTGGAAGTGGAGGATTACTATCGAGCTGGAGCTCCAAGCAGATTTCGGTTCCCTCATCGAAAGTGGGATTCAATGCCCATATTGCGATTCGGAGAAGGGAAAGGACAACCTCGACACTCAACCAGATCACAGGGCCCGGATCGCTACTGGACCGTACAGCATCGAAGCTGCCGATATAACCTATGATGCTCGAGACAATACCGATCGCCAAAGCTATTTGAGCAATGACGAGCAAGCCAGTGTGCCATTTGGCTGGAGGAAGATGGATAGCGAACTGGGCATGCATCTTTTCCCTCAAACGAAGCAAATCCTGGTCGACTCCGAGCGGTATAGCGATGTGACTCCTTCCCAGTGGCCTTTCTTCACCGACCAGGGGATATTGTCCTCCGAACTTCTCGGCTTCCCTCACTCGTATCCCCACTGACTCTGTTTCGAGATAAGTCCGAAGCCCAGCCAAGCATTCTTCAGCTGTATACCGCTCGTCCCATTTGAACCAACGCTTGTCGCCCTTGGACGGAAGCTTAATGTTATGAGCTTTGATCTCCTGGTCGATGGACATGAATATCAGCCGCGACTTGACGATACTCAAGATACGGTGTTGCAAAATAAGCTGTATCGAAACGACAGCAATAAGACTTCCAACAGGGCGCAGTACTGGAAGATCTAGTGGGTTACTGAAGACCCGGATGCTGTAGACATAGGGAGAGATACTGAAGAAGGGGGCGAGAAGAGCGAAGAGAACAAGGCAAATGTTCCACCAAAGGCGTTTCGCGTGGACTGCTAGCAGATCTGGGTCATCCAGGTGATGCTCGTCAAGAAGCTCTATGAGCCTGGTCTCAGCGAGATAGCGGTCTTTGTCCTGCTCGAGACATATAAGAGGTGACACTGTTCCGTCCGCTGAGAATCCTGCATGTAGGAGCTTTTTGGCGCCAATGTGTCCATTGAACGAAATGCTGGCAATCAGGATTGTGATTCCGGCTTTCACAATCCCGAGGCTGCCGAAGAGTGAGAGGATGCTGGCTTGGGGATATAGGAAGCCACCGGTCAAACCAGAACCGACATGGAGGGAACATTGGTCTATGAGTTTTGTTCAGCATTTCGCAGTCGTCAAAGAGAGCAATTTGCTCACCGGTACCAAGAAGCGGAAGCAGCGCGGATATATCCTGAATTCCATCGGTGATGGTCGCCCCAAAGGTGCTGCCTGTTCCGAAGGGATTCGACATGGTATCGGTGGTGTAGATTGAGTCGTGGTCCCAGTATAAGCAGCAGCTTTGAGAGCATCGGGAGCGGGTTCAACAGCCTTGACAGCGGTGACGTTCTTCAAGGCCTCCGGCGCCATCGGTGTGAGATACCAAGGAAGCAATATCAAAGCGGCTCCACCGTTTCCACTTCAGGATTGATTGGCGCCTATGTATGGCTCTGCAGCACTATAGGCTGAAAGCAATTCTGTCTCCACTGACGCATGCTGGACTGAACCGTGGATATCGGTGTCTTCATCGATCCCGTATTTTGGAGATGGATATCGCCACGCCGCCGATGAACCAGGAATGAATCCTTGAATTAGTTCATCGACTACGTTCAGGACATGCCTACGGTTTGATCAGGTCCTGGAACGATTCTGAGCAAACAGGCCTACCTCTGTCCACGAGCAAGGCCCTGAAAAGTGGCCTGAGCAGCAATGTTACAAAAGGCCGTAGGCCAGATCGCTGAAGAATTTGGGGACAAGGACATTATGGCTGTGCCAATGAAATCGTCAGATTTCCTGCCAGAAAGGAAGGTCGCTAATACGGCATGCAGAGAGGAGATGGTTATGCATGATGAGAGGATGGGAAGGGTGACTAGAGTGAAGCCGGGGATTTCTTGGGCTCCGAAATTGGAATCCTGAAAATGCAATGACGGTTGAACGAACGGCGGATTCGTATTTGTTTTTCTTTGGCTCCATTGCGTGACTGTCACAGTCCCGTGATTGGCATCACAAGCGTGATATCTCTGACTCAACTTCAAATTCAAGTTTAGCTCGTCACTGCATGATAAATCTCTTCACAACGACGAGAAAATATAAATCAGTGGACGCGATGAACAGCCAAGGATTGTCAATAATGCTGACGTGCTCTACGTGAACTAACGTCATCGTGGCTGTGCTCGCTGATGTCAGACAGAGCTTTCTCCTTCTTGCGCACAGCCATGGCGCTTTCCCGACTATCCCTAATCTTCTCCGAAATGGCTGAAAATTCTACAATCTCGGCTCACATCACCATGTGTATACTCATCAATAATATGCCGACTCAGATTTCGTCTTGCCAGCCGTCAAAACCCTGTACGCTCTGATACGAACCCTGGGCTGCCCTCTGGTTAACCAATCTCCATACTTATTCCCATATCGAGGACTGATTCGCATCTTTACTCCAGTAATATTAGTGTCTGTCAGACCAGGGTACGTTCAATTTACATACGTATATCCAAAACTGCCCCACTTTCTGCTCTTTTCTTTCGTGCGATTGACGTCTCACGACAGGTTTGACCATACACAAGTCTATTGGACTGTCGAAAGCATTTGACCCAGCAAAGTTCACCCTCTTGGACCTCTTGGCGCATACAAGCAACGTTGCGCGCTCTCTGTTGAAGCGCATCGCTTCACGACCGGGTCCGTGATGGACCCCATCCCAGGGTCAGGAAATTGGATGTCCGAGCGCAAGGCCTTCTACTTACTCAAGATTCTCTGTACTCTATTGGCTCAGCGTATCCAGCAACAATTTTGGATAATCTAGAAACACCAACGAGCACCATTGTTCGACGGCCGCGATGACCGTTTCACGGAAAATATCATCAAAGCTGTGTAATTACTGTAAAGATTTCACCGCCCATGAATCATTTCGCGTGCTAACGCGGAGATAAAACCCGAATAAAAGGGCCCCACTCCTCAAGTTTCTCTTTTCAGCTCTCTCTCTCTCTCTAATCATCATGCACTTCACTGGTCTTTTGTCTCTTGCTCTGTTCTCTTCCAGTGTCCTTGGTGCAACTTGGCTCGATATCAAGCCAGCGCTCGCTTCTGCGACCAGCCAGGTCGAAACTTTGCGAGCTGCGACACTTGCGCTTCCTGCGACTGGTGTAACCGCCAGTCAAGCTTTGGCAAGTGTCCCGAATATCTTTTCTCGATTTCTATCTAATGGATATCAGGGTATCTATTCCAACTTGATCAAATTGAGGAATTCCTATGATGTCGCTGCTACGAGCGTGAATGTTCGTGTCTTTTCATTTCCCTTCATATCAAGGCTGATTATATGCAACAGACCACACTCTTAGCGATTGGTCCTCCTTCTCTTGACGAAGCCACTAGCGGCTGCCCGGATTTTCAGGTCCTCGGAACTTCTGTTGCATCGGCAGTCACAACACTAGCCGAAAAGCAATCGGCATTCGATGGTGCTAGTATTGGAGCAGCTTCCTCGCTGAAACAGGGATTGACCAGTCTGAATGCCAGTGTAAAGCACTTGAATACTTTGTGGTTCAACATTGCACCGGTATGCCGGGTTTCTGTCGAATGAATTTCGATAGTTGATTATTCTTTCAGGAAGAGTACAAGCAGTATCCGATAGAGGTTACTGCGCAGGTCGACGACGGGTTTGATACGGTGCTCGCCAAGTTTTGAACGATAACTAATGCAGTAATTGCGCAATAATGGACTTGGTCTGCTCTACATCTGTACAATCGTACTTTCTCATCAACTGTGTTTGAACTTCTTCTTCGGCATTCGCTCCTTGTTTTCTTTGCGTGCCACGGTAGCGTTTCTAAGTGACCTCGTTAGCGTGGCTCCATGAATTAGGGAATAGTCGTTCACCCTTCGACCTTGTTAGCTTTCTGCGAGCTGGTGGCACGCTTCCTTTTGTCGCCCGTCTTTGCAACTTTCTCTGATGGCTTTGACGACGGCAAGACTGTCGCGGGGGAAGACGATTCCACGGCTCTGGCGCATTCAACCTCCTTTCGTGCTGCCGTCTCCAGTTTCTTCACAAGCTCCGCCAGCTTCATAGCCTTCTCCAGAGCTAGGTCTCGCCTGGCGACTTCTGCTTCCAACTTTGCGATTCTACTCTCTGCTCGAGTGACTGCTTCTTGGGTGCGCTCTCGTCTCTGCTTATGCTTTGCACATTTGTCGGTGAGCTCTCTTCGGCGAGTCTGAAGAGTTGCATTTTGCGCTGAAAGTTTGTTGATCTGTTGGACATAGCCTGCTTCCTCGTCTTCGGCTTCGAGAAGCCTTCGTTGTAGCTCGTCTGTATGGTCCATGAGCCAATCGATGCGGTCGGTAAGTGCAGTGTCGACTTTGGTTTCGCTGTGTTCGATATAGATGCGTCGAATGTTGGGGAAAAAATGTTTCCTGAGGTCGTCTCCTACTCCAGGAACCTGGAAATTCAGTTGATGAAAGCCCAGTATGGTATCTGAGGACCCTGACCTTGAGCATCGCAGAAACTTGCGCCGACATCCCTGTATACGGTACCGGGTCAAGGCTCGACTAAGACTAGCAGAAAAAAGGACGTGCTACGCGGAATCTCGGTGCGACAGGCAGGACATAGTAGTCTTCCTCGGTCAGGAACATTGGCTGAATATGCCTCGAAACATGAAGAGCAAAATACGTGGCCTGTCGTGTCGATATAAAATTCTAAACGGATTTCAAAACGGAAAGGGACTTGCCACAAGGTGTAGACACTGGTGTGTCGAGATCATTCATGCATATTCCACATTCATAGCCCATTGCGAAGAGATCTCTGGCGGATGATCGTGCTGACGGGCCACTAGACCTAGTCACAGCTTGTCACACCGCTCGGAACTTTTGATGCCTCGTGGGAGTCAAATAATATTGTAGGTTTCAAGTTCAAGAAACTATTCGCCGCCCCATCACTGGACAATTTTTAAATCTTCAGCTCAACGACTCTCAATGGGGTTTGGCATCCCCGCCGCATATTGCTAGTGCACACAACTACCGGCTGGACAATATAAATACCAACAAAGACTGGAAAAAGTATCAGACAATATCAAAAGTGTTAAAGGTTGGTCCGACATGGACTTGTGATTATTTTCTTTCTACTTTATCTTATCTTATCGGACTCCTTACTTTATACTGTTTCATCTGTCGCCAACGTACCTCAGTCATTTTCACCCATCTGTGTAAAGGCTGAGGTATGCATATATCCTTTATATCATTTACTATTACTTACGGACATTGATACCTTTAGACTCATTGATATTCTTCGTCTAACAAAAAGTAACTCTTTGACGCCACCGATACCACACATGACTTGATAGCAGCTCATTTTGTTGATTTTCTGTATTTTTTGTTCTTCTTGACCTCCCATTCGACGTATCTCCCTCCACGGTGGTATCGCGGGACTGAAACCTGTGGAGAAAGCTGAGTTTGGACTCAACGCATAGTAAAGCAACCCATTCGACGCACATAATTATACCAAGCGTCCTCGTCCGACAGGTCAGGAAGCGTAGAAAATGGACCATCAATCATGGTAGCGCGAGATTAAAACCAGATAAGACTAATCAATCGAGAATTGGAAGGACTCACATGGGGAATGATCTTGTTCGCCGGACGCATTTGGAGATTGACATTTCGCGATGCTGAACTTTCCCCCTGGCGATCCAAATACTGTCGGAAAGCGCTGGAATTCTCCAGTAGAATGTCCAACGAACTGGATAGTTTGCATATCTAGGGGTGACCAGGAGTGCGAAAGGCGTCTCGATTCGGGGGCTATCAACATATGTCGCACTTTTGACTCGGATTACATCGAAACCGGTAAGAATAAAAGACTTCAAGACCGACTAGAAACCGTGCGATGAACTTCTTTCGAGCATCCTGGATCTGCGACGTTTGTTGCGTGGTCATCCACTGGGAATTGTCACCATCCGATTCATAAAGAAACCGAAGAGACAATCCATGAGATCTTCCTTGGCTGTGCCATACTTGGATCCAGCTTCTAGAATAAGTAGTTGGAACACTGTAGAATGTCATTGAATCGAACGGCTCGTGTTGATAGAATAACTTACTCCCATCCTTGTAGAGGACACGACGAGTCGTTGAAAAAAAAGTCTGTTGTCTTCCGAAAACAACAACCAAGGGTTTGGATGATTCATATGAGGGTCTGCGCCGAGAAAGGAAATAATATACCGAACTGTCTCCATCTCTCATATGCGACGCGATGCGAAGGTCTCAAGCCGTTGTAATATCTGTCACGGTAATCCAGTCTCTCCGGTGCACTCATCACTTTCGACCACGCATTTTGGGCTGCACTGGAATCCACCCGCTTAGCAAACGTCTGGGCAAGAAGTTTGAGCGTGGATCAAGTGATTATGGGTTTCAAAGTAGTCGTCGAAGTGAGCCCGATGGTTGATCCTTTCATTGCTTGTTCAATATATCCCTGGATTGCGGCCAGGACGAATACGGGGTACCCTGATGGAAGGAATAGAGAGTACCACAGGTGCAGAGCCTGCTCTGCAGTATCACTCTAATAGTATGATGAGCCGATGTAAGAGAATGGCGAATCGGAGCGTCTAACCTTGTCCGAAATACTTCCGAGACTCAGGAGCATAACCAGGTTTCTCACGACGACGATTGGATTATGATCGTTGAAGACGACGGACAGCGAGCCAGAGTAGTCGTTTGGCAACTCATTGACGGTCCTGATCAAGTTTCGAATATCGCCGGAAGCTGGTAAGGTCGCAACAAAATTGGATGTGACAGAGGTACAAGTGAAAACTCGCCGACGAACGCAAGGGAAAGATCCTTGGATCGTACATTATCGAATCCTTCATTACGGCTCAAGTTGAGAACATCATAAGCTGCGATATTTCTTAACCTAGTCGGGAGGTTGAATGTTATGAGAAGTCTGACTCAAGAGCTGAACACATACAACTTGAAGATCATTCCCATTCCAAAAGAGACACGGTCGAAATCATTGGAGATGAACCTCGGCTCACGACGGTCTACCATCCAGGACGGCGGCCATCCGTCCACTTGCAAACTCCCCTTACAGTCTGTTAAGATGTTCAGCTCGGATTCACGAGAAGAATTAAATGAAGTGACCTCTCTTATCCAGCCGCCAATGTTCCTGCTGAGCCTGAGGCGGCCATTCCTCCGAGCAATATCCCACCAATTTGCAGGCGGAGCATTGTTTCGTCGAATCTTTCCCACAGAAACGACGTGTGCTGACTTCGTAGTTTGCGCAGCCTAAGCGTCCCAGATGAGGCGGTGTCTGGACTGACTTGCGCAAAATACGAACCAAGTCCAAGCCGTACTGTGAAGTAAACCATTCGAGCATCTCTGTAGGTATCTCGGAGATCCCAGGTGCAATAGAATTCCCTGCTGAAGGCTGCGGTTGAAGCGCCCTCATCAGAGAGGTCTGGGCGCTTTTGCCGAATCTTGGATGAAGGAAAAAAAGGCGGCCTCCTTTTCCTTCCAGTTCGCATACGACCGAAAGATTTCTCGAGGTCCTGGAGTTTATGCTGAAAGGCCATCGTCGAGGGAGGGTTGGAAGAGACACAAGCACCGTGGGCAACCGGAAATCAGACCCCAAATGTAAAATTACGCTTCTAGAAACTTGTCATAAAGTTAACTCTTCCACTTTACAACCGAACCAAGACACGCGCCGAGTGAATGAACAGTTAAAATGGCATTAGCATTGAAAGCAAACTCGGTTACAATTGAAGATGAACCATGTCTTCCATCGTGGCGGCACCATCTGCAACCATCTTTCTCAACTTCGACTCCTCTCGCGCGATATACTTGTATACAGCATCGCGCTCTGGCTTGATTCGACTGGGATGTTGCTCCCAGATTAGTTTCACCTTTGGAACAGACTCGCGAATTTGATACATGAGATCCAGCAGAACACCGACGGGCAGATCAAATGGCGCCAAATACGACAAGGCACATTTAAGAAACCCTAGAAGAAGCAGAAGATGAGTCATGGTTTCGATAGACGTCTATCACATACAAGCATGCTCTTCGTCGTCTGACGGATAGCACATTGCTGCTTCGCGATAACAACGTCCTGCAGTCAGAAACTGCTCCCTTGCTTGAGCAAAATCCTCTTCCTTTTCGTGTCTCTGGGCTAACGCAACATGATAAAAGCCTTTTGCACTGGAGGAGTGTTAGGATCAGGCCTCCAGAAATGGAAGCTGAAGACGTACGCAAGCGCATTGCCTTGGGGATATTTGAAAAACGATAGATGAAAAGAAGGATCAAAGTTGGTTTGCCCAGTGTAATCAGCGGGCTCAGGCTCACGGGCAAGTTCCTGAGCTTCATCGTAGAGGTCTTCAAGAGCCCCAGTGTCGGAGAGATTGGACCCGACCACCTAATGTTCAAATCAGCCACAGACTCAGCGTTGAGTAAGGTGTGACTCACCTCGAGAAGCGCTGTTAAATACAAGCTATGCACACCTCGAACGAAGGTGAGGTCAAAGATCACACCTCTGTCGGTCGAAGGTACCGATTTCCAAACCGTCCGACCCCAGTTCAGGACTTCAAAAGCCCGACTGAGGTATTCGACGCCCGAGGTAGCCTTGCCATGGACTCTGAAGTCCATGAATCCACGCATGATCCAATTCCTGTTCAGGCGTAAGTGAAATACTCTCATAGAGATCAAAATGCTGACCGAATAGTGGCAGCTAGCGCCGGTCTACAGCTGTCCCATCCTTCCTCTCGTTGACGCACCAAAGCTTCCTCCATGACCAACTGGGGACCACCATCAAGCCAAAGTCGCTTCTGGGCGTCGTCGAACTGCACTAGATGAAGCGTCAATGCAGATCTTCGACGATAAACAAAGGATCTCCCTACATTGAAGATGGAAAGCATCCAACCATTCCGGACCATCAATGAAGAATGCTCGGGGATCTCTGAGGATGCCATTCGTCATGTCGACAATGCTCTAAAGTGTTATCGTATGATTTGGTTGAGGAACTATATTACTTACCTCAGTTTCGCCTCTAGTGAAGACCACATTTCCAACTTGCGACGACCTTATAGTTTTCATCTTTTTGACGCCTCTAGCATAGTCCTAGAGCGAATAATGATCAGATGAAGAAAGAAAATGCCGATCAACTGACCATATACGCTCCGTAGATAACCCAAGCCTGGGTTGAATACCATTAGAGTCTGCAGAATCGTACTCGGAAGTTGAATGACTTACACTGCTGTTGAACTCTTGTCTGGCCGTCAGATCAGGAATCATCCTCTCAGCGACCTTCCAAGGCATCAAAGCGATGGTATCCGGTGTCGCCCCCATTGCATTGGAACGAGACCCGATTGGTTCGATTTCAGCTAGTTTTTTCTCGGCAGCGCCGAGAGAGCTCTCGAACTGTTCCTTTTGTCTCAGCTGCACAGCGGTAAGGTTCTCCTTCGGTAGAGCGTTGAGTGCCTTTTTCCAGGCTGCTACACTGTGCGAGCAGTCGTTCAGAAACTGTCACTTTGTTCAGGTGCGGCATGGAGAACATTATCAGGGCCTACCTCACAGGCAGTGGCCATCCGAGCCCAGGCTTTGGCATAAGTTGGATCGATTTTCACGGCCTGAATTCTGGTCAACACGATAACAGAGTTGATAAAAGGTCGAACCTGGAGGGCATCACTTTTTGCATCCATGAATCTAGCAGAAAGATTATATATCGATGATGTTTCACTGAAGGCAAATTGAAGTGGAACTCACTGTCGCATTTGCAAACCGCAGGCACTTCGGTTGGCGTAGAGTACAGCATTTTTGGGATCGAGAACCAAGGCCTCTGTGTATTTGACGCTTGCAGCAGGGTATTCACCCAGGCTGAACAGTTGGTTCCCTTCATCTTTTAGTTTAACAATTTCCGACATGATGGGTGAATGAGAAGGCTGTCGGCAACTTCCAGCCAATCAAAACGTGCTCACGCAAGCTCCGCCGATCACGTCATGCCGTTTTGCCGATCCACGGCGTTTACCGAGAGTAACTCTGATCCTGATTGAAACTTCATCTCTCGTTGCCTCTGCACTCAAGCCTAGGTCGAAATAGCTGGATGAAACCGATGCCTATCAGTTATCAAATTAGCCGAGTCGACAATGGCAAGATGGTCTCCGTCGGGCAACTCTGGGAGCGAGAGCACGGTTAGCTTGCGGTTTACTGCGGTCAAGGATCTCAAACTGAAACTTCTCACGTATGCTCCACGCCGGTATTCAATTGCATCTTCTTTATTCAGAATCCTCCGAGCCACCAATTCAAGTCGTTGCCCTCGTCAACATATCTCTCAAGTATTGCTACTCTGCTCGGTTGTTTTATCCGTTTAGCTGCTGGAGGTGGATTCCATTACTGTCGAATGACGTTCTTGTCAGAATCTGTCTGTTCTGTCAATGATTCGCTGATCGGGACTTGATCATTGAGCGGGACGCCTGCCAAACGATTGCTGCGCTATCACAACAGCCCCAAGTATATGTCTGGGATGGAAGGAAGGGAACTTGATGTAAGCAATATCATTGTTTCGACTTGGTTTCAACAGCTTTCCAGTTCAAATATTTGACTGCGGCGAAATACTGCACCTCTTTCGATCCGTGATAACCATCTCCCGGATGGAAAAATAATCACTGCTTGACCTTGGCCACGTCAATGCATCTTGGTCTAGGATATTCTTCCGAGCAGACCAGCCCGGCGCGATGGAAAAGTGCGTAGATGTTGTCGATGCGTGGTCGTTTTAGCGTATCTCCGTGTATGTCCGTAACTCCGTGTAGTCTGCGTAGGGGAGACCCCCAACTCAAATCGGCGATTTTGACATCAACATAATACCTTTTAATTGTTAATTTTGGATTCAAGGGGCCTGTTTTCAGTAGATAATATGGATGTACAACTGGATATCTACTCTAGAGAGTTGTACTCTTCTAGGAATTTTCTCAGAGCACCAAAGGTAGGTATAACAGTTGAGATTATATTTTGTATACATGCGTGTGCGGAGATGTAATGCCGGTGATGCCGAGGTGGAGGACGCCGCGTAGATGGAGGTTGTGACGCAGAGGTGACAGATGCGTAGATGTCAGAGAGGTGCGTAGATAGTGGAGGCATAGAAGGCGGAGGTGGTCAATGCCTTTGGTGGAATCGTCGAGGCAAATGCTTATCAAAACACTGATCTCTTCTGGAGTCGTAACAGAAGTTCACACTACTCGTAAGTATACCCCTCAGGTATCGTTGATTTCTGATAATTTGGACGATAGATCCACCATTCCGGAATATCTTGACAGTGTCTCTAAATGTCTCTTGGGGACTCAGTACCTCTGTCCAACAAACCTCTTTCGTTCTTCGAGCTTCTTTGCTTACTCCACCAACCGATACAAACATCACACAGCTAGCTTACGACGCTTTTAGCTCCGTAATTGTGGCAGCTCAGAGATTTAAAGTCTCTCCTGTATTTGTTGTGGAGCAATTTTCAAGTTTCCTTGCTGCGCATGATGCATTAGCCTATCACAAAAAGTAGACTAAAAATATATACTAAAACATAGCTAGATAATCTCCAACAACCAATACAAAGCCCACCTAGGTTGGCAGAGAATATATGCTTATAAGTAGGATGTGTCCAGAGAATATACTATTCCTGGTCATGCCAGAAGGAAATACCTTGCCTGATGTAGAATAAGAGAGGTGGTGCTGAATATCAAGTTATAAATTTCCACCGAGGGACCCGCCGCAAAACGGATCAAAAAGAGTATAAAACAGTAATCAGCGACAACCTTTCAATGTGGCACCAGGGAGGCTCGAACCCGGAATCACCATACAAGCGCGCTTAAGTTGACGCTCTAGACCTCTGAACCATAGCGCTAGATAATGGGTAGCCTACCTAGTCCTCTATAGACCGTGGTCCTGTAGCTCAGGTTCCATTCCGCAAGTGCTCCGCCGCAATCTGTTGGTTTGATACACATCTAGTTTCATAGTATGAGTGTTTTCCTCCTGAATCTTTGAAAAAATACTTTTCCAGGCTTGGGATTCACATATATATGGATTCCAGTCTGATATCCAGACTGGCAGGCTGAGATCAGATTGTATACCCCGTCTAGCTATGTTGGCCTGTTATTCTGAATGTCAGGCTGATATTCTCAAATATATTGTCTGAAATACTCTGCCAGGCCCTGGTCAGTCTGATAATCAGGGCCAGGTCATAACTTTCTTGTCCACTTTTTGTGATGCATCCCCACCTCCAGCTTATGGGACTCCAGCAGTTCTCGCTTCACAACTCATTCCTCGACAGGTATTCGAGAACTAGAGCATTGCACGATTCCCACTTGTGAGTAACTCGTACTCACACTCATGAGTTTCTAGGTCAAAAAAGTAAGATTTGTACTCGTTGGGATACTCGTAAGCAAGTCATTCGTACTCGTAAATACTATATCTGTGAGTATTGAGTATATCCGTGAGTATAACATATCTGTAAGTATTTGTGAGTATTTGTACAGATATCTGCGAGTATTTACAAATATAATGGTATAACTAGTCATGGATTCAGTCGTAGTGGACTTACAGTCTTGAAGCATCGCTACAGGCTTTCTGACCAGTCTATTTGGGCTGGGACTTTGATCTCCTCTTGGTCGACCATTCCTGGCCTTGTTGACCAAGAGGCTTGCATCAAGTCTTTCAACAAGAAGCATAAGTGTGCGGCCAATGGCGTGGCATGACACCATGATGCTGAGTCACTGCTGTCAATCCAGAGTGATGTTTTGACTTGGCGATGATATTTTATAGTTTGTAAATGTTCTCCATGGTTGTTCTTCATACAAGTAATTTGTATAAATACTCATACAAATATTGGTGTGAATATTCGCGTGAGTATCCGAGCTTCCAAGGAATCTAGGGTTCCTATACTCGTACTCGGATGAGTTTGTACTTGATCAAGATTTGTATTCGCAAATATTGAAAACTCATGGATTTTCCCATGAATGTATTTACAAATATCCACGAGTCTTGGGGAATCGTGCGATACTCTATCGAGAACTCGACTGTTAAAGCGATGCTGGCTCAAGTAGCAACAGAACCTGCCATTGTTGTTTTCAATCTTCGTAAGTGCTCAATCTAGTTTGTTGATCTCATCTTAACAATATCCAGTTGCCGGTGGAGCTGTAGCAAAAGTTCCTGCGAATGCGACATCTGTGAATCCAGTATGGCGTAAAGCGCTCCATCTCGTAATATTTGCTTCCGGATGGAGTTCTTCAACTCCACTTTCTGTACGAGATGAAATCCGACAGAGCATACTGCACAAACTTCGTTGTTCGAACCATTCAGCGAAGGACTCGGTGCATACCTCAATGAAGCCGATGGTACACCTGCTTGAGAACATGGAGCTTTGTTGATAACATTTCGACACAGAAACGATCCAGTTTTGCCTCGGAGCTTCTGGGGTGACAATTATGATCGTCTGTTGGAGATCAAGAAAGCGTTGTGAGTCTTTCACAGATTGAGCTTTGTATGATGTTCACAGTCAACAGGGGATCCTTTAGGTGTCTTTGAATGCGACAGATGTGTCAGTTCAGAAGTGTTTGGGCATAGGTTTTTTGCAGCGCAAGTGCGAGCGCGCAAGCACCTGCAAGCGTAAATGCAAAAGAGTGAATATATATAGATTTAGTGGCATGCAAGTAGAACTATACCATAATACATCCCAGATACCCCACACTGAGCAATCCAAAATGTTCTCAAGGTCTTGAAAACTTAAAAGAAAACTGCACTCAGATTTACCCTAACCTCGCATGCTGCTTGCATGACCTTTCATAGCACTTTCAAGGTATTTGCATGATCTTTCACTTGGCTCGCATGCTCTTTCATGGTTATCTCATTCACCACCAGAAACTTGCATCTTTGGCTATTGTTTTGTTGATCAAAGGGAAACATTTATGGAAATCAGAATAGTTGAGCCTATTTTCCTCTTCAATAATATAAAAACAAGTTATTTCCAAGTCAATAGCCCGAGGCATAGGCATAGGTACATATCAGTCATACTGTTCATGGATACTAATGCAATACAGCTCATGATATGCCCCCAAAGCAATGGAAAGACTGACTACTGAGCATGTCTGGTCAAGTCCGCTATGTCATCAAATCAACACAGGAGTGTTACCATGATTTGGTAGAGATCACAGTTTGATATATAACAGCGCTCTCGGTGATATTACCAGGACCCGTAGTATCAAAACAACGATTCCCTGTTGCTTCAACCTTCCCATGCTCGCATCAATCTTCCTGCACTTGCATCAACCTTGCACAGCGCTCGCACTTGCGCTGCAAAAAACCTATGCCTGAAGTGTTTGGGTTCTAATTTGAACAATAGCGTGAAGTTGTTTAACAGCTCAATAATAATGTCAGGTCAGATCGATCAACCGAAATGTTCGACCGTTAGGCGGCAAGTAAATATAGACCTATGGCTCCACGCTAGTGCTCCTTCATGGGATTCTCCTCCTTCATCTTTGTTTTACATTCCCTGGCACCCTTGGGACGCTTTTCACGAGCATCCCTAGACTCGTAGATCCTGATAGTTCAGTCTCGGAAATCTGGGTCTTTTAGAGTCTTTCAAGTGATGTTTTCGACGGCCAGTCAGGGTCTAGTTTCACCGCCGCTACAGCCACGATCTCCTGGAATCAGTTGCGCTCTGGGCTTCTGGCCCAATTCCCCTCATTTTGATCACGTAACTCTGTCGGCTCATATATCTCTGAGGTCCCAGACTTCCTAAGTATGACCGGTTTGTGTCTTTTCCGAACCGGTCAATCCTTACACTTGGAGGTGTTATCTCTCAAGTTCTGATTGATGTAATGTCACATTGGGCAGTCAGAATCTCGGAGCCATCCGAGTGCGTCATGGTCTCATACTCTGATCGGAACTAAGTTTTGCTTCGTGTTGGTATTCGGAACGTTGGGCCGAGAAAACATTGCAGTATATGGGGTGGCGACGACTCGGCATCTTCCTTGATAGATATTCGTATGATCTGATCTCAGGGAAGCAATAGGTAGGTGTTTCTTCCATCATCAAAGGTGACCTAGACTTAGCCAGTGGGGTAGAGGCCATCCTACGGTGGCAATACGAGTCTGCATTGGTCTGTTCAGAGTCCGTACAGATATCAGACATTGGCTTCAAGAAAAGACGAAGACCATCAACCAGTACATTGTGAATAGCTCTGTAGTGCAGGTTTCACCGCGCAGGAACCTCCGAGTCATACTACTAGTTACTGGATGCTTGAATCCGGCATATACATAAATATTGATCTTCTACAGCAAAACTGGACACGGTATTTATAAATATCAAGTTTACAATGGTATATCAATTTCACTCTAGAACTTGGCCAATAAGTTATCAAAGGCAACATTAACCTCTGCAGAAACTGTAATCGGGTTCTCCTTGTAATCTTCCTAAATGAAATGTTAGCCAATCAAGTTCATTTTAGAGCCAGAAACCGGACATACCGGTGCAATATTCAACCACAAAGCGTTCAAGTCCTTGACGCTAGATTCCAGAGTGGTCAATCCCTGCTTGAGCAAAGAGGTTGTCCCAATGCTGGCTCCGGAAAAGGCCGACTCTTTGTCGGCGAGGATTGTGACTGTGGAAGCGATGGATTTTCCGATTACCACAAAGTTCTGGCATCCATTGCTTGCGTCAATACTCGACGGTGGACCAAGGGCTGCGAGGGTCGACTGTCACAGACTCGTTAAACTTGAATAGAGAAGAAAAGGAGAATGCTACATACGTTTACACTTGCAGAAGCGGCAGCATAAGCGTTGCGCAGCTTGATCAGGTCAGAGTAGATGGCCTATTTACGGCATTAGACCGACGTTGAACGAAGGTGAAAAGGAATACTTGCCAAAGCCTGGGCAGAGGTCGCGCCGGTGGAAGGCAGAGCTGCTACTGCGGAATTCAATGTATCGATTTCGCTGCCGGTGGTAGCGAGTGCCGGGTTTATATCGAGCCACGAGACACAGAGCACACCAGGAGCAAAGAGAGCAAGGGCGATGAACTTGGAGAGATACATGACAATGAAAGAGCTCTTTCGAAGATAAGAAGGAGATGAGGTAAGAGAGTCTTTCACTCCCTCCCTTTTAAACGCTTCCGCTCCAATGGCAACAGCTTCCACGGACCACCACTGGCCATCTGACTCAGGGCGTCGAGTGTGTCAACGGGACATTCTCGCGCCCAAAATCAGAGTGAGGCTGATGATGAGAATGTACCGCAATGATACATCCTTGATCATCCAGCGCACAGCCTAGATATTGAAAAAGGTGTATTTCTTCCCACGAAACAGCTCGCATTGACGGAATGTGCTCAAGTAGAACTGCAATAATCTCCCCATTTCTCCGTGTTGAGAGTTTCCGAAGCAAAGTGGGGCAGCAGCTTCTATGCTTCCTCGTCGTGGGTCTGCCTTGAATATCGGCCCATCATATTCAGGCTCGTGGCGTACGAACGATGTGATCATCAGCAAATAAATATAGCCCACGAGGTTGATGAAAGCAGAGTTTTAACTGGCGCAACATGGTTCGGGTGGGCTGGAATATAGCCGGAAAAACCATGTATGCAAGAATGTTGTTTCAACGGGCGAAAAGAGGAGAGTCTAAGCGATTTAGCGACTGATAATATACGATTCAAAGGTACCCCGGTCTTTTGAACGATAGATTGAGGTACATTATCCATCATCGGAGATGCCAATCAATGCTCTGATGCTTGACTGATAAAGAGAGAACGACTTGATAACTTGGTGAAGTTCAGCATGACTCAGTTCATCCACGTATGTTTGTGAGGGCTTGACCAAGCAGAGTGCCACGATTAAGCAGTGTTGGATTCCGCAGACATTAGAACAGCGCCCACTGGGTGTCGTTTTCGTCACAGCTGTAGCGAATTCTCCGAGTTTGACAGGCCTGAGATGATATACAATAGTCCGACTGATTAAGTAGGTGTGAACCTACGGACAAACTGGAGCGCAGATTGGGCGCAATGTCGAAAAGATTGATCTAATTAAAGAGAAAGCCGTGGATGTAGGATCTTGAATTGTGATTGGAAAGAGTCATTAGTCTGACAGCAACTCCGATGGCATGGCCACGATCACGCGAGATGAAATAATGCGTGAAGACTCAGAAGAGCGGTGAACGCGTGAACGAAAACACCTATTTGTCGAAAGATGAAATTAGTAACCACTTCAGCTGTCCGATGATGTACCCGGACAAGAGTTGAGTATTTGAATGCCTCACCGGCATCATCGGCATTACAGATCAAGTATGACTGATGCGTGACACATCAGCTTCATGGCTCGAGTGTCACCCACATCCCTGGATTCTTTTGACTCGATTTGACGTGCCAGGAGCTGGTGCACTTGGCAGTTTGGAGACTTGAGATAAGTATATCAGAGAAGTTGACGGGGGTTTGAACGATAAGGAAGATATCGCGATCGGGAGTCAAGACTAAGTAGCTCTTGTAGTGGTACTTCCAGAGACTTTCTGAGACATAGATAGCTCTGCTACCGCCCAGACCTCATCACAGTTTTCTTCAAGTTTCACCAGCTCCCTAGCTGGTTCCAAGTGTCATTGAGCAATATACGGTACTGTAATTCAAGGACACGTCACTCATGGTACTTGGTAACAGGTTAGAAAATGGTGATTACTTTCTGCAACTATCAGTGCAACCAGAGTGGATGCGGTCTGCTCAAACCCTCCAAGCTGAATGAGGTGCAATGAGCCCCGATAATTGTTCTGGATCAGAAATCCGACGTACCGGCGCAATTTTCAACCACAATGTGTCTAGAGTCGCAACACTACTGTTGAGAGACGCAAGATTTTGCTTCATCAGGCCTAGTATTGAGGCAGAAGTTGCGGAAATTGGAGGCTCTTTGCTGATCAGCCCTTTGAGTGCAACTAAAAGAGAATTTCTGAGAAAGTTTGTGAGCGAGGGGCGGCTCCTGAGAGGTATCAGTACGTTGATGAGGTCAGAGTGGATAGCCTGAATATTATCAACTACTATTTGTTGACCCAGAAGCTCGGTCAAACGGTTTTTTGCCACCAACTGACCAAAACTTGGACCAGGGTCGCAGTAGTACTGGATACTGCTGTCACTGCAGCTTCTAAAGCCTCGAGCTGGCTGGTGGCATCATTGAAAGACGGTTGAACATTGAGTCAGACAGCTGAAGTGCATATTGATTGTGATCTTCCAAAGATGGAGGAACGTGAAGAGAATCGAATTCATTCCGGCTAACCCTTGTTTTGGTTCCTTCCTTCCTATACAGCTGTCAAAATAGGTGTATATTCACCCTGAAGAGCACGAAGAAATGTGCACAGGCAGAGACAGGTACCTCAGTCTGCTATGAGCGATCTCTTAAACAGTGGACAAATTCCATTCTTGCACTGACACTCAGATCAAGACGCGATTTGGACAGGCGGGTGAGCAGCTACATATGTATATGACAAGTTTCCCGAGTCTTTCGGTGTCAGATTGAGCTACTTGAGTCTACTTATATCGCCCGAGGCGTTAGATACTGGTCACCTCTCTGGTTTAGAACTGGTACAGCAGATATAGATCAGGCGCATCTCCGAAGATCTCTGGATCCAGATTCCTACATCTCCGAATGAGGGTAGTCTCTAATACACAGACTTTAGTACCAGTGACAATATAGCAGTGGTATATAGAGTCTGTTTTTTGTCGCGTGGTCGGAACTGGGTGATCGGAGAAGTAAACATCGGAGTCTGGAGAAATTCCCACACGCCAAATTGTCTGCATCTGAGGTGGCCCCATCGCTCGCCTTTTGATTAGCTCGCTCAGTCTCGACGTTCTGAAAGCAACGGTCGCTGGCTCTCCTCAGAAACCATCTCCGGAGACCATTTCTTCCTCAATTTCATGACCTCAAGCCGGAATACTTACTTCCTAGGCAGCACTTTACAGCCTAGCCATTTCCTGCACCAAGTTGACCTCAATGCTCGTTATTTGCGTCCTCCTTCCACCAGCGAGCTCGTTTTTCTCTCTAGTCGTCGATAAATGCTCATAGGAAGCGCTGGAAGAAAGATTTGGGAGCTTTGGAGGTCGTTGAAGCAGAAACTGGGACATTGGTGAGCATTATCTATTATTTTCGCGCATTTTCCGCTCTTCTTCTTGTCCAGGATCATCATTCGTCGTATCCTCCTGTTCAGTGACAAATTCCCCGACCGCGATCTCGTCATGAATGCTGTCTGCATCATAAATCCCATTATCTTCAATTTTTGGCCATTTTGTCCCATGATTCATCACATTATATCTCTACTAATATCAATATATCCATTCTATTGCCCATCTCCATAGCTAAGCCCTCCAGTCACATCGAAATCGCTATAACGCGCCTGAGATATTTTCTGGTATTTTCAAATTCCGATGTTTACATAATACTGGGATCACCGAAAGAAAAAATACTTATACTACTGATAAGATTAGATATCAGTGAGGCAGACTACCCTGCCTGCCATGAGGGCGGAGGGCTCAGGCTTTGGTCTGGATTAAGTATATTCTGCCCTTTGGTGCCCTGCTTTGCCCGGTCAATACCCTGCGCTGCCCAGTCACCAGGACCACACCACATCTCGACTCAAGATCACGAGGATGACCAATCCTGCTCATGTGATGTTATGTGGCGTCGTCTCAATCTCTCCTGGGCATTGCCCACTAGTCTTTCATATGGTATCAAGAGTCCAAGTGATAAATCATGCTAAAAGTATCCTGGTCGCATTACTGGCGTACGGGTACTGTGAGATGAAGCGATGAATAGATTACTCCATAATAAAATCATCTTGTGGAGGTCTAGATATCAAATGATTAGCGGGGCAAACATCATGTGGTAAAGTTGTATGGAGAAACTCCAAGCTGATTGCGGTGATCGCATGGATAAGCAGCTCAAAATCCCCGGGACATTGGCGGAAGGTTTTTTTGGCAGGCATGAAGGAAGTTGAAAAGTTCATTTAGTAACAGTAATACAGCAACAATACGGACATCCGAGCAAGATATCAAGTTTATCACAGGTGTAGAGCCGTTTCGATAGCTGAGTCCTAGAACTTGGCGAGGAGTGTGTCGAATGCAGCATTAATTTCTGCAGACACTGATATCGGGTACTGCTTGTAATCTGCCTGAAGAACCAATCAGATACGTCATAGCCGTAGCTCGCGGGCCGATGATGACACATCCATCAAAAGTGGGTCAGAGTCAACAAGCTATGCTACACCCGGCAACTCGCAGAACCGCAAATTGATATGATTCAAGGACACTACAAGCAGATGTCCAGCTTCCTAGGGGTGGCCAGGTAACCAGTCACATATAGTACCAGTCAGCTATCTATAGCTTCAATAGGCTGCCATGACTGTCATCATACCTTGTTCTTCCAGCGCCGGATAAACTCCGCAGAAGGCAGTTCTTGATAGTCTAGATGCACCAAGGACATGTCAAGCCATTTACTTTGATAAGAGTACGAATTTTACAGTGGAAAGGCATTGTATTGCGTCAGAACGACGACGACTTCGAGCCCTTGTTATGCTGGTTATACAATGTGTAGAAACCTGCAAATCGTTGCTGTTAAGCCTGGCCTGGTTCAAGGAAATGGATCTAAGACCAGAGTGACACAACCTCGGCTGTCTCCCGAAGTACCGTCAGAGATGTATCAGCTGGCTCCATGATGTCTGCCAAGAGATGTGATCGTCAGCATTGAAACACTCAAATAGATTGGATACGAATAAACGCATGAAGTTTGCCCGGGAATAGTCATGTTATCGTTGAATGGATTCTGCTCGATTAATTCTCTTCCATGAGCATTGTTTCAGGAAAGGAAGTGTGGTCCGTGAACGGGGAGAGCGACAGATAGGTGAACTCATACCAGTCTCTACATAGATTCGACTTGCACTCCCGGTCTTTCTGAGACATCTTAGAGCACCGCGTAGATAGATAGATAGACAGTGCAGATATCTTGATATGTCATGTTTCGAGAAACTTGAGCGCCTTCTATTCCACTGTGCTGAGAAAGGTATATTTGAGTTTATCCCTGCGGCCATTATGCTTGAGTCATAGAAGAATTTGGATAACCGACCGACCGATGAGATAGATCCAGGAGCCTAGGGATCGAGGCTCTATCTACGGCAGGAAGACTTCGACCATAGGTGACATGGTAGAGGCTTTTGAGAGGATCATGACTCAAGGCGTGCTTGACGGGTCGGGCTGATGATCGATTCGACATCATTGAATGGATAACAAGATATTCATATGTTCTGGAAGGACGGAGCAAAGAAGCCTTTAGAATGAAATTGCCGCCGAAGATGATCCACTGAGATCATTCTATTTGCCAGCCTGAAATGACAGAAGCGTAAACAGAGTGATCACTCGAAGATGTCGCGACTCGAGCTACATATTGAGCGGAAATTGACCGGGGTCTTTCTCACGAATTTGGAAGATGCAAATTGATACAGAGACGTACCGGGAAACCGGACAGGATAATGTTTCACATGTTCACAATGCATTAGCGCTATCTCATTGCCTCGGGTACTCCAGAGAATGATTTAATAGATGCTGAAAATTATTTTGACAAGAAGAATGGTGTGAAATAATGAAGAAATGAGCCTGCTGTGAGCAAAGAACTCAGATCAGGCGAAAATCCCAATTTGGCACAGATACTGGACACCCTCAAAAGTCAATTTTTGGTGGCTTAATCCGGTTTCTTTCCTTCCAAAGTCGGTCATCAGACTCTTGCCTATGCTCAGTGAACGTTTAGACACTCAAGTACATATACCAAATGCAAAAACTTCAAAACCATTGTCACTGACCTTGTCTGCCAACTTGACCCAAGGCTGAGAAAGGCCTGTGGCAACTTTCAAACTCAATTCTAGATGGCCAAATGTTATCAGGGCATCTATCAGGTATTGATCAACCCATCCATTCTATAGAGTATCTCCTCTGAGCACAAATGGGGTCTTATTTCATGGTGTCCAGTATCTATGGTCTGTCTGGTTTCTGGGTAGTGCTTGTACCGCAATCAACGAAGAAAGCAGAAAAATGTACAAGGTGAGAAATATATATACATACTTCCTCTCAAGTCCACAACAGGATTCATTATTCCATTCAAATGACTCTTCGGGCTTGATTCTTATATATCAACAGAACACAATACTAATTATCCAGTCCAGAAGCGAGAGAAAATTTGGAGATCATGAATGTAGTCATGTGATTGTATGACTTCTAAGTTGATGCTCGCCTAGAACTTGACAAGCACAGTATCAAATGCTCCCTCGACCTGTGCGGTAATAGTCATCGGATACTGTTTGAAGTCGGCCTGAAAAAGACTCAGTATAAATGTCACTCATGCCTGGGAAACAACATACCGGAGCAATGGTCAACCACAAAGTGTTCAAGGTTTTCACGCTAGCCTCGAGAGTCGTCAATGCTTGTTTGAGCAAGGAGCTTGTTCCAACGCTGGCTCCTACAAATGCAGATTCCTTGTCGGCCAGTGCACCGACTGCAGAAGCAATCGACTTTCCAAGCACCTGAAGTGGCGCGCACCCATCTGTTGCGTCAGTGTTACTCGGGAGACCAATGGCCAACAGAGTCGTCTATTGCAGTATCTTTAAATTTTGGATTGTGAGGAAGAGCTAAAGGTACAGACATTGATGCTTTTCGAAGCAACATCATAGGCGTTGCGCAACTTGATCAGGTCGGAGTAGATAACCTATATCCAATTGCATGCATCAGATAGATATTAAGATTAGGTAAAGGGACACTTGCAAGAGCTTGGGCAGCGGTCGCACCGGTGGAGGGTAGAGCTGCGACTGCAGTATTGAACACCTCGACTTCGCTGGTCGCGTTAGCCAGGTCTGGTTGAATGTCGAACCAAGAGGCACAGATAATACCAGGCGTAAGGAGAGCAAGGATAATGGACTTTGTGAAGTGCATGATGATGATGATTCTGAATCGAGAGCTCAAGGACTTAGAGATGAAGAAGGACGCTTGTCCACTCCCACTTTTATATGATGCAGTTCACCACAGCTTCTCTCTGACCTGGCCCTGGCTGTCGAGAATGTCATTCGGAGCTTCTTCATCCAAGATAGTGAAATCTAAGAAAAGTCTTGTCAATTAAGTCACTGTGAGCGCTTATGGTCCTGTGTACAGCGGAGATAAAATTCCGTTGTCTTGAAAAGGGATGATAGTCGCTCTGAGCTTTAAGATGCACCAATGATCGCTTCAAAATAGAGTCTCGTTTCCAAAATTCCCGTGCATTCCGGGAAATAAATTCCGAAGAGGTCGCCATAAAGTGGAAGTACTTCTACGTAGCCATCATTCGTGGTACCATTTCACATCAGAATGAAAGATGTGATCATCAGCGTCGAAAGACCGATTTAGACCGTTGAACCTCGGAAGATAACGATAAAGCTGCTTCTTTTGTTGCAGGTTGAACGTTGCCGATAAAGTCCTCCCAGTCCTAGCAAGGCCGCCTGTATAGCGGAAGGAATGAGATAGGATAGAAAGCCTAGGGAGCTGAGCTTGGACCATAATATCTAACTGGACAGTCCACCAAATCTTTACGCTGGTCTCTCGGCAGCAGCTTGAGGTCAAATACAACTATAGAAGCCCAAATAGTAGATGGACATATGTATGCTGATTCATGTTGCTATTTCCTGGTCTGAAGGGTTCGAACATCTGGAGTTTTCCAGTCTGTCGACCTTTTGATGGTACATTTCAGTCGAGACTCGAAAGCATCCGAGTCTGCCATCAGGTTTGAAATGATTCAGGGGAAGTTTAATGGCAGGAGTACCCAAAAATTTCCCACAGATGGCAAAGGCTTTTGAGAGGATCTTTGATCAAGTTAGGTTCCAATTTTGGCGTGATTTAACAAGGCACGAGATGGAGATACCCGAGAATGCAGGACATTCAGCGAGAAAGGAGCAAAGCTGCCGACAGCTGCCGACCAAAGATTGTGATCACTAATCACTAATATTGTTAAAGAGATCCTATTGTATTTGGACTTCCGAACCGCGGAGGGTTGTTCTTGGTATTTTCCGATGTCCCTCCATTGTCCCCCACTGTCAATCATGTGCTGATGGCTCCTTTGTTCCTGCCGGATTGTCCACCGAATTAAAAGGCTCAATCTGTGTTGCCACTCGCCACCCTTCCATTTCAAGACCACTCACTCTGCATACAACCCATCGCTTTGATTGCTGTTGTCTTAGCAAGATGTTGAAGAAAACCAATGCATCTACTTCTGATTCTTCACTGATTCTTCGCCTTTTTGTCACTAGTATTGGAGTCCTGATACATATGGTTGTGTCAGCACTGGATCAAGCTGAAAGAGCCATTCCTTGCAGCTTTTCTGCACTCAACTCTGTTTCCTCGACCTCGTTTGGTGCTCAGCCTGTTCCCAGATCATCCTTCATCTGTCCTTCCTTTCTCAGGTTTTTCAAGTCCCAGTCGTCTGTTGGAGTCATTGAGGTCAACTGTCCAGTCCCATTCTTCCAATCAAGATCAGGTATCAAACTGGTTGCTGGTTTCTCAAAAGTCTGTGGCGCCGTAAGGCACCTCACTAAAATTATAGCTCCAATATTGGTTTGGTGAGAGGTTGTCTATTGCTCTGACCAGTTTATCATATGTATTACGGTTTGCGCACTGGACCATGGACCCAGATTAAGAAGCAATCTGTTGACTATGCCGACCTTCCTGAGGACTTTTTCGAGCTCAATCAGCCGGCATACCAGAACATGTTCATACTACTTACAGACTTGTAAAATATGTTGTTTTTTCGCTCAATTGTGCTCATTGTGTTTGAACAGAAAACTAGCTTTCACTTTGCCTTCTCTCGGATCTCATGACCGGGACCAGCTAGCAACAGAGCACTTCCTGCCCTAGACATTCTCCCATCTCGTTTGAAGGACTATGATTACAACAGAGTAATCCAAGTCCGGTCATTGGAAGAACAGCCGACTTGTGGTCCGAAATCGCCTGTGTGGTCTCGGCTCGGGTCTGTCGCACATTTCATTTCTTATTCTATACAGTGATTGGTATTACCATTATTAACTCATAAATATTATGCAATTACAGTAAACTAAGGCAAGTAAATACATTGCATTATTATAAAACCCTTAAAGCCCAGCGGCCGTCAACATCTTGTCAAATAGTGGCGTCCCAAGCCCAGTAACCGGATCCCCTAAGTATCAAATTAGCTTGAATATCTCAACTCGCGGAAGGCACTTACATCCTGAAGCAGCTGGGAAACCTTGCGTCGAACAACCTGGATTGCTCCCTTTCGTCACGTCCGTAAACATTTCGGGATGTCCGTAAAGGCTGAAAAGAAAGAAAAGTTGGCAAAGAAACTCGAAGAGAGAGATGTTGTTACTCACAAAGGATTCAAGAAGCCCAATGGCGATTTCCCATTCGATATCAGCCTATCATTGATCAAGGCGACGATGCTTGCAAACATGGGGCTGGAACACGAAGTTCCCGCTACGTTTCCTGTCTGCCCACTATTTACGATGGCAACATTCTGGCCTTGTGTCGAAACGTCAGGGATTCCTCTGCCAGACGAGTTAAACAGTCCCGAGTTGGTATCTCCCAATGTCGAGAGATAAGCTGAAACAGCCTCGGACTGATAGTCCGGCACCCCAAAGGCATTGGAGAAACCACCTGAACTGAAATCCGCAGCAACTTCCGGACTGATTCCCGTGGTAGAACCGACAGCTGTGAGAAATGGACAACTCGCTGGGAAGGTCGGTTGGAATGTGGTGCAGTCCTGAGTTTGTGTCCCCGAGACGCCGCCATCGCCCGATGCGAACAAGACGGAGGTCTAAATCAAACGAGTCAACGATAATTCAAAAAGGAAAGAAGGATTAAGCTGACACCACGAGCACCGATAGCAGCATATGTATCGCAGAGCTTTGCCTGAACACTTGGAGATAGGTCTCCTTCATTGAAACCGTATGAAGTTGTGACTTGCTATATGCCACAATCAGTCTATCTTCGACCGGAAACAGATAATGATTTACCGGTGGTATTGAATCCAAACCAACCAAAAAATTCATAGCATCCAAGAATCCAGCTGCCCCGTCGTTACTGGTATCTCCCACCGAGACAAACAAGACTGGAACTCCAGTAGCAATCCCAACAGTGTACTGAATATCCAAGTTGGCTTCAACTCCAGCTTGAGATGAATCCTGGGGATTCTGACCTCCGTCGACGCTTTGCTGATCGAATGTCGTATCAGAAGAGATGTCTGGTCGAAATTTGGTCAGGAAGGCCTGCAAATCAGATTGCTGGGCAAATTGATTGATAAAGCCGGTCACAGCAATAATATTGGTGCTGGAAGCGTTGGAAGTGTTGGAAGACTGAGAAGCTGCATCCTGTGGAACTCCGTACAAGTCGAAAATACAGTCTGGAGTGATAGTGGTCGCACAAGAATCCGGAGCTGTACCATTTGTGCCATTCACGTTTGTACTAGGAACAAAGCTGGTGACAAATGTCGGACTGTGACCGCTGGTTAAAGGCGGGACAAATGAAGTCGTTGGATGAACAACATCAATGTGATTCTGTAAATCGGCAGGAATGCTGTACCCCAAAGTCCGAATCGAGGCGACACCAGACTCGGTGTGAACATATTCTTCAAAGTTGGCGTCAAGAAGACTGTTGGCCTGTGATACTGGGATGGAAAAGCTGAGCCACGAGTCATTGTTATTCGTGATGTTGGTTACGCCATTGCTGCTGAGCCAGGATGTAACAGCTGAGAGGGTCTCTGGCGTCGGAGCCCGAAGAGAATTGACCTGGCCAGCTGAAAGATGCTGGCCATAGAGGCAGCTGCCAGGGGTACTGACATCGTAGAGCGCCTTGATCAGACCGGTCCTGTCGCTGGGGGTAAGACCTATTCGAAGATCAACGGTAGTATCGGGACTGGCAGGACCCTTGTTGGCGAAAGCTTTGGGAACAGATTGACGTAGTTCGTGAACAGTCGTAGCACGTCGAGTTGGAGTAGCTAGGGCGGCTGAAGCCAGGAGAAGATTGAAGCAAAAGACGCTAAACATGACGAAAGACGACAATACATCTCGAAGACCCAGCTTATATAGGCGAATGTTGATTAAACATGCTGAACAAGGTGGTCGCCATGTGCCTAATATAGAAAGATGCTGGTTGAATTGAAGTGCAAAGTCGTAATGCTGGCTAGCCGGAGCTAATTTTGGTGTGGCTGACCTTCGATACCATACAGCAAGCATACCGGCCACAAGTCCAAGTTAACTATCACGAGCAGAAATTGCCCCCGAGCCACCCGAACGAAAAGTAGAGCGCCAAGGTGTCAGCAGCGGTTGTTGACTGTATGATTATCTTCGCTTGACGATTGTTGTCGAGGAATTACCCAGATGCCAACATTATCCATCTGTCGACACCGGCGAACGCGACATGGGCGCTTCACCGGTCGGTGGAGATTCATTGTCAATTCAAAGACCTGACAACTGGTCAGCATTATTATACGATAACAGGGCAAAGGAAACGTACGGATGTTGTCCGAGGAAATTGCATTAATGTTTTATATTTTAGACTGTCAGGCGGCTTATTGCATTTCAGACATCAAAGGACAGAGCAAGTAGCCATCTGATACCGAAGCAAGGACAGCCTCAGCCAAGAACCAGCGTCCAGAGCGGCACCTGAAGAAGGATACTCCAACGACATATAGCAATGCCGGGTCAGCCAAGGCGGTTACTGTCGTAGTATGGTTATTGACGCCGAATTACATCCAATGGCAGAAAAGCTCACCATCTGATTAAGTATTGTCGACAGAATCTTCTTGGACTTGGTTCGGCAGCTAGTTAGGCATGGCTGACGCAACAACTTGCAGCGAGGCAGACAGTATATCGTGGATAGTACAGACCGCCGGCGGCGACAGCCATGAGCATCCGGGAGCAAACTTCGTGAGAGACCATTGAAAACGAGTATGATTCAAGCGCCATAGACGCTGCTCCTCGTGAAATCATTGCAGCTAGAATTCGCGTGGATTTCGAGCCCGAAAGTTCCTAGTAGAAAGAGGTGAAAGGAGTCGGTGACATTTCGCGGTTCAACGAAGAGACTTGGCCCACTGGGTCGTCTGGCATATTGAGGAAGACAGTGAGCCATAAAGCAACCTGGACCGTGGAACAATAATGAGCAATGGATTATGGCCCAGAGGAGGCTGAGGAGCGAAAACCAGCATGTGACCGTCCGCCCGCTCTCCTGCTCAATGCTCTCCGTTTTTTTCGAATTTCGTTGGTTTAATTTTTCTCTCCGGAATCTCCAGAAACCAGCTATGCCTGGCCTTTTCCGGCAGCAGGTTTCCACTTGGCTCGAGCCCCGATGCTGGCGATGACGGCCCTTCAGAAAAATAATTGAAAGCGAAGAATCTGCATTTTACGGGACAGAGCTAGGGAATTCGGTATGCTCCGCTTTGTTTATCCCGGCTAAAGCCTCAAGATATCTCCAGGTCTTCGTTTGACCTCATTCTCGAGGCCCTATTGTCATTGCAAAGCGACGTTGTTTTTCAACGATGCTTCCCCCAGCAAATTCCAGCAATTTTTACGGTTCCACCAATACGCTGGTAGCTGGGTTATTGACAACGTGAATTGGAATGGCGGGTTTTCCGTCACTTTAGGCTCGAGATATCGCACGTCCTCCTCGGCCTCGACGTTTGTCTGGTCGGTGGATTCCATTTCTGACATCACGCTCTGACCGTTGTTCAGCCTTAATTCCACCGTTGAACGGCGCGAAGCAAATAGAGAAGGATCGCCATCAAGGGGAGATTGAGAGAATCGAAATTCCATAAGGTGACCGGGACGTCCAGGTGCGTAATTTCAGATATCGCTTTGGAATTCACTGCTGACCGCTGAACCATAGAGCATAATGCCACCTTGGACGACTTATCTCGGAGAGCTCACCAGAACTGCAGTCCTTTTCGGTCCAGGACTTCCTCTCTTCATTCAGCCATGGTTCGCAGGGTCCACCGGCTGACCTTGTCGCCGAGCTTCGGCAGGCCGGCTTGGATCATTGAACACCTTTGGCAAATTCCATTTTCGCCTTATAGCGGTCCCTCGGGACGACTCAAGCTCTGACTCTCACCCTGATAAGACCTCATTCCCACCTCGTTCACCATGTCCTTCTCGTCCCAGATATATTATATTGTCGACGACATCGACAACGAAATCCAGTATGATGAATCAGGTGGGTCCAGTTGTCGATCAGCCCATGCTCTTGTTGATTCCCATTATAGCGCATTCGCTTTCAATCCCGTCATTATACTACGGTGGCTCCAGCACGATCTTCAACGCCACCTGTAACGTCCAATTTGAAGGTATCCATGACAAAATATTGTATTGCAGCTCGGGCTGACTCGTTTCCAGGCATTGCCATCTCTTTCGTTGGCGAGATAGCCGGTGAAAATATCAGTTTCTCAATTGACAATGATAGTCCCTTTACCGCCGCTACGTTGACGAATGGATCATACTCGGCATTTTACCAGTCGCCACTGCTGAGCGATGGGAGCCACAGTGTCAGCCTGGCGCATGACCCCAATACCTTTACGATGCTCGACTATATGATCATCCAACCAGGACCGTCGACGAACTTGATTGGAAAAACACTGATTGTCGACGACACCTACCCCGGGGTTCAATATGGAAGCAACTGGGATTCTCTTAAATACGGTGCTGGATTTGTCGCATTGCAGTCCAGCATTCATCAGACATCGACCGTTGGTTCCAGCTTCAATTTCACCTATACTGGTGCATACATCGTCCCAACTTTCTTCGGGCAATAGCTAAAAGCTTGACAGGCTCGAACATGACCGTCTATGGCATTTACGAGGAAGGACCAGCAGGCGGCAGCTTCGATTTGCTGACAACTGTCGATGATAAGCCTTCTTCCACCCGAAGCTTCGCCGGCAAACTCAGCAGTGAGCTGAGCTGGGGAAATCATATCGCATTGTTCACAACAGAGGCGCTTGATCCCGGTCAGCATACTGTCGCAGTTGAACTCTCGAGATGCGACCCCGACCAAAAGCTGGCGGTTGACTATATCGCTTATACGCCTTCCTTTTCTTCGTTGGCCGAAATGCCGGCAGCTACCGGCCGTGGAACCGCGAAAAAGCCAGTAGCAGCAATAGTGGGCGGTGTCGTTGGTGGCCTAGTTTTCCTGGGATTACTAGGCTTGTTCCTAATTTGGAAGTGGAAGAATCAGAAGAAACAACGTCGTCGATCTCTGCCTGCCTATATGGACTCGATGGCGCTCCAGGCTTTTCCTGGAAACCCAGATCGCCCCAGCACCGAGGCTGGGATAGCTCCGAATGTTAACGATAATGCTTCTGTTATGGACTCTGAGAAGATATAAAGGAATGCATTTGATATCATTGTACCCACTAGTGTCAGTTCCTCAAACATGCGGTCTGTAATAAGAAAACGACCAAAAAGAGTTGTGAAAAGATACAAAAACTACTTCGGCAAATTCAGTGATTAGATTTATCCCACGGACGCGAAAAGATGATGGATTCACGGCTACATCAATGTCAGAGACCTCATAATCATTCGAGCAAAGTCGGCCAGAAGGATGAGTCAAAGCAACTGACGTCATCCAAGTGACCCAATATCCGACACGTAAGCAGATTATCTTTGTTTTCAACTTAAGCGCGCTCGATAATGCTGTAATATATCCTCGATTACTAAAATGGCGAGCGTGATTGAAATGAGCCCTATGGTCCTGATTCCTGGAGCCTACTCTCAGCAGCGCCCATGTGACAACTCCCGTATGCGAGTTCATTTCAGTCTCAGTCTGGACTCTGCTATTTCCGAAGGCGGTTGTTAAACGCATGATCTATGCCGAGGTATTCGGACCTCGAACCGGCAGGCGCGTTAGAGCCTCGGATAGGAACCTGGTCGAATCTAGTACTTATTCGCACCCCCGCTATAAGTATATCAGCCTGATATGTAGTGATATTTTGATTTGATCGGGGACCGCTAACAGCGCCATCACCGTTCAACACACGGAAACGATGGCGGGGCGCTGATAATGTGATGCAAAGAATCCATACCTCTCGACTCAAGATCACGAGGATGTCCAATCCTGCTCATGTGATGTTATGTGGCGTCGTCCAACCTCTCCTGGGCATTGCCCACTAGTCTTTCATATGGTATCAAGAATCCGAGCAATAGATCATGTTACAAGGATCCTGCTTGCACCGTCGGTGTACAGGTACTGGAAGATAAAGCAATGAATAGATCGTTCCATAATAAATCATCTTGTGAAAGTCTAGATATCGAATGATTAGCGGGACAAACATCATGTGGTAAAGTTGTATGGAGAAACTCCAAGCTGATTGCGGTGATCTCATGGATAAGCAGCTCAAAATCCCCGGGACATTGACGGAAGGTTTTTTTGGCGGGCATGAAGGAAGTTGAAAAGTTCATTTAGTAACAGTAATACAGCAACAATACGAACATCCGAGCAAGATATCGAGCCTATCACAGGTGTAGAGCCGTTTTGATAGCTGAGTCCTAGAACTTGGCGAGGAGTGTGTCGAATGCAGCATTAATTTCTGCAGACACTGATATCGGGTACTGCTTGTAATCTGCCTGAAGAACCAATCAGATACATCATGATCGTGGGCCAGAAACAGGACATACTGGCGCGATATTGAACCACAAATTGTTCAAACTCTTGACACTGGCCTCTAGAGTTGTCAATCCTTGTTTAATCAAGGATTGTGTTCCAATACTAGTCCCTGTGAATGCATCCTCCTTATCGGCGAGGTATGTCACCGCGGATGCGATGGCTTTTCCCAAGGGTACAAAATCCTGGCCGCACCCGTCGGTAGCATCCTCATTGGTCGGAAGGCCGAGCTCAAAGAGGGTTGTCTAGAGTCCCATCAGCATCTCTGTGGACTCAAGGAACATGAACGGAATCCCACATTCACGCTCGCTGAAGCGGTATCATATGCTTTGCGTAGCTTGATGAGGTCCGAGTAGATGGCCTAGATGTATGCATCAGATGCATAATATAGAAAGAGAATTGAAACACTTGCTAGAGCTTCAGCTGCCGTCGCACTCGTTGATGGGAGCGCCAATACTGAAGCGTTCAATGTTGCGACTTCGCTGGTCGCAGCAACAAATGCTGGGTGAATGTCGAGCCAGGAAGCACAGAGGACAGCAGGTGCAAAGACAGCAAGAGCAACGAAGCTAGAGAACTGCATGTTGAATTTGGATTGAGGAAATATACAAATGAAGATAATAAAGACATCCTTCTTGTCCCACTTTTATACATACCAGTCAGTTATCTAAGACTAGCTTCAATAGACTGCTGTGACTGTCACTCAAACCTTGTTCGTCCATCGCCAGATAAACTCCGCAGAAGGTGGTTCTCGATGGTCTAGATGCACGAAGGACATGTCAAGCCATTTACTTCGAGAAGAGTACAAATTTTACGGCGGGAAAGCATTGTATTGCATCAGAATGATGACGACTTCGAGTCCTTGTTATGCTGGTTATACAACGTGTAGAAACCTGCAAATTGTTTCTGTTGAGCCTGGACTGGTTGAAAGAAATGGATCTAAAACCAGAGTGACACAACCTCGGCTGTCTCCCGATGTATTGTCAGAGATGCATGAGTTCATCAAACTGGCTCCATGATATCTGCCAAAAGATGTGATTGTCAACATTGAAAGATTCAGAGAGATTGAATATGAATGAATGCATGAAGTTTGGCCGTGACTGGTCATGTAATCGTTGAATGAATTCTGCTCAATTTATTCTGTTCCGTGAACATTGTTTCAGGAAAGGGAGTGTGGTCAGTGAGCTGGGAGAGCGACAGATAGGTGAACTCATACCCGCCTCTACGCAGACATTTGACTTGCATTGCCGGTCTTTCTGTGACATCCCGAGGCAGCGTGTAGATGGATAGATAGACAGTGCACATATCTTGATATGTCATGTTTCGAGAGACTTGAGCGCCTTCTATTCCACTGTGCTGGGGAGGGTAGATTTGAGTTTATCCCTGCGGCCATTATGCTTGAGTCGTAGAAGAATTTGGATAACCGACCGACCCATGAGATAGATTCAGGAGCCTAGGGATCGACGCTCTATCTACGGCAGAAAGACTTCGACCATAGGTGACATGGTAGAGGCTTTTGAGAGGATCATGACTCAAGGCGTGCTTGACGGATCGGGCTGATGATCGATTCGACATCATTGAATAGATAACAAGATATTCATAGTTTCTGGAAGGACGGAGCAAAGGAGCCTTTAGAATGAGATTACTGCTGAAGATGATCGACTGAGAGCATTCTACTTGTCAGTCTGAAATGACAGAGGTGTAAACAGGGTGATCACTCGAAGATGCCGCGACTCGGGCTACATATTGAACGAAAATTGACCGGGGTTTTTTCTCACGAATTTGGAAGATGTAGATTGATACAGCGATCAACAAAGAAAGCTGAAAAATGTACAAGGTGAGAAATATATATACATACTTCCTCTCAAGTCCACAACAGGATTCATTATTCCATTTAAATGACTCTTCAGGCTTGATTCTTATATATCAACTACTTGACCAGAACATAGTACTAATTATCCAGTCCAGAGGCGAGAGCAATTTGGAGACCTCGACTATGAATGTAGTCAAGTGATTGTATGACTTCCAAGTTGATGCTCGCCTAGAACTTGGCGAGCACAGTATCAAATGCTTCCTCGACTTGTGCGGTGATAGTTATCGGATACTGTTTGAAGTCGGCCTGAAAAAGACTCAGTATAAATGTCACTCTTGCCCGGGAAACAATATACCGGTGCAATGGTCAACCACAAAGTGTTCAAGGTTTTCACACTAGCCTCGAGCATGGTCAATCCTTGTTTGAGCAAGGAGCTTGTTCCAATGCTGGTTCCTACAAATGTAGATTCCTTGTCGGCCAGTGCACCGACTGCAGAAGCAATTGACTTTCCAAGCACCTGAAGTGGCGCGCACCCATCTGTTGCATCGGTGCTACTCGGGAGACCAATTGCCAACAGAGTCGACTATTGCAGTATCTTTAGATTTTGGATTGTGAGGAAGAGCTAAAGGTACAGACATTGATGCTTTTCGAAGCAACATCATAGCTGTTGCGCAACTTGATCAGGTCGGAGTAGATAACCTATATCCAATTGCATGCATCAGATAGATATTAAGATTAGGTAAAGGGACACTTGCAAGAGCTTGGGCAGCGGTCGCACCGGTGGAGGGTAGAGCTGCGACTGCAGTATTGAACACCTCGACTTCGTTGGTCGCGTTAGCCAGGTCTGGTTGAATGTCGAACCAAGAGGCACAGATAATACCAGGCGTAAGGAGAGCAAGGATAATGGACTTTGTGAAGTGCATGATGATGATGATTCTGAATCGAGAGCTCAAGGACTTAGAGATGAAGAAGGACGCTTGTCCACTCCCACTTTTATATGATGCAGTTCACCACAGCTTCTCTCTGACCTGGCCCTGGCTGTCGAGAATGTCATTCGGAGCTTCTTCATCCAAGATAGTGAAATCTAAGAAAAGTCTTGTCAATTAAGTCACTGTGAGCGCTTATGGTCCTGTGTACAGCGGAGATAAAATTCCGTTGTCTTGAAAAGGGATGATAGTCGCTCTGAGCTTTAAGATGCACCAATGATCGCTTCAAAATAGAGTCTCGTTTCCAAAATTCCCGTGCATTCCGGGAAATAAATTCCGAAGAGGTCGCCATAAAGTGGAAGTACTTCTACGTAGCCATCATTCGTGGTACCATTTCACATCAGAATGAAAGATGTGATCATCAGCGTCGAAAGACCGATTTAGACCGTTGAACCTCGGAAGATAACGATAAAGCTGCTTCTTTTGTTGCAGGTTGAACGTTGCCGATAAAGTCCTCCCAGTCCTAGCAAGGCCGCCTGTATAGCGGAAGGAATGAGATAGGATAGAAAGCCTAGGGAGCTGAGCTTGGACCATAATATCTAACTGGACAGTCCACCAAATCTTTACGCTGGTCTCTCGGCAGCAGCTTGAGGTCAAATACAACTATAGAAGCCCAAATAGTAGATGGACATATGTATACTGATTCATGTTGCTATTTCCTGGTCTGAAGGGTTCGAACATCTGGAGTTTTCCAGTCTGTCGACCTTTTGATGGTACATTTCAGTCGAGACTCGAAAGCATCCGAGTCTGCCATCAGGTTTTAACTGGATTCAGGGCAAGTCGAAGGCCAAGAGTACCCACACCCACGGATGGCAAAGGCTTTTGAGAGGATCATTCAAGTTGATCAGGTTAGGCTCCGATTTTGACGTGATTCAACAAGGCAGAGATGGAGATGTCCGAGAATGAAGGACATGCAACAAGAAAAGGGCAAAGCAGCCGACCAAACTTGTTGAAGTTGAGAGGAGATCATTAGAAGATCGTGATTAAGCGTGATTTCGCCTTTACTCTGGAACACCATTGGCCCTCCGCAATCCCTTGCAAAGTCATGGCATCAGTGATTGAAATAGGTCAGATTGGGTCTCCTAATGTTGCCCATGCCACTGGTACCCATCCAGTATGTAAATCGGCCGCAGAATTGAGACCCTCTGATTGCTGTTCCCTGGATAGATGACCCATGGACAATGTAATTCTGGCTCTTGACCAATACGACCAGGAGATATGGAAAATGGATGGAACAGCGACGTTGACACTATTTTGATATTTGTAGGTCCATATTCCATGGCAGTCACAACTTGAAGATTTTGAGTCAAAATCTTCAAGGCTGGTCTGTTGTTCGGCATCTGTCCTATTCCCAGGCTAATCCAAGAAGATTTGTGCCTGCTATGATTTATTCTTTGGCGGCATTAAATTCATGATCATAAATGATGCCATGCCTTAGGTACCAGAAATAGCTGTAAACCGTTCAGTCACATTGACACAGAGTTGGAAAGATTTTTTTGCTGAGCTTGTCATTCACTCTGGAGGTTTCTACTCCCAGGTCTCCTCAGGGAGATGCCCCCAAACCTTCTTTTCCAGCCTTCCAACCATGAGTCCCCCTGATGGACCGGTTGCACTGATCAAACATTCCATATATTTTACAAAATAACACTGGGGACAACAACATCAGATCCTTCAGATCCTCTCCAGACTTTGGTCCTATCCATTGCCTAACATTCAGGAATCTAATATAACTACCCTGAAAACCAGTCTCTACAATATTGAGCAGGGTGTTGGACAATATGGGTCATTCCCATGAATGTGACACAGAAGTTGATGGAAATGGTATATTAGATCAGACTTTCATACCATGTGATTGAGCATTCTTTGTCCTGAACTACAACATTGTCCCATCTTCCTTGCTCCCAGTCAATGTGAGCTCATACTGTTCAACACAGGGTGCTACTCAATGGGAACCTGACTCCGGAACAATGCACTCAGGGGCAGTTGGTTTGGAAGAACAATTTATCAAGGTATTTACCGCCATCCTTCCAAGGTGAAATCAATTCCGCTGACCTACTTATCCCCAGAGACCAATGGCATAGATCATATACTTGCACATCCAGGGGAGCTGTGGATACATTCATCTTCCACTGTTCTACATGATTCCAAGTATCATCAAAGCCCTCCAGGGACTTGTTCTCCGCATCGAGACTCGGAGGCTAGGGCCTAAGGAAGCCCAAGATACCTTGTGACATGCCGCTTTCGTGTTCTGTGACGGATACCCCGACTTCCAGAAGCCATTTTTCTCGACCAAAGTCTTTCAAGATCTCTTTCTGAGGGCGGAAGACCGTTGGAAGAGAGTTTTCGGTCTCTCTGACTATGTTGATTGTGCATATTCCTGGGGGCTCGATGCGGACAGGGACGTGGACAAAAATAGGAGAGGAACTTGTCAAGAAAGTGAAGCTTTCGCAGAACTTTTTCGCGCCTAATCATCCAGGATACCAGAACATGTTTCTGAAACCGCCGAAATGTAACATTTTTCGCTTTTTCGCTCCCACTGTCTGCTCATTGTGTTTTTATACAGGAATTGTCAGCACTGAATATCTAGTTGGGCACATCCGAACTGGAAGAATAAGGAAAGAGCGAAGATTCAGACAGAAACCAAGCATGTGATAAGCTAAAGTTGAAAGTTGAAGTTCGGGCCGGCAGACCTAACACAGTCGGACAAACAGCGGCTGGAGACAGAATTCTTTTTGGCGTACATACTCGGGGTCCAAGAAAGTAATGGTCACCTGGTCTGCTACTGATATCTCAACAGCAAGGCTATATTTTCCTTAGCTTTGAGTAGCTTTGAGTGTACAACCTGAAATCTCTGCGTGAAACGCCCGATTTTGATGCAGTTTCCAACTCCAGTGGGCATCAATGATGGCATCATTGATGGGGCGCCCAAGGTATAAAAAGGGTTTCTCATCGTCGTTTGATGTTTCACGTTGCATTGACTGCAGTTGTCCCACCTCGCCTTTGCATTGACTGCAATCGCTCCTCTGTCCTACCTTGCGTGCATTGATTGCAGCAGGTTCATCTTTGCGTTGACTGCAAATACCCATCTCCAACAAGAAGAAAAATGTCCTCTAAACTGACTGCCCTCATTGTGCTGGCGAGCTATATAGCCCTTGCCAATGGACTCTGTGACGGGTGAGTCGTTTTTATATTCGACGATATCTCTCCTAATAAATGTCCTTGTCAGACCGCTCTGCAAATTCGTCGGATATGCGCCTGATGGTACACGGTTATATGTGGATTATACTTGGGTCGTAGTAGGATGCTCTATTGGCGGTTGTACGTCCACTGCTTCTTCTCTTATCTCCCGAAAAAGCTGACCCGTTAATCCAAGTCTTCATCATTCTCCTCCTATGCTGCTCGTGTCACCGTCGGAGCCAGCTCAGAGAAACCTATGCTCGAGATGAAGAGGCTGCTATCAGACGAACGCAGAACCAGCAGTACAACCAGTTTCCAAGCCATTACCAGGGCCAGTACAGCGCTGGGCTTGCGCGACCTGAGGCGGTGCATCAGCCGATGCAGCAATATCCATTTGCGCCTCAGGCTACAGTGCCACCGTTGCCTCCCAGATACATTTGATGGTTGATGAGATGCAATGACAGACATGTTTTGATCTTTTTTGGTTCGATTCAATTGAGAGCGCCCGCCCTGAAGTCAAGCAACCGGAAGCTAATGTCGAGGATAAAATTTCGGTAGGATCCCTGTGTTGTTTATGACTGGCAGCCGACTCCAAAATGGGGGCGGAACGGGAGTTCGAGTCAGCTCAGCCTTGTCATTTCCATTTTCTGTTCAAGCCAATCGCTTCGTCTTCCAGTGATATTTCAGCGAACGAATGCACTTCGATGTCCAACGGACTAGACTGTATTCGGTTTCCAGGCAGAACCTGGCCTTGAGGTCCCGCTGAACAGGAACAGCTGGAAGCATGTCATTCCAAGATATCGAAGCGGGACGATCCTCATGAGATCCATAGCGACACGAACCCGCTCTGCTGTCGTATCTCTGAGCAAATTTTAAAAGGAAGTAATTGGAGGAAGAAGATCTACTCGTTTCTCAGGAAGGAGGTAGGCTCAAACCAGTCACCATTTTTCTCAGGACATCAACGCTGCTGCTTTGATCGACTGTCATCAAACGCTGCGCTTTGCACACTGGATCGAGTCTAGGAAGGAGGTAGCAGGGCGAATGAACATGACAGAATATGACAGTCGAAACAGGGTTCAAGGCGACAAGGGCTCGAGGATCGGTGCAGGATATGCATGAACCTGGGAGAAACAGGGCGAGAGAAAATCTGAGATTTTACATGTAGGCATTCGTCTTGCGAAGGAACACGGTAAAAGATTATTCAAGTCGTATTAAGACAGGATGATTCGATGAATGGTGAACCAGTTATATGAAGCGAGAAAGGGTGAATGCAAGGCTTGCAACAAACCTTCTCCTTCAAGCAGTTCAGGATTTGTCCTAGCGTTGAAAGCCCATGACGACAGCAAGCAAGGAGCTACGAAAATGTGAAACATGGAAGAAAAGAAGAAGCAATAGACCGACTGACCATCCGAATGAGCTCTGTCATCGAATTAATATCATCCCCCGTGGTCATGGCCAAAGGAGCGCTAAGATGACCGCCTTGGTGCAAAGAGCGACAAGAATTCTGCTGGGGAAAGCACAATGGATTATGCTGTAGATGAGAGGATGATGCTGGGCTCAATAGATGGCCTACACGAATGGATGGAGATGGATGATCAGGCCGGTCAGGTTTGAGCTGCTGAATGAAACAGGCACATACCAATCAAGGTCTCTGCTCCTTCGCAATATTCTTTGTACCACTCGTCCACGCCTTGATGCTCTCTGGGTCTTGCCTCGGAAAATGTCGTCTGGCTCCTTGAGGGTTTCGTCGGGAAGGAGTAATCCGAGATGACGAGCGACGTGAAGGAGCTAGAAGTCGACAGCGGCGGTATAGCATGAAACGGTACGACTAGAGCTTTCCGAATCAGCTAGTTTCCGCATGGAATCAGCCATCGACAAAGTCATGGAGGCAAGAGGTCATCCAGTCGAAGAGGATTAGGGAAGACGGAGAGCCGAAGTGAAAGGACAGGTGCGGTGACAAGACGCTTTGAAACCCGGTCACTGTCGAAAAGAGTGACATCCTGTTCCAAATCCAACGACATTCTCTCGACCGTCGTTCTGGCAAGGTCAGGACTGGATTTCACACTGTAAACGTCCGCTCGTGGCTTGAAAATCTGGGTGGATACCTATTCTGGCCGCCTGGCGATCTAGCTGCTGGTAAGGCTTCAGGGAAAAAGGGGAAAAGAGACAACAGGCCTACCTGAAATCGAACCACGAGCATGCAGCTTCTCCTAGCTTCTCCGACATCGACATAAAGGCTAAAACCTGGTCCACCGATAAATGCGTCGCTCAAGCGCGTCAACGGAGGGGGTTTTACTATGGTCCGCCAGAGGGTTCAATGGGAATGTCGATAATCCGGTGAAAATGGCTTTTCTCCGTAGCCCGAGACTGGTATTCAACCGTTTTTGGTTGTAGTCGAGCGATGATGACATGAGGCTCTTGCGATACCGAGGCTGGGTCACGCTTTCGTCGGGCTTCATACCTGCCAGTGCATACGGCGTAAAGCTGTTCTCCCTCTATTTCATTATTCCGCTTACGGTTTCCTGGATACAGACCAGTCAGAATTGGCTCAGAGAAGCTATGAATTCTTCCCCTTCGCCGGTGCTCTGCTGCCGAAGCTCGGGATTTCCAGAATCTCGCTCCAACAAACGTCCAGAATCTTCCACGTTGCAACTATCCAAACCGACCTGGATACCCGTCGAGGAGAGATCGCTGCTCTCCAGGCTCAGATAGACATTATCAATATGACGCTGCAGGGGCTAGAATGTCGGCAAAGGATGGTTCAAGAAGCTTTTCACCGGAATGAAGGTATTCTGCATCTCATACGAAACTTCCTCCCGAAGTTGCTGCAAGAGATTTCCAGGCATTCCACGAAGCCAGAAGGGCCGAAATTTTTTGATCGCAGATTCCTCCTTAACCTTTCCTCTGTCTCTCAGAAATGGCGGCAAACCTTCATCTCGGTTCCTGAGCTTTGGATCACAATTCAGGTCACTGGTCGCCCATTATATTTTCTAGCCAGTTCCATCAAGTGCCATGCATATGTGCTGTCTACTGCGGACAAGGCGGGAGGGCAGGGGCGGCGATCTCAAAATGTCGCCCGAGACCGTCGGGTACAAGAAACCGAAAAGACCTACTAATTTCCCGACGGAAACAGTGATCACCCTAGAGCCAGTAAACGATGGATCAGGTCCTTGTGACATCGAGAAGCGCTGATTCTCACCGACTAGGGCAACAGCTGGCATGTTTGGTCGATATTACCTGACCAAGAGCGATCCAAGCCAACGAGAGGCAGTGACGACTGGAAGGATGCTATTGCTAGCATAAATAGAATCGTTTGGAACAAATGTTAGAGAAGAGGATGTTAGTTTTACGCAACATTCAGCTGGCCTATAAGAAAAGAGGGTTAGTCCTTATCAGCTGAAGCAAGAATTTGCGTACATATATCAGACTCCTTCACGCTATTCTCTCTCTCTCCTTGGACAATGCTGCCAACGTCGCCTGAATCTTGGAGAGCTAGATGAAGAATCTTTGCTGACTCCCTGATCGTTGACGCGGAAATTTTCGAAGAATCCGCCGCCAGATGACGAACGACCTTCTAGACCAGAGGTCCCGACGACAGTGACATAGCAGGAATGTATGGCACTTTTCTCTGGTCCTTGTTTGGATTCCACGAGCATCACATCTGGGGCAATGCATTTGGCTGTGACGAGGTGACCTGGTAGACGTGGTCATAGCTCCAGGCCAAAGATTATCGGGTCGAAAAGGATGAAGGAATGGGAGGTGACCGAAAGCAGCCGCTCGGAGGACCAGAGCTCCAGTGAAATTTCCTTCCACATTTCCGGTTCGTCGTTGAGGTGACCCCAGAGTTCGAACTCAAACCTTGAGGCGAGACCTTCGTGGATCCTGTCACCATTCTAGCAAAATTTGGCGTAACGAAAGATGACAGGCTTACCTGAGATAGAACCACGCATTTCTGCTTCTCCTGCATCGACATAAAGGATGACCGGGTCCGGGCGTCTCCAGCCACCATTGACAAGTTCACTGCCATGGCTGAGAAGTAGCAAAGAAAACGCGGTTTACGGCCGTCTCAAGCCGTTTGGGAGGACCGTTGGAAGCGTGAATAATAACTTGGAGAAAGCTGCCTTTTTTTTCTCCATAGCAGGAGACCTTGGACGATGAACTGACTGGATTTGAGCCTTCGTCGACGACTCTGCCAGGCTCGGGACTGCTCGGGTTGTTTTTCGCCCAACCCGAAAGCGGCTGGTTCGAGTCTAGGCAAAAACATGATATCACGCCGATGTAAATTTGCACGAAATTTCCGCGAAAAAGTTCAACCGCACCATGGCCACGCTTTCGTCCCCCAACGAAGCCATTGTAAGCTCTTTATTTTCCGTGGGTTGTAGCGCTGAAAATCCCTTGTATTGACAGAATCTACGGGTTGCTGCAGCAGAAGGGAATGATAGTAATGTCGATTCAGACATTTCGTCCTCATTCCACCGCGACCACCAGGCCCAGATAGCCATGTTCAATGTGCAAACGTCGGAGTCTCCTCAACAGGCAGTGTGGACCAACAGGCGGGTCCAGCATATCGTACGGACGTTTCCCGTGGAAATGCTGCGAGAAATTTTCCGCCATTGTACAAATCGACAAGGACCCGTGATTCTCCGGCTCAGGTCACCCTGTAACCTCGCCCACGTCTCCCAGCGATGGCGAGAAATTTCGATCTCGTTTCCCGAGCTTTGGACCACCATCAAGGTCGGGTTCCAGCCAACGGCGGACATTCCTATGCTCAGCTCGATGCTTGCTCGTTCGCATGCTAAAGCCCTCGATATCAGCATAGGTCCGGCTGGAGAGAGCTCTTTCCAAACTCTCTTGCCTTCGTCCAGCCGATGGCGGACATTACATCTCGTAGAGCTGGAGCAAATAGCTCTTCTCCAGCCAGCCCGAGGCCACCTCGACTCTCTCACTGAGCTCTGTATCCGCTTTCCCGACACCGAGCAGATTCACCAGAATGGGCCATTGAACATCTTTGACGTTGCACCGCTGCTACAGAAAGTCGAGCTCATTTACGAGCACGACCAGGAATACCCAGAGGTATTCTTACCTTGGCCAACAATAACCGAGTTGACAGCAAAATCCTTGTGCCGCTTGTACATATCGCTCGCGGTTCTACCTTTGTGCAAAAATCTAGTCTTTGCCAGCATCGATGAACTCGACTGCGACGGCGCCAATAGCATTTTGGCAATCATGAGCCTTCCCCGGCTCACCAATTTGCACCTACATGCCTCGCAGGCCGTCGCTATCGCCTTGTTTCTTGACAAGCTTGCTGCTCCGACACTAAAGTCCCTACATCTCAAGACCCTCGGTCCATGTCTTGCAGATGAAGAAATAGACTCTGTTACGTCGCTCGTTGAGCGAGATGGATGCTCCTTGACGGACATTCAGTTTAGAAACATGAGGTTCACCCCCCTGCAGTTTACCGGATTCCTAGCCAGCTCTCCAAATATCACACGATTCGTCTCCGACAACGACTGCGGAGACAAGAATTACGACGACGACGATGACGACGACGAATCCATAACGTCGCTCCTGACGTTGTCTCCTGGAGATTCAGACGTACTTTCAAAGTTGACTCACCTGGGTCTCGTAGACGTCGACGAGACCGGGATCGGGGAGCTGCTTGACATGATCGAGTCCCGTCCAGGGCTGACTCCATACGGATGAAGAGCTTGATGAACCAGAGTCATATCGGATCGAGGCTTTGCGTGCCGAAGGGCTTACATTACTCATTTCAGACGAACCAGTATCCAGAGACTTCTAATGCTACATATATCATAGTCGTCCGTAATACAGAAGGATACGAATAGAACTTGTAATCTCTAAAGGACTTCTGATCACAAACAAGAGCATGGTCCTGATCAAAATGATTGCTAACAAAAGCGTCAGTCTTCGAGCTTCGCCGCTATTTTCAAAGGTGTTACCTTACTTATCATAATCCGGAATTCAACAGCTCTCTCTGTCTTTGCAAGATCTCTACGGAGTCCCGCCAGTCGGCCAAAGGCTTCCTTGCTTGTATGCCGAGATGGAGAAGGTTGGATAAAGCTGAAGATGTCTTTTTTTCGGTCGCAGTTGCAGAATGCGAAGACGATTTTGTCGAAAACGAAAAAGCGAAATGTACTGCTTGCACGAATGGCGGTTCAGTAGGTGGTTCGTCCTTTCAAGATTTTGTTGCGAAGGAGCGTATTCTCTGGGACCTCGATATCTTGGGAATTGGCTTCAAGACGATTTTCGAATCTTGTTTGGAATGGATATCGCCGAAACGACGTGTCAATGATCTAACGCTCTGTCAGTCTAGTACGGGTAGGGAGGAAAGTAAACGTACAGGAAGAATCCTTCATCCGACTGTCTCAATAACCATTGTCACCAATGCAATTTCCTCTTTATCTTCCGGTGCAATTTCCTCTTTCTTTTCCTTCTCAAAGGTCGTTATTATCGACAATGCACCTAGCCCAAGCATCAGCGTCAAGGCGAAGAAAGCGGTGAAGGCTTACAGCACAAAGTGTCTTCGACGGGATAGACAATGTCGCAAAATCGCTCTTCGAGAAAATGTATGTCTGTCTTGTTGCAGCGACGGTACGACTTGTCTTCGCGTGAATGAAATGAGGCAGGCGTCACCCAAAAACTCGCTTGCATTGCTGCCGACATGAACAAAGGTTGGATAAAGTCGAAGGTCGAGATGAGATAGTGCTTCTTTGTCGAAGGTGAAATATGAGGAAGGTTGAAAAAGTGCTTTGTCCTGCTCGAATTAGATGCTGGTCCTTGAAACAATGGATGTTCGATATTGTTCGGTAGCGTCGGGTTTTTGGTGAGGTCGAGAAGCTGGAGGTTTCAAAGGATGTTTGGACAGAATATCCGAGTCGTCGAACCGACATTACGATATACCTGACGTCTGTCAGTCTAGCATAAGTAGCGAAGGAAGAAAACGCACCCTACAATAATCTCTCATCCCAACGTCTCGATAACCAATCCAATTTCACTATGCCTTCCTTCCCAGATCTCCATCAAGGGTCGAAAATCCACCTAGACGAAACATCAGCGTCAAGAAAACAGAAATAAGAAAGTAGCGAAGGTTTACAGTATAAAGGTTTCGTCAACAGGGCAGCCAGAATAGCACAATATCGTCGTCCACAATGGACGTTGGCTGTCTTGCTCGAAGAATATCCGCCTCCAGCTGGGGCAATACCTATTGTAATTCAAAATCAGCATGGAAACCGCTTGGGGTTAAAGAAGGCTCACCAAAGGATTCAGCAGGATAAAACGACCGCGTCTCTCTAACGGTGAGCAGAACGCTGTTCTTCTCGGCGAACAGGTCTTCGTAAGAGAGTCTGGAGCAAGGAAAGTCCTTCAGCCTTTTGCAGAGCTCGGCCTACGAGCTTGCAGAATCGCTTGCTCTTCCAGAAATTGTCACGGAAGAAAAGGTGATATTGGTGGCAGCCAGAGGTTGAATGGAATGACATAGCAGAAGCGGAGCTGACCTAGAACGTGGATTATAACGTGCAGATGAAAACCGTCCGAAGCAGCGGGCTTGAATAAAGGGCAACAGTCATCGAAAAATCGCTCGACCTTGGCGTCGGAAAAGCGAGGGCTCTGGCAGACTCTGGTATGAAATTCGAGAGCCTCCGGCGTCGGTATCGTCAAGGAAAATGGTGTTGCAACCCACGGCGAATACGGTTACGGTGAAGGTCATGCTCATGGTGGTTTGCGAAGATGATCAATCGGCTAATTTCGTTCATCAGTCCTGCTTCAGTCACGCTTTTTTGCCCGGGCTCGCTTTTCCACAGCCACTAACGCCTAAAATCAGCGTACCAAGTCTCCTGGATCACCTTTCTGCTAAAATCATCGATTCAGAGACATCTAGGGCTCCGTACCGTCCCGTCAAACCGCCGGGGACGGGGACGGGGACGGGGACGGTATGGTAGCCCAGTGCTACCCTCAGCCTACCTGTTGGTCGGCATTGTCGCTCAGCGGAAACTCTGCCGCCAGGGCGCTCATCAAAAGCCAAGGCAGCGCCTTGGAGCGCTCGAGGCTTTCTGGGAGTCTCAGTGCCAAGTGGTTGCAATAATGTCCGATCATTATTTAAATTAAAATTCCATTGGCAACTGGTATAAAAGGGGTGTTTTCCTCTGTATTTATCCATTGTTCACAATGTTGTTCAGATTATTACCATTGCGCGCGGTGTTCGTTCGCATCCTCTGGATCAGGCGTTCTCATCACATTCACTGTGGACGTCAACTACCCAAATGGGACTTTTGCATCGTCCCGTGTCACGACCAATCCCTGCTCGTTATTTGATCTCGGGCTGATCAGAGTAACAACAGAGACCAACGCTCCTACACCTGGAGAGTCAGTCAATCTTGCTCTTTGAAAAGCAGGAGCAAACTGACAAGACACAGATACCATGTTTTCTGGAATGTCACCTATTCAACTGCGGAGAATCTATCACAGGCCGGATGCGGTCCTGGTCCTTTCTTGTGCCACACATTCTTCATAAACTCGACGTTCACTGTCGGTCCAGAAGAAGACTCGGGGGCAGCAGCAGGTTCAGTCGTCCAGGCCACGACTAGCACAGCTACCTTTGGGAGTCTGGAGACGGCCCGGGCTAGCTCGACACTCACGAGTCAACCGACGAGAGATATTCCGAAGAAGAATCGAGGAATCCAGCAAAATGACGTGCAGCACGTCTTTTTGTTTGTTACGCTATTATGGCCAGTTACGCACTGTAATGATGGATCCAGTCTCAATTTATGGACTCAATTGGCTTGGTTATCTGACGAAGACTTTACCATGATGCAGACGTGACATGATCAATTGAATATAAACCTAGTACACCTTCAAATATAGCACTGATATCTCGAGTCTTGTGCACCCCGCCAACCAACTGTGATAATTTCAATATCCAATCACATATTTATCATTGAGCACATACCGCCATGCCAGACGTCAAGGAGGTGATCCGGGTCGCTGGAAATTCAAGTGTATAAGCACATATAACACGACAGAAAACTAAGACTCACTATTTCTTCTTGATGGCAAGGAGTCGAGGATAGTTGTCGCCCCAAAACGATGCTGTTCAAAATCAGAGAGGCTCAAATAACATGGGGGCCGATTCATTACCTTCATGGTCAGGCTCATATACATCGGCTTCATTCTGTACAAATCTCAGTAAATTGATAAACGGAGCATTGAGAAATAGAACCTGATATGCCCCAGAACCGGGAGTCATGGCCCTCAATACATCAGCACCGGCAGTAAGATCCGAATATATGCTCGAGACCTCCGATACTGAAGAATTAAAATTCCAGTGACTAATCAGGATCGCCTTGGAGGAATCAGACATGAGATCATGCAATGAACATTGGAGTCTTACATGCCAAATGGAGTTCCTCCATGCCGGAGTCACCGATGTCTTGTTGTTTTCGCCGTAGAAAAAAGGCGTCACCCCGAAAAGCCAGACATTCTCGAATTTGTCCAAGAACCCATCCAAGGTGCTGCTGAGAGCATCTCGTTGAGCCGATGTCTTGAAGTTTTCAACAGGTATCAATCTAGATGACAAGGTGGTAGGAGTTCCCTCAAACTAATTGTGATCAATCCATATGCCAACGCCAATTGAATTGAGACCCGACTCACCACGGTCGTCACTCCGATGTACTTGTTGAAAAAAGTCGTATAACTTGGTTCAACTGTCGCAGTGAAGCTCCCTCCGATGCCTGTTATGAATTTTCGTAGGGCGATCATCGACGCGTTCGCAGCAGTCGGCGTGAGCGTTGGATTGGCCAAGACAACATTATTCCCCTATGCCCCACGATTCATGAATCATTTCAAAGAAAATGAGTTATATGGTGCCTTACAAGGATATATGAGCCCCAGCCTGAATAATGGTAAATTCACGAGTCCGAGCTTGCGGAGATACACACCTTGTTGCGCCATCTCGACAGCATGGTTTGTCATAAACTGTAGGAAGTGGAGTCGGTTCGTCTTGTTACTGTCATCGTAAGATGCGACGACTCTGGATAATAGTCAATATATCTAGCATTCATTATGCAAGGCATTGCTTACGCGTTGATAAGCATTTTGGGAAAAACCAAGGTTGTTACCTTCAAGACGACCCCAAATGTCCCGCCACCTCCACCACTCAACGCGAAGAAAAGATCGGGATGACTGCATTCATTGGCGATGATATGCTGCCCTTCTGGAGTCACAACTTCATATTCAAGCTTTTTCCATTGAGAAAGAATGAAATAAGCATGAATTGAGGAACTCACTACTCGATCTGCTCCAAGACCAAATACATTGGAAAGGATACTGGCGAAATCTGTCAGCACAACAGCTCCAGAACGGACAATCTGATCATACCTATGCCCTCCCCCCTGAGGGTAACCCCCAGCGGCGCCGACTGAAGGACATCCACCAGTCGGAATAGTCACTTTGTTTTCTTCAGCGAACGTCAAGAGATCGGTAAATTGCACTCCAGCCTGAAAGGAGATGAGAATTGATCAGATTCAACCAATCAAAACTCACGCCAAGTGCGACGGCGTTTCGGCCCACTGTAGTTTTGGGACAATTTTGAGGAATGAAATTGTTCTTCAGTTGTATCTTGAGAACGAGGTTCAGTTAGAAAATAAACCCAAATAGTGGAGAACTTGACCGACCGATTTCAAGCCATGTACCTGTAGAGAGTGTGTCGTGAGTCAGGGGATCATGGAGCATCATGGAGCATTTACCCATAGAGCGAGGGTTCCAGGGGCGGAACTCCGACCCTTGTAGTCGTGCTACTTGATTCTCAGCACACAGAGAGAAGGATCGAGAGCTGTCGTCTTACACCAGTGTTTTTGACCATTACCGGAACCCCAGTGGCTTTGGAGAACTTAAATGCCGCGATGACATCCGCAGCAGTTGTCACATTAATCTACAGGACACGATTCGTTAGTTGAAAGCATGGTTTGAATGAAATCATACTGCAAATTGAGGTATGGAACCTTGACTACAGACTCTCGGTGGAGTGTCTGCTGCCGAGTTGTTGGGATTCGTCCAATCGAGCAGACATTCTGCTCCAGTACGTTGACATGTCTCCCATTGGGTCTAAGACTCTTTGAGATAGGTAAACCAGAGACAGTATTATGATGACTTACGTTAAAGTAGGCACCGAAATTGTCGGCCAAAGTCACTGTGATGAATCGGAGTCAAGCGACCCAAAGAGCGTTTGGCAGAATACTCACGACGGTCAAGATAGCTCTCAGTCACAGTTGCACAGCCTTCTGCGCTGAAGTTTCCCAGTGTTCCTGGTGCAGCTTGTTGAAAACAGGGTCGTGCAAAAGGAATTCCATGGCTCAAGCGTCCTTGAACTGTAGCGTTGAGAGCGAGCCATTTCTCTGGCGCCACAAGACTGTAGCCAGTGACGGTAGAAGCAGAGATTAACATTGCGAGAGCGGTGCCACCAAACATTTTCATGCTCGTCGTCATTGAGGAAGTAATTCAACGACACAAGTTTGATGGAGCTTTTAAAGAACATTTTCATCACTGTCAGACTAGATTCGCTTACATATCAAGGTACCATGCCACAGCTCTGATGATGTGTACCAAGTCAGCCGAACATCCGGATATCCATATCCACCGGGGATTTCTTGATTCCGGTCCTCTCTGTCATAGCGCACATTCGAAGACGCACGGTAATTCGATTTTGATCCGCCTTGTTGCCGACAAGTGGCTGATGCGCTCATGGATGCCGACGAGACTAAGCGCGCTGACGGAAATTTCCATGATCAAGGGTTCTTAAATCTGATGCTAGCCGAAAGCTATACTCATGATCAAGAGACTGGGGGTCTTTTGGGATTTATATCAACAGCCGGTCGTGACAATAGTCCACGCCTCCCGTTCAATCCTCGTCCCGAAATTGGGTCATCCCGTACTACCAGGATGTGAGGATGATAGCATCTTCAGATATTCGAGTCGCGTCTCGGACCTTCTGAGGTGAAATCCGGGAAGCCAGTCAAACTGAGACCAGCTTTGTGTCATGAAATCCAAGTCACATCAAATTATAAAAGCATGAAAGCATGATCTCCGAAATCAACATCGAGAGCGCTTCAATCCGTGGAATTGGATATAAAACCAATACATCTTCAGATATAGCACTGATATCTCGAGTCTTGTGCGCCCCGCCAACCAACTGTGAAAATGTTAATATTACCATCACCACAGATCTATCATTGAGCACATACCGCCGTGCCAAACGTCAAGCAGATGATCCGGGTCGCTATAAATTCAAGTGTATAAGCACATATAACACGACAGAAAATAAGACTCACTATTTCTTCTTGATGGTAAGGAGTCGAGGATAGTTGTCGCCCCAAAACGATGCTGTTCATCATCAGAGAGGCTCAAATAACACGGGGCCTTTTCATTACCTTCATGGTCAGGCTCATATACATCGGCTTCATTCTGTACAAATCTCAGTAAATTGATGAACAGAGCATTGAGAAATAGAACCTGATATGCCCCAGAACCGGGAGTCATGGCCCTCAATACATTAGCACCGGCAGTAAGATCCGAATATATGCTCGAGACCTCCGATACTGAAGAATTAAAATTCCAGTGACTAATCAGGATCGCCTTGGAGGAGGAATCAGACATGAGATCGATCATGCAATGAACATTGGAGTCTTACATGCCAAATGGAGTTCCTCCATGCTGGAGTCACCGATGTCTTGTTGTTTTCACCGTAGAAAAAAGGCGTCACCCCGAAAATCCAGACATTCTCGAATTTGTCCAAGAACCCATCCAAGGTGCTGCTGAGAGCATCTCGTTGAGCCGATGTCTTGAAGTTTTCAACAGGTATCAATCGAGATGACAAGGTGGTAGGAGTTCCCTCAAACTAATTGTGATCAATCCATACGCCAACGCCGATTGAATTCAGACACGACTCACCGCAGACAGCCCTCCGATGTACTTGTTGAAAAAAGTCGTATAACTTGGTTCAACTGTCGCAGTGAAGCTCCCTCCGATGCCTGTTATGAATTTTCGTAGGGCGATCATCGACGCGTTCGCAGCAGTCGGCGTGAGCGTTGGATTGGCCAAGATAACAGCACTCCCCTGCGCCCCATGATTCATGATTCATTTCAAAGAAAATGAGTTATATGGTGCCTTACAAAGATATATGAGCCCCAGCCTGAATAATGGTGAATTCACGAGTCCGAGCTTGTGGAGATACACACCTTGTTGCGCCATCTCGACAGCATGGTTTGTCATAAACTGTAGGAAGTGGAGTCGGTTCGTCTTGTTACTGATATCGTAAGATGCAATGACTCTGGATAATAGTCAATATATCTGGCATTCAATATGCAAGGCATTGCTTACGCGTTGATAAGCATTTTGGGAAAAACCAAGGTTGTTACCTTCAAGACGACCCCAAATGTCCCGCCACCTCCACCTCTCAACGCAAAGAAAAGATCGGGATGACTGCATTCATTGGCAATGATATGCTTCCCTTCTGGAGTCACAACTTCATATTCAAGCTTTTTCCATTGAGAAAGAATGAAATAAGCATGAATTGAGGAACTCACCACTCGATCTGCTCCAAGACCAAATACATTGGAAAGAATACTGGTGAAATCTGTCAGTACGGCTCCAGAACGGACAATCTGATCATACCTATGACCTCCCCCCTGAGGAAAGCCCCCAGCAGCGCCGACTGAAGGACATCCACCAGTCGGAATAGTCACTTTGTTTTCTTCAGCGAATGACAGGAGGTCGGTAAATTGCACTCCAGCCTGAAAGGAGATAAGAATTGATCAGATTCAACCAATCCAAACTCACGCCAAGTGCGACGGCGTTTCGGCCCACTGTAGTTTTGGGACAATTTTGAGGAATGAAATGGTTCTCCAGCTGCATCTTGAGAACGAGGTTCAGTTGGAAAATAAACCCAAATAGTGGAGAACTTGACCGACCGATTTCAAGCTATGTACCTGTAGAGAGAGAGTCGTGAGTCAGGGGATCATAGAGCATCATGGAGCATTTACCCATAGAGCGAGGGTTCCAGGCGCGGCACTTCGACCCTTGTAGTCGTGCTACTTGATTCTCAGCACACAGCGAAAAGGATCGAGAGCTGTCGTCTTACACCAGTGTTTTTGACCATTACTGGAACCCCAGTGGCTTTGGAGAACTTAAATGCCGCGATGACATCCGCAGCAGTTGTCACATTAATCTACAGGACACGATTCGTTAGTTGAAAGCATGGTTTGAATGAAATCATACTGCAAATTGAGGTATGGAACCTTGACTACAGACTCTCGGTGGAGTGTCTGCTGCCGAGTTGTTGGGATTCGTCCAATCGAGCAGACATTCTGCTCCAGTACGTTGACATGTCTCCCATTGGGTCTAAGACTCTTTGAGATAGGCAAATCAGAGACAGTATTATGATGACTTACGTTAAAGTAGGCACCGAAATTGTCGGCCAAAGTCACTGTGATGAATCGGAGTCAAGCGACCCAAAGAGCGTTTGGCAGAATACTCACGACGGTCAAGATAGCTCTCAGTCACAGTTGCACAGCCTTCTGCGCTGAAGTTTCCCAGTGTTCCTGGTGAAGCATGTTGAAAACAGGGTCGTGCAAAAGGAATTCCATGGCTCAAGCGCCCTTGAACTGTAGCGTTGAGAGCGAGCCATTTCTCTGGCGCAACGAGACTGTAGCCAGTGACGGTAGAGGCAGAGATTAATATTGCGAGAGCGGTGCCACCAAACATTTTCATGCTCGTCGTCATTGAGGAAGTAATTCAACGACACAAGTTTGATGGAGCTTTTAAAGAACATTTTCATCACTCTCAGACCTCATCAGAGCTGTGGCATCGTACTTTGATATGCATGCAACTATCCTGTATGAGGTCAACCGAGCATCTGGATATCCGACATCCGCCGGAGATTACTTGACTCTGGTCCTACCTGTCATAGCGCACATTGCGCATCGAACACACGGATAGGATAGGATTACATCTGCCGGCCCAAATACCAATCAGTTTACCATCTATGATGAGTCTTTTCATGTTTCAGCATACTTCAATATGCCTCCCACATACTCAACAGACCGGCACACGCACACTTACCATGGGGGTCGTTCTGGATCGGCTACGGAAAACGCAGGCAAAAACCGCCCTCCGCTAGAAGTGTCCCATGGGCTATGTGTGCCATTATCGAGCACGGATGAGCAACATTGGTCTCGCATAAAATACCTTCAACACATCATAGCAGAATTTTGCCACTAAACCAATCCTCTCTCGTTCTGTCATCAAAGCTCACAAGAATAACCCTGGATCCAGGAACCTAAAACAGCGCCCAGATCTTCATCCTGACAAAAAACCAATGCATGAACCACATCTTCTTGACCCACTAGGCATAATCTAACAGTCTTCGTTCTCTTGGTATAAGTTGGTGCCTTCTCTCACTCCGTCCCATTCGTTCCATAGCTAATGCATGTCCAGATAACATTACATGTGTCTAATTCGATTCCGATCCGCCTTGTTGCCGCAAGTGGTTGATGCGCTCATGGATGTGGACGGGACTGGGCATGCAGATGGGAATTTCCACGATCATGGGATCTTAGATCTGATGCCAGCCGAAAGCGATATGTACCCATGATCAGGGGACTGGGGTCTTTTGGGATTTGAATAACAGCGTGAGTAATATCGCAGTATAGTCTCTCAGAGCCCAGACCCTCATTATGTATCAGGGTCATACTGTATAAGTATGAGGCAGTACTACTACCTCCGAATGGCTCCCAGCACATGTGAATAGATGCCGATATATGTCTATTTAAAGATATGACTGGCCGCTATTGGAGGTTCCACTAGCTCACAATGAGCCACTTCTAAATCACAATAGATGCTACTAGGTCCCTGGGAAATGCTCCCAATATGCCTCTGAAATGGAAACACGCTTTGAAGTCTTCAAGCTGAGAAATCTCAAGGTTGCGCTGGCGGCACACTGGATCCGCTCTACACCGCTGAATCCTGATGGAGTTGAGGCCCGAGGCAAGCCCGACCGCTCCCGACCAATTACATATGTGAGAGACCGGCATCATTAGTGACTTACTTTGATTACCGTCACGTCATGGCTGTGGTTTATCTGTAACGGTACGTGACCGTCACATATCCCGATTGGGACGACTCCACCTATTTCCCGTCTTATCACTCCTTTACGTCGCTCAACGGTCCCGACTGCGTCGGTACGCAATTGTTCCTATCCAGTTTCTATTCACATGTCTTTTACTTACCTTTTTAGTTTAGATTACAGCTCCTGAAGGATCCAGTATAAAAGCCTAGTTAAATATACTGTATTCCTTAGTTCACCGAAATCTACTGTTCATTACTGTTCATTTTGGTCTCTCGGAACACCTAGTTCCACTTCTCTATCTTTGTGCACAGCGACTCGACATCTAGTCATGCCACTGTCACATTATCGGCGGTCGCATAGTGGGACATGTCATTAGTGTTGCGGCTTAAGCCCGGCTGACTTTTGGCCTAAGGCCTTAGCGCTTAATTAAGGGCCTCAAACTTAAATGAATCAAGGGGAAGTTTAGGGGCTGAAAATATTATTTTCCTTCAAGTTTCCTTGAATTGCTCAAACATTTCTCAGCCTTTAGAGCACATCAAATGGATCTTTTCAATGTTCCATCCCAGAACAACCAAGAATGATTATATGACAATGATGATATGACATGTCATGGAGGCGGGCGCATGGCGGGCCTGACGCCTGTATCCCGCTTCACATGGACCTTAAGCCTCAATAAAGCCTTAATGTAGCTCATGGTCAGCCTTAAGGGTTAATCTGTAACCCTTAATAAGCCTTAATTCATTTAAGCCTTAAACCTGAAGCTGCAACACTGCATGATGTCGTTGGCCTTCTAATAGGTCTGACTAGGTTATACTAGCAGCTATGGAGCACCTATTAGCTGGGTTCTAGTAGACCTTCCAATAGACCATCTATTAGCACCATCTATATATGACCCTGATATATAGTGCCTGATGCCCGATGCTCCTGATTTTGCTCTAGTGAATGTGTTCTCAAACAAAATCCCAGAGATTTTGTATCGAGAAATGAGCAGAGTGATAACTTTTCTCAAGGGACCTACTTGAACAATTTGGAACCTTTTCAACAGTCACGGATATATGAAGGCTTGGGTTCTGTATGGAATGGAAAATACCGACTTGGGTTCAATTTTCACAGTATTGGAACTCAAAATGTGCCTCTTTTCATCTAGAGCTATTCATTCTTCACAATGCTGTCCCTGTCATTACCGTTGCTGGCAGTTTTCGCATCTTGTGGATCAGGTGCGCTCGAGTCCGAGTCGCCACATTGTCACGGTCACTCCTCGGCTAACACCAAGTGGTTGCATTCAGACTCCTTCTGTCTGTCATTCCATATTTCATTCCATCCATCATACTCTCACTCAAGTACCCCCTTGACCCACTCTCACTTGAGTACCCCTTGACCCACATTACTTATGCTTCCCTTACACAGTATTTCATGGCTTATGACTCTCTATGGTATCATTATCCTGATACAGCTCCTCGGAACTATTCCGTACTTTCTAGTATAAAAGACCAGTTGTATTTCTCTAGATAGTCATTCAATCAATGCCATCCTTGGCAGCTATATCTTCTATTCATTGTTCATACTCAGCTCCAAGCGGAAGGTTTCAGTCATAACCTTCACACACATCACCTTGGCGGCCTGGCCATCATTGTACCTCCCAGAGGTTCCCCAATTCCATTCAACAGCATCTATGAAGTCAGGTTTGACAGTACCAACAATGAAAGCTTGTCAGGAATGTGAATTCACAATTGCTATTGATAATAATCATCAAGGTGTGCTTGTCATGATCAGACAGAAACCTCAGACGTGCCATCACACGACCGGTGGTCAGCTATAGCAAAGATCCTGACAATAACCCACGCCTCCCGTTCGATCCTCGTCCCGAAATTGGGTCATCCCGTACTAACAGGATGTGAAGATGATACCGTCACTTCAGATACTCGAGTCGCGTCTCGGACCTCCCGAGGTGAAATTCGGGAAGCCAGTCAAACTGAGTCTAGCTTTGTGTCATGAATTCCAAGTTACATCAAATTATAAAAGCATGAAGGCATGATCTCCGAAGTCAACATCGAGAGCGGTTCAATATGTGGAATTGGATATAAAACTAGTACATCTTCAGATATAGCACTGATATCTCGAGTCTTGTGCACCCAGCCACCCAACTGTGATAATGTTAATACTACAATCACCCCAGATCTATCATTGAGCACATACCGCCATGCCAGACGTTAAGCAGATGATCTGGGTCGCTGAAAATTCAAGCGTATGAGCATGGATATCACGACAGAGAGATAAGACTCACTATTTCTGCTTGATGGCAAGGAGTCGAGGATAGTTGTCACCCCAAAATGAGGCTGTTGAGCATCAGAGGGAGTCGAATAGCACGGGGGCAATTCATTACCTTCATGGTCAGGCTCATATACATCGGCTTCATTCTATGAAAATCTCAGTAAATTGATAATCAGAGCATTGAGAAATAGAACCTGATATGCCCCAGAACCGGGAGTCATGGCCCTTAATATATCAGCACCGGCAGTAAGCTCTGAATATATACTCGAGACCTCCGATACGGAAGAATCAAAATTCCAGTTACTGGCCAGGATCGCCTTGGAGGAGGAATCAAGCATGAGATCACGCAATGAACATGGAGTCTTACATGCCAAATGGAGTTCCTCCATGCCGGAGTCACTGATGTTTGGTTGTTTTCACCATAGAGAAAGGGTGTCACCCCGAAAAGAGCAACAGTCTTGAATTTGTCCATGAACCCATCCAAGGTGCTGCTGAGAGCATCTCGTTGAGCCGATGTCTTGAAGTTTTCAACAGGTATCAATCGAGATGATAAGGTGGTGGGAGTTCCTTCACCCTAATTATGATAAATCCATATGCCAATGCCGATTGAATTGGGACACAACTCACCCAGGATATCACTCCGATGTACTTGTCGAAAAAAGTCGTATAAGTTGGTTCAACTGTCGCAGTGAAACTCCCTCCAATGCCTGTTATGAATCTTCGTAGGGCGATCATTGACGTGTTTGCAGCACTCGGCGTGAGCGTCGGATTGGCCAATATAATAGTATTCGTCTGAACCCCATGGTTGATGAGTCGTTCCAAATTAGATGAGTTAAAAGGCGCCTTACAAGGATATATGTGCCCCAGCCTGAATAATGGTAAATTCACGAGTCCGAGCTTGTGGAGATACACACCTTGTTGCGCCATCTCGACAGCATGGTTTGTGACAAACTGTAGGAATTGGAGTCGGTTCGTCTTGTTACTCGAATCATAAGATGCAATGACTCTGGATAATAGTCAATATATCTGGCATTCAATATGCAAGACAGCGCTTACGCATTGATAGGCATTTTGGGAAAAGCCAGGGTTGTTACCTTTAGGACGACCCCAAATGTCCCACCACCTCCACCTCTCAACGCGAAGAAAAGATCGGGATGACTGCATTCGTTGGCGATGATATGCTTCCCTTCTGGAGTCACAACTTCATATTCAATCTTTTTCCATTGAAAAGGAATGAATATAAGCATGAATTGAGAAACTCACCACTCGATCTGCTCCAAGACCAAATACATTGGAAAGGATACTGGTGGAATCTGTCAGCGCAGCTTCAGAACGGATAACTCTGATGATACCTATGACCTCCCCCTTGAGGGTAGCCCCCAGCGGCGCCGACTGAAGGACATCCACCAGTCGGAATAGTTACTTTGTTGTCATCAGCGAATGTCAGGAGGTCGGTAAATTGGACTCCAGCCTAATAACGAGATCAGAATCCATCAGACCTAACTAATTGAAAAGCCCACGCCAAGTGTGACCGCGTTGCGGCCAACCGTGTCTTTGGGACAATTTTGAGGGATAAAATTGTTCTCCAGTTGCATCTTTAGCGCAAGGTTGAGTTACAATACAGATAGTGGAGAACGTGGACTGACCGATTTGAGGTTATGTACCTGCAAAGAGAGTGGCGAGTCAGATCAAGTCTACTGGACCATCATGGGACATTTACCCATAGCGCGAGGGTTCCGGGGCCAGCACTCCGACCCTTGTAATCATGCTACTTGATTCTCAGCACACAGAGAGAAAGATCGAGAGCTGTCGTCTTACACCAGTGTTTTTGACCACTACCGGAACCCCGGTGGCTTTGGAGAACTTGAATGCCGCGATGACATCCTCAGCAGTTGTCACATTAATCTGAAAGATTTGATTTATTAGTTGAAAGCATGGTTTGAATGAAATCATACCGCAAATTGAGGTATAGAACCTTGACTACAGACTCTCGGAGGAGTATCGGCCGCTGAGTTGTTGGGATTTGTCGAATCGAGCAGACATTGTGCTCCAGTACGTTGACATGTCTCCCATTGGGTCTACGATTCCGTGAGACAGGCAAACCAGAGACATAATCCTGATGACTCACGTTGATGTAGTCTCCGAAATTGTTGGTCAAAGCCACTGGTGATGGGTTGGAGTCAGGCGACCCAAGAAACATAATGGCAAAATACTCACGACGGTCAAGATAGGTTTCAGTCACAGTTGCACAACCTTCTGTGCTGAAGTTTCCCAGTGTCCCCGGAGCAGCTTGTTGAAAACAGGGCCGTGCAAAAGGAATTCCGTGGCTCAAGCGTCCTTGAACTGTAGCGTTGAGAGCGAGCCATTTGTCCGGCGCAACGAGACTGTAGCCAGTGACGGTAGAGGCAGAGATTAATATTGCGAGAGCGGTACCGCGAAACATCTTCATGCTCGTCGCTGAGGATGTGATTCAACAACAGAAGTTTGATCGAGCTTTTAAAGAACATTGTCATCAGACTCCATCAGAGCTGCGGCATGGTACTTTGATATGTATGCGAATATACTGTACGAAGTCAGCCGAACATCCGGATATCCGATATCCGCCGGACATTATTTGAATCCGGTCCTCTCTGCTGCAAAGCGCGCATCGCACATCGGACGCATGGTAATTTGATTCCGATCCGCCTTATTGCCCCAAGTGGTTGATGCGCTCATGGATGTGGACGAGACCGAAGCATGTTGACGCGTGCGGATGGGAATTTTCATGATCAAAGGATCTTAAATCTGATGCCAGTCCAAAGCGGTTCTCATGATCTGGAGTCTGGAGTCTCTTGGGATTTCGATGAACAGCTGGTGCCCTCTATTACATATCATAAGTATCTCAGAAATCAGACCTTCATGCTCGATGCTGATGCTCGTGACTTTGCTCCAGTGAAGGAGTCCTCACACCAAATCCCAGAGATTCTGTACCGAGAAATGAGCGGAGTGATGCTAAGAGGTTTTTCAAGGGGCCTAAGAATCTGGAACTTAATAGTCATGGATATATATAGGCTTGGTTCTGTATGTACGTCAATAAGCTGACTCATAGATCGGGGATCACTCCCGCCCGACGCCAAGGAAGCGCTCAGGCTATCACCCCCGCTGCCATCAGGCAACATCCATGAATTGAAAACACCGCCCTGAGATCAACTTCCACAGCATTGGAACTCATATAAAAGGCGCGCTCATTCATACAGAGCTGTCCACTCATCACAATGTTGTCCTCATTATTACCACTGCTGGCAGTTTTCGCATCCTGTGGATCAGGTGCTCTCATCAGAGTCCGAGATGCCACCTCTCCTTCCAATCGGACCATGGGAGTCATAGCGCCTCCCAATGATGTTACTATTCCATTCAACAGCAGCTACGAAGTCGGATTCGGCAACTTGGACAATTCAAGTGGGTTACGAGGAGTGGCCTGGAATATCACTATGGGCGTGTACTTTCCCAATGGGACCTTGGCATCATCTACGGTGTCGTTACAGCCCTGCTTACCTGACGCCGTCAGCCAGAGCAGACAAGCAGTGGATAGCACCGCTGATGTATCTGGAAAGTCAGTCGATTCTGGTCTCTGAAAAACAAAAGAAACTTGAAACTGACGAACCACAGATATCATATCGTCTGGAATATCACATATGCAATTCCGGAGGATAATAACATCTTGTGCGATCCTAGTCCTCTCTCGTACCAGACATATTTGGTAAATTCAACATTTACTGTCGGTCCAAGAGACGCGGGGACATCAGGCTCATCAGTCCCGGCTATAACTAGCACGGCTACCTTTTCGAGTCCGGAGACGGCTACGTCTACTGGTAGTAGTACAGCTTCGAGTCAGCCGACGGGGAATGTTCCCGGAAAGAAGAGCAAAGGATTCAAGCGAAATGCTGTAGAGAACGTCTTTTTGGTTGTTGGGCTGTCAGCTGCCTTGGCTAGTTATGCACTGTAATGGTGGATTCTATTTTACAGTAATTTATGAATGCACAATTGCGATTATTACCTGGCTTTTTTCCTCCACAATGTATGGCCGACAGTTCACGGTGCAGCTCACAGGAGGTGGAGTGACGAAGAGAACTAAGTATGTCCGCTGTAGCTGACAGCTTGCGGAGGATGGGCATTGAGCTCGACGCTAGAAGGGGTCAGGGACCATGCCTCTGATGGAACAGCATGAAGGGCTTCTGCATAATTTGGTGGGTTTAGGAGTCGGTGTAAACCGAGCTAGGAGCCAAGGCCATGTTGGGCCATAAGTAGGCCGGCTCTCCGACTCCGAGGGTCGAATTCAAGAATCGAGACCTTCCGAGGATAAATATTATGAAAAATATTCGCAGAGTAAGTATCTGGGTTATGGTAACGTCATGTTAGCTTGCAAAGAACCGGGATAATTTCTGGATAGTGTCTGTACTGTTTCAGAGGCCGATCGGAGGCTAGAGCTGCAAAAGAGGCCGCTTGAGACGCGATTTCAGGGTCAGAAACGTAATACACGTTATCTATGGAGGCTTCAGCAGGGCCAACCATCAAAAAGGACGCGAACTTGATAATGTTGCCTTCGCGTGGATGAATCTTGTCCCGTGACTGTGGGCCGACGAAGCTCTGACGTCGTTCCTACCGCAAAAGGCAAGCAGTTTTTGATTCTCCGCCGTCCACGTGCTTGAGGCAAACTTCGATTATTTCATAGGCATTATTTCTGCTTCCCGAGTCAAACGCAGGAAAACCATTATTGAATTCCTGGGCTCCCACGGAGCTTGACTAAAATGCGTTCATATTTTGCTCGTACGCCAAAATTTTATTCGAGGTTCTCCGTTAATTCTTGACTGCTAGGTCGCATTGGAAATGACGAGCCAACGACTCATGCGGGACAAGACTGCTTTCTGTCTGGAGGTTGAATGACGAAATATAGAATCAGCGGACGCACAAAATGAATGAATGCATGTCTCCGTGGTTCGTTTTTTCAAGGGCTCAGCGCGCTTGCGGAACCAGGTGAGCATACTTTTGTGCTTGAGCGTGAACCATACCGAATTCTTTTCCTTCCTTTCTTTCAGGGCCCCATTCATCATTATGTCTTGATGCTTCAGCATCCATCGTCCGGATTCGCATCTTCGGTTTTTCGAGGATACTCTCCTTGTCCGACCGTTTGCTCGGAACCGCGAGCTTTGAGCGCTTGAGCCCCAGCCAATGGTCCTGCCTGCCCTAAAGCCATAAACGCTCTCCTTGCTCCTTTGTCCACTATGCTTGCTCTGTTCACGCAGAAAGTCTGGAAGCATGTATGAAACATTCTGAAAATTCAATTGTCCAATTTCATTGATTTAGGCGAGCATTATAGAGCATAGTAGTGGTTTCGCACTGAATGCAGTCTCAATATAGCAAACTCAGCAAAACAGGCAGCCAGAATCCATGCGGAATCGTTACCTATGATGTGCCAGAATCGGGGCGGTCAAGGTAGACCCGATTCTGGCCGATTTTGATCAAATTTTGATCCAGAATCAGGTCCAGAATCGAGCTCAGAATCGTCCCAGAATCATCAACTCTGACTGCTACTAATGTTCGCTCAGCCAGGCAGGAACGGGACCGCTGGCATCGGATTTATACCAATTATTCGAACCGTGTCTAGAGCCACAATGGCGACGTCTCTCTACAGCCTCAGCATGTCATTCTACCAGTGGCTCACGTCCCGCTGCAGCACCAGGAATCTCCTTCCGCTGGTGATCATGAGCCTTTCACCCAACGACCTCTCCCTGCTCAAAATCAGCGACATTTCACATTCATTTGCAAAAGATCCCGCCAACGATCGTGAATTTATGAAATTCCGGTTTCGGGTGAATCCAGAAGATGGGAGGGACAGCTGGGAGGTCGAGAAGACGTTCCTTGAGCTTCAGGTTCTGGAAAAGCACAAGACGCATAAGCTGGAAGCAAAGGCGAAGCTCTGGAAGAATTGTTTTCCACTGAGCTCGATGCGAAGCAGGTACGTATGACTGTCTTCGAGTGAGCTTGTGAGCTGATATTTGCAGTCTGGCCTGTTGCATTGGCTCCAGGCCATTGTGACCGGCCACTCCCCCAAGGACGACAATCTCATTATCGATTTCCTCACGACGGACATCCTTGTCCCATCGAACTCTCTTGTACAAACGATGCAAGGCTACCTAACCAAAAAGGGCATCTTCATTGGTTGGAAATCTCGTTATTTCATCCTTGCACCACCATTGCCTGATTCACGATGTAGCCTTGAGGTCGAGACAGCTGGTCGTAGAACAAAGCAACATGTCCTCTGCGCCCAGAGCGATGCCGAGCGAGACCACTGGATCGACATCCTTGTTGAAAGTTCAGGAGTTGAGCGGAGGACCCAAGTAGAAGCGGAATATGCCAGGACTTTGGTGGTCGTCCGACGATAAAGGTCTGTCCATCGTGTTTGACATCGATTTCATTCCAGTCAAATTCTACTCAAATACGTACATTTCTACATTACGAAGAATTCTGACTTTATGTCCTTACTATGCGAAACTATACAGATAAATAAGGTCATTTGGACGATTTCATATCTTCTTGGTGTCTGTGCAAGTCGACTTGTCGCGACTAGCTCCACCTGGAAACGGTTTGAGGGCCATCGATTCCATATATGCTGGCAATGTATCACGAGCTCGTCTCTTCTGAATCCTCTTTCTCCAGATGAAGAATAGGCAAAATAGCCCCAATAGGACCAGACCGCCAATGACACTGCCTATGATAACCGAAACAGCAGGCTTTTTCGTCGAAGTTATCCTGGGCGTCATGGAGGGCATACTGGCCAGAGTTGAAAATGAAGGGGTGTAGAGAATATAGTCAAAAACGAGGGTTTGGTTGACGCATTTTGAAAGCTCGACCGTGACAGTATGTTGTCCAGGATCCAAGTTTCCCGTCGAGAACAGCGGGAAATGTGGTTGCCAACCGCTATGGGGGATACCGGAGAAGGTTTGAGTCAAGGGCGGACCATCATCGACATATGCAACAAGGTCGAAGCTGCCTGACTGTACCCACTGAAAAGTACCGTAGACCGTCATGTTAGAGCCTGAAAAGGACTTTAGTTGTGAAACCAGCAAACGATGTGGACATACCAGCATAGGTGAAAGTCAAACTGGAGCCTGGAGTCGAGGTCTGATGACTAGTGCTCTGGAAAGTCTCCCCGAATTCAGCATCGTCAGCCAACTTGGCCTTCCAATTTCCCCCATATTCGATTTCGTCGTACAGGTCATCAACAGCCAATGTTCTCCCAAGCAAGCTCGTATTTTCTCCGACGGCGACTAGCATGTAGTCCACGGATATGAAGGTGTTCAGCAGAGGCTCTATAGTGATCGAATGCGCTCCATCTTCAAGGGTCGGAGACTGATACCATTTTGCCAAACCAAGGGCCGGTGGCTGTATTGTACTGGCATGATTTGGGCCGTCGCCGTCGATGGTGACATTGAGGTCTGAACCAGAGATGGTACCAACGAAGGAGATCAAAGTCCCTGAAAAGAATCGTCAGCCGTACCGATTGCGATACTGCTTAATGTACATACCCTCGAATTGAACCTCGCAGGTCTTGGAAACCTGGGTGGTCGTGCCGCCATAGAAATCGGGACGCGGGGATGCCAGACCTGATAATTGTCAGAAAAAAATGACCGTTACATTGAAAGGAGAGCCTACTTGGGACGCTGTAGTTGATATTTTGGCTGTTATCGTCGAGGATGTAGTATATCTGGGAGAATAGCGACATGATTGTCTAGCAGCGTTGAATCAAGGAGAGGGAGAAACAGCGATAGAGGTCATTGATATATCTCTCGTTTGTTGGTCGTGCTGGAAAAATAGCGGCATAGACCTTGTGGTCAAGGAGCAGCGGTACCGGTTCCGAAGCAAGCTGGCATGACCAGGTGCTCCAAAAAGCGGGATTCTGGAGATATCAGCACCGAAGCCAACGGGACAGCTGTCAAATTGACATACCAAGGATATTAAGCCAGCTCATTGGTGACGCAGCCTTGTCGTCCGCATCAAGGAGAAACCATTATTAGATGATTTGTTTTCGCCGAGATAAAGGAAGGTTCTGAGCTCTTTTGGATCCTGTGGTGAATGAGCCGTCCGACGAATGTGGCAGAAAACCTTGTGGTGAAAAGAAGATATTGACGTCTTCGACGACGCTGGCTAGCTCGTCTATGAGAATGATGACAGCAATGAGTTGGATTTCGGGAGGTTAGAGCCCAGAAATTACACCTGTGAGTATTTAGGGTGCTGTAAAGATGAAGGAATCAGAACATACTAGATTTCCGGTGCACTTTGCCCTATGAACCGCAATCCACGTCTACAAACGAAAATTTACGCCTCATCTTCATCCAACCGCTAAAAATGGCTCACATATATCAGCAACAGACAAGGCCATTGAGCACAAGGGTCCCATATTGAATTGAAAGCATTAGCGGCATTGTTTGGCTGACTCTGATGGCGCGATGACGGAGAAAAGCAAGGAATGGACGGTCACATGCACGATTGCTAGTGACCTTAGCTTCAACTTCAAAGCTTGGTTCCCTTTTTCTTCCCGACACGCGTTGACACAGAATATAAATATTACGCTCCTCGAATCTGGCAGCTCTATACTTATACCCCAGTCAAGGCCAATGAAGGTTTAAGCCAGCTCTTCGTGCAAGCCTCCTGAGATACCACCGACTTTTCTACATCTCGATTATTTTATCGCAAACCTCGCACAGGTAAGTCGGACTTGAGGAATTCATCCAGCAGGACCCAGGTTGACGGGCGTCTAAATTTCGGAAAGCTCTCACACCTTCTCACGCGGGAGGCTGTGGGCTGGGATTGCCTGTTGAACCACGAATTGCTTTCCTTCCTGGACCTTTGCCAGCCATGCCAGACTGGTTGACGGCCAAGACGAAGAAGTCGATGCCGAAAGCGGCGGACAACAATGAGCTGGTGACTTTTTTCTTCTGGTTCAGCCCCAGTGAGAAGTCCGTCGATGTCAGTCGATGCTGGTTGATGCTCATGGATTTTGCTTGATTTTTTGGTTGGACCGCCGATTTTCATCGATTTTCCTCGATGGTGGTCGATTGCCTGACCAAGGCCCGAGGTTGTTTGTATTGTATCGCTTTGTCGTAAGATGGACTTGTGGAAATTTCGAGATCAATCGAAATTCCCACAGTCCCTCGTTGCTCGCTTACCACCAGCGCCGTGAGCTGGCTGCCCCTGTCGCTTCCCATGGCCAGCAAGCTCTTTACTTTCTGCATTAACCTCTTCTGACTATTACCATAGGTCATTATCCCGGGTTATATCCCATTCTCCCGAGTTTTGACTCACCAACAGCCGAGGTAAGATTTTGGCCCAATTTCAAGATTCTTCCTTCGCTCTGGCAACAAGCTCCTTCTTTCACAGCTCTAGAGCCTTTTTACCTCGTCTTGGATGCACTGAGAGCCTTGTATTTGCATAGAAGAGCCGGTAAGTCATCAATTGTTCTTTTCACCAACGAGGGCGGCTGATTTGACGCGACTACAGCTGCTTCGTGGTCTATTTTCCGGTCTGTTGTGGATATGGTGCTTCAAGGATGATTTTTTTATGGTGACGGGTCTGGGTTTCGCGCTGGCAAGCAGGTAAGTCTTCCGCTAATTTTTCCCTCTGACGTCGCTCATATACCTCCGCCCAGATTTTCATATATCCCTGCTCCTCTTTCTTATCCATATTCTAACCAAATCTATGTCTCTCAGGACCATCATGGTAAGTCCAGGTTCCTGCGGAATATCAAATGCTGATGCTCACGGCAGCCTTTATCTTTTTCTGCTCACCCTTTGCGCATGAAATAGCTGATTCAGTAAGTCTTCCTTCTTTTATCATTTGCGGTGGTACTTATTCACCACCTCCAGTGGATTCCACACCGGGGACTTGACTTGACGGTCGTTGGGTGGACTTGGTAAGTTTTTGTCTGTCGAGTAGTTTTACGACTTGGTATGTATTATTTAGTGCAATAAATCGATTTCTATGGATTTTTATTGGATAATAGTTGCGGCCTACCATATAAATCGACAGGCATCGACTTGCATCAACCTGCATCGAGCCACATCGACCTGCATCGATACCGGCCGCGGATTTCAGATGCAGGTCGATGCTCCTTGATTTTCCTCGATGCTAGTCGATGCCAATCGATTATCGAGCAAAATCGGTCAGCATCGATTGCCATCGAGGAGCATCGGAGAGCATCAACCGACCTTTCACTGGGGTTCAGCACCGTCATCTGCTGATACTTATTCTGTGCTTCGGCAGGCCGCGACGAATAGCTCGGATACTGGAGGAGAAGACGAATTCCTCGCCGTTCTTGACTCTGTCTCTCATCAAATACTCTTCGTTGGATTTGCCAGTGTCGTCGGAAGCTTGAAGGCGCTGATGGCAAGATGCGAGGTGAGCCGATTCCTACCGGTGTCCGGTCGCGAGAGCTGACTTTGTCCCTCAGGAAATACAGGGAGTAAAAGTAGTAGAACGAGAAGAGCTGAAGCATCGAATTCGGTCGCTCGGTATTGCTCTGGTCGAGAAGTTGAAGGAGGCGAGAGCTGGGGATTTGAACCAGATTGCAATAAATGCAGAGATTCGGTTTCTGAAAAGGTATGTGGCATTCGCCGCACTGTCTACGCCAGCTCATGCGAGCAATAGTGATCTCGAAGACATTGGACAAATGCTGAACAAAATGAAATCTCCCAAAATCCGGATATCGGTACTCCAGCAGTCGAATGAGGTTAAAATGCGGAATTCTATTGCACGTTTGTGCACTGCATTAGAACGTCTCAAGGTGCGTCACCTCCATTATGCTGTCGTGGTCTTTACTAAACTGGAAAATGCAGATGGTTCGCATGATTCAAGAAGCCCCAAGCGACCAAGCAGTTGTTCCTGCAGATATCGACAGTGGAAACATCATTCATTCTACCAGCTCGGTTTCAAATCAAGGTTTTCTTAGTGGCCCGAATCCCCCGTCGCATGTAGACGCGGTTACTATGAGCCACAATACAATCGGTAGGCCAGTTAACTACTTCAATTGTGGGTTCTGGGTTAACCAGCGTTAGGATTCATTGGAGGAGATTTACTTTCCAACAATACTAGTACAACGATCACCAACAAGACAATTAACATATTTCCTCCCAGTATGTATCCTGCTTCGCGGCATATCTTTCTTTGTTCATCCCTGTCATAGTGAAAACTCCCTCAAAGACTTCTTTTCGCGCTCGGGGATATATCCCTGCCAACACAGCAATATTTCATGGTCGTGGAACATTGGTCAAAGCGCTGGTCAAACTCTTGACCGCGCCTTTTATTGGCTCAAAACTTCCCCGGCTATGCATTCTCGGCCCCGGTGGTATGGGAAAGACTTCAGTTGCACTGGAAGTCATGGCCCAGCCAGAACTCGGTGCCTTCTTCTCAAAGAGGAATTGCCTATGGTTGGCCTGTGTTCAGGCAACCTCAGTTTCACTCTTCTTGGACCTACTTTTCACCTCTTTATGCATTTCCAACGACACTGGAGACACTCTCAGTGCTATCCTCTCTGAACTCGGCAAACCAGAGCCCATCATTCTCCTCTTCGACAACTTTGAAACACCGTGGAATTCCATTGGAGAGCGTGGAGAAATTGCTCGAATTCTTCGTGACATTGAGGCCATCCCTAATGTTGCTTTATTCATGACCATGAGAGGGTCTGAAGCTCCAGTGGAAGGGTTCCGGTGGCATTCAGAATTCATCACTCCTCTTGATCTCGAAGCCTCTCTTCAGGTCTTCACAGATATCCATCCTGATGGAAGAGAAGACCTAGAGCTGCCGGATCTGCTTGTGGAAGTTGGGAATATGCCCCTGGCAGTGACACTGCTTGCCAGGCTGGCAAGGAGCACCAAGTGTACTGCACAGGAGATACTCAAAAAGTACCGATTGATGGGTACAGCCATCTTGGGTAGCAACTCTGATGCTCAGTACAGCATGGATGTTTGCATTGGTCTTTCTGTTGAGAGCCAACCAATGAAAGAGTGTTCAGAGGCTCTGACACTTCTGTTCATCATTGCAGGATTGCCAGCAGGGACATCCTATGACATCCTTGAACGGTGGTGGGCTCAAAATGTCACCAATCTCCCTGTGGCTCTTGACACCCTTCGAACAACAGCTCTTGTACAGGAAAGAGGGCGCAAGTTTTTTGTCCTTCCTGTCATCCAATCCTATGTTCTTGATCCATCCCGCTTTCCCAACTCTCTCTGTGCCTCCATGGTCATAACAGCCTGCGATTTCTTGCGGCAATACAACACCACTGATGTATACAATGACCTCTACAAAGAGCATCAAGCTGTTCGATCACTCGAGGAGCTCAATCTTCAGACAGTTCTCCTCACAATTACAACCGCAGAGATTGACACAATCAGGGCCCTTTTTGTCTTGGCAAAGCACCAATACGAAACCAGACCAAAGACAGAGGTTATTGAGCATGTGCTGAGGTTTGCAAGGAACTGTTCTGATCAGATGCTGTTTGGGGATGCTTTGTCTTGCTATGGTGATATCCTTTACTCTCTAAACCGTTACAAGGAGGCCATGGAACAGTTCTACCTTGCTCGTGAAATCTTCCTTGCCATTCCAGCTCTACGTGCAGCAGGATGGGCATTGCTCAACATTGCTCAAACTAGTCCCATAGACAAGCAGCTAGCTCTGCTTGAGCAGGCTCAACTTGAGCTTGAAACTCTTGGTAATCATAGTTCTGACACTGCTTTCTGTCTGTTGCATCTTGGAATAGTGCACTACCGCCAAGGAAGACAGGCAGAGGCTGTAAAGTCCCTTAGGCATACATGGGACTTATTTCTCGAGCTCGGCGGGATGTCTCACATGCTCTTCGAGTGTGCCACCTACCTTGCAGACAGCTATCACGACCTGGGACAATATGATGAAGCAGAAGCATGGGGCCTCAGAGCCTTAACACATGGGCGACAGGACTATCGTCATGTTGCAGATTGTATGCGCATTCTTGGGACAATCTCAATATCCCAGGGCAACTATGGCAAGGCTATTGAGCGGTTAACAGAGGCTGTGGAAGGATGGAGAATATATGGGAGTGCAATTTTCATTGCTCCGGCATTGCTCAAACTAGGAAGGGTGTCAGGAATCATCCTTGTCCCTCGCGACAAGCATCCCGGTGAAGAGAGAACGGTTAAGATAATATTGCCATAGGGCAAAAGGGTAAGGTACGACACTCGTAACTACGGCTTTATGTACGAGAAACCGTGTGAATAAGTACCGCGGATCCTGTGATGAGATGCCCGAAGAAACACGAGGCTTGAGCTCGCTCTGAAACAAGGCAGGAATAAATATTCCTCCTGACACCCTCCTTCGAGCGAAAGCATCTAGATAACCCAAACCTGGCTCCAGAGTTCAACCAGAAAAGATCTAACCCTCCTTCAAACTAAGGCCCCATGAATGCGCCACAATAATATCACCGCGGAGATGGTGAAATGTGAACCGGTCATGATACTCGGGGTGCACGTAAGTTTCCGACCAAAGTGACAGGTTCACCGGAATGGGAAATGAGAGATGTCGACGATCAACGAGAAAAAGATGTCGGCACCGAGGGAAAGAATGTTGAAGTTACCAAGTGGAATGAGAACCACTAGGCAAGGAAGAATGGATGTTCAGTCAAGACAGATGTTGAAATCAATGTCTGACTGGTGGAGGGAGAATCAGCTTCCAGTGCTGGGAATGATTCCGACTAATAAAGTGACATCTGTGAAAATGGAAAAGAAAGATGTCGCCCTAGAATTTCGTGAAATGCTGTCCAAAGAAAATGCAGCTGTCCACGGAAAGGAATGATGAGCGTGCCAAATAGCTGGACACCAGTCATTGACACGAGGAGAGTTTCAGTCGAGACAGATGCTGAAATCAATGTCTGACTGAAATAGTGGCGAGCAAGGCAGAATGAACTGTCTGCGGAGTCGACTAGGAGTGAAAGCAGCTGAACGATATGATTATGTACAGCTGCCCGGAAGAGAGTCATATTATCGGTTGACTCGGAAAGGTAGAATTCGGATGGAAGAACCTCACTGAAGAGGATGGTGAATTCCAGACACTGGAATGATGCCGCTTGAAAATGCACACTGTGCAAATAAACCGCTAGAAGACGCATAAGGTTGCGAATGGACCTGCGAGGACAATACAGTCACATCGCCACAGAAAACGCATGAGGTTGCGAATGGACCTGTCCCGGCTAAGAGACGAAAATGACACCACCTGAAAATGGTCGCCACAGGACGGATGTCTGCCGGTTAAGGTTAACAGACGAGAAACGGCACCACCTGGAAATGGCCGCCGAAAGGAAGGGGATGGCGCCCGTGAGGAGCGAGTCGATATCGATGACCACCCGGCTAGGTTCACAACCAGCTAGAGGACCCTTTTGTGTCAGGAATCATCCTTGTCCCTCGCGACAAGCATCCCGGTGAAGAGAGAACGGTTAAGATAATATTGCCATAGGGCAAAAGGGTAAGGTACGACACTCGTAACTACGGCTTTATGTACGAGAAACCGTGTGAATAAGTACCGCGGATCCTGTGATGAGATGCCCGAAGAAACACGAGGCTTGAGCTCGCTCTGAAACAAGGCAGGAATAAATATTCCTCCTGACAAAGGGCAAAGATGAGAAGGGGTCATAAATGGGATGCCATTCAGGCATTTACAGAGGCAGCGGACTATTATGGGATATTCCAGACTGAACGGAAAAACCAGATACGCTGCCAGTTCTACCTTGATGTCTTGCAGGATCCGGAGAGGAAGCCCACAGCAGAGGAACTGAAGTTCCTTCCTGCCGCGGATATTCTAGTTCAAGGTTGGGTTCATCTGTTATGTGATGAAAGGCCGGAACGGCTTGGAGGAGATGCTTCCACTTTTCAGAACCGCCTCACGTCGTGGATCAACTCCATCCCTGGATCTTCAGACTCGGTCATGCCGGAATTTCCCATACCTGCAGACTCGACATCCGTCAAGGGCCACCCAAGGCTGCGCAAGCTACTTTTTTACACTCGAGCCGATGCCCAGTGTTTTATAGAACTCTGGAATACGCACTGTCACTCAATGGCAGACGACGATGTTGCCGATATTCGGGCTGGCTGAGGTTGAGGTCCAGTACAACAAATTTGTCAAGGATAATATCAGCACCTTGGGCATCAGTGATGGTCAGCATAACCCTCATTCCGATAGAATATTCTCACAAATTGACTGATTCACGTCTAGCTAACTGCGGTCCTCAAATGGTTCTCTGACCAGAGCAGGGTCAGTATATCTACAGCAGGGAGTATCACACAGTACAAACAGCATTACTATATATGTTATTTTGTACATTCATAGCTTCTGATCACGACCGACGGACGGGCTATTCGTAGTCTGAGCACTGTCCTGGCTGAGACGTGGCTTTCCCGGAAATGGTTTGAGCGCCATGGAATCCATATACGAAGGTAATTCGCTTCCCCTTCGTTTTCCTTTCGGATATCTCCATCTCCAAAACAACAGCGCCATTCCCAATAGCACCACAGCTCCACCAATCGCGCCTACTATGATCGCTACATTATTTGGCTTGCTTTTCGTAGTGATAGCTGGCATGTCGGCCAAAGACGAAAAAGAAGGAGTGTAGAGGATGTAATCGACGACCAGTGTCTGGTTGACACATTTCGAGAGTTCGACGGTGACGGTATGCTGACCAACGTCGAGATCTCCAGTCGCGAACAAAGGGAAATGAGGCTGCCAGTGAGGTTCACTGTTTGGATCGCCGGTAAATGTTTGAGTTGAAGAATGCCCGTCGTCGATAGTGGTCGTCAGATCAAAGCTGCCTGGTTGGTCTCGTAGAAAGACGCCAAAAATGGTCATGTTGGTCCCTATAAAACGGTTGGTCATCGAAATGAATCAACGCAGGCGCGTACCAGAGTAAGTAAAAGTGAGCTTGGAACCAGGAGTCGACGTATGATGAAGCGTGGAGAGGAATGTTTCTTCGAATTCCTCATTGCTTGTCACCGGTGTCGTCTCCCAATTTCTTCCATATTGGATCGCGGGATATGCATCATCAGCTGCCAAAGTTTTCCCGACCAAGCTCGTTGATTCGCCCGGCAGCACCACCAGATAGTCGATCGATGTAATGGTTAGGTTATTTGTTGTTATATTCATGGTGTGGCTGCCTTCATGGAGTAGCGGAGACTGATACCAGGTTGACATCACGAAGCTCGACTTTATCGTGGCGGCCAGAGTCGGACCGACATCATCAATTGTGACACTGAGATTTGGTCCAAATGAGACTCCGACAAAAGAGATCGAGGTTCCTGTGCAAAGGTTGATTAGGACTACAAGCAATGTATACAGATGGTCTCAAGTTTTACCTTCGAACTGAACCTCGCAGCTACCATAAAACGCGGTGCTGGTCCCGCCGTAGAATAGGGGATGTTGGTCGACTAAGCCTGACAACAAAGATGAAGACAAAGGTACCTGTTATGCAAGACGAACCAACCTGTGCCAGCAAATTTCACTGCTTCACTGCTATCGTCGATGATGTAATAGATCTGGGAAGACATTTGTCCGGAGAGAGAGGGGCGCTCTAATCTAACAAGAGCAGTGATCTTATAGGTTCGTTGAACTTGAAGGTCGGGTTCCACCGGGAGAGATGTATCTTACTGGAACACCCGAGGCTAGTGGGATGATCCAAAAGCTGTAGAACAAACTTTATGATATCGCAATGTCAGCCCCGTATTCAACGGTAAAAAGCTGGAGAAATAGCATACATTGATCTAACCGAAACCGATAGCATTCTCGTCTTTGTACCGGTCCGATTTACCGTGCAAGGCCAGAACCTGGGTCGGACGGAAGCGTGAAGGTTGGGTAAGATAGCCCTAATAAGTACTGGGACCATAGCGAGTCCTTGAAGCGGACCATCACAAGAAGCACATAAAGAGCTAAAACCGGTATTAAAAATAGATTGTATACAGAAGGAAAACCTACCAGCGAGCCAAGAGCCGTTTATCGGATTTCATTTGATTCCAGAAACACCAAGATCGAACGAAAGCTTTATGAAGACAAACTGCAACACTTGAGGTAGGTTATCCTGATATCGAATGCGGTTCAGCTCTTCAGCAAGTCAAGAGACAAGGATTTGGAAGAAGAAAACATGGATAATATAGTCGAAGAATATCTGCAGCGAATGTTCAGGCTTCTGAATGAAAGAGATGAAAAGGACGCACAAGGTTAGCTACCGAATCAGACAAGCAGCACGAGAACCAAAAGGACCTGTAACATGACGTGTTGTTTGATCCTTCCGTTCAACCGCTGAACTTTTCCAGTTGGTAGAGTCGAGAATTGAGCTGCAGCATGTGCTGGTCGCGGCCGGAGTTTCCATCCCTGAACCGCAGTGGCAGATTCGAATCAACGGTGAAATGACCGTTTGCAGAATGTCTGGTACGAGATAGAACCAGGACCCACGCCGAATACTGTTGGCCTGTGATGGATCCTCCGACGTTCCGTACGTGACATTCTAGAGAACCTGATATCTGTTAAGGTTCGTCAGTTCTTCTTCACCAAAAAAACAAGTCGACGACCTTCCAGCGCAAAGAAGGAACCAGTTATGCCGCCCCAGCCTTGAACCTCATTTATAGATGTCGTGCAATGGAACAGACGTTCCTGGTATAATGACGACGAGATGTGAAGGAAGAGACACAAGAGGATTTGACGCTACTGAGCAGGATGCGCTGGCGAGCATTGACAGCAATGACCTGAAGAACATCCTGAAGGATGAGGTTAACGATCAGCATAATGCACTGTTGTAAAGATAGACTGACTAGGTTCCGCAAGTCGAACTGGCAATTCCAGTTAATTATCTTCCATAGCTGTTATACAACCCCCCTTGATTTCATCACACGAAACGTCGACGTCCTTATCAGCTGACGGCTTTGGGTGCTGCAGGTGGTGCAATGCTGCGAAGCTATAGATAGACAATTTGAGGTTCACAATCATCGAGACCGCCGATTTGAGCCTGGACATGGAAAAAAGCTGTCGATGCCGTTAGAAATGGACTGGGTTGGAAAGGCAAGACCCACTAAAAAGGTCGTCTCCCAGATCTCAGTCTAGACCGGCCGGACAATCGTCATGCAACTAAGGTTCCTGTTGTACTCTCGATATCATTGTAATCGTCTTGCAGCGTCACCTCATCATCATCTGGAACAAAAGCAGTCAGGACCGATATATCGAGTGCGATTTTGACGACAGACCTGCTATGAGCTCGCGTATCCGCTCATCCGTTGACAGTCCGAGATTCTCTTGATTGAGATCACCATTGAATTTCGAACCTCGAACCAGTACAGAGACCCATTGGTCCCGCTCGGCATCGCTCTGGGCACAGAGCACATGTCGCTTGGGTTTACGGCCAACTGCCTCAACGATGGTAAACGCATGTCGATAATCTGTGTTGGCAACCACCACCACTTGTCGTGAAAACCGGGCGCCAGTGATTATGATACCGCCAAGGCTTGAGCCACTGATCTTGCAAAAAAAGTCAGATTTCGGACACAGTCGATATAAAGAGGCTATTCACAGCGTCATATTCCTCGAGAATACATGGTGAATCAGGCACTGGTGGTGTAAGGACGAAATAGCGAGATTTCCAACCACCAAAGGTGCTTTTCTTCGTCAAGTATCCTTGCTTGTTTCGTCGAGGAGAATTAGAAATACTGAATGGGACAATGTCGGTCGTAAGGAACTGGATAATGAGATGGTCGTCCTTGAGAGCGCGATTGAGCAGAACGCCGCGGAGCCATAGCAACAGGGCGACCTGTAGAAATCAGCTCACAAGCTCACTGGAAAAGAATCTCATACATACCTGCTTCCCATCGAGCACAGCTGGTGAACAGTCCTTCCAGAGCTTCTCCTTGGCTAAAGGCACAATATCCGGGTCATGTTGAATATTCTTGTCCAGGGCCTGGAACTCAGAATACGTCCTCTCGACCCGCCAGCCATCCTTCCCAATTCCTGGAAAGACATAGAACCTGAATTTCATGAATTCTCGACCGCTAGAAGGATCTCTTGCAAACGCGTGCGCAATGTCGCGGATTTCGGTGTGGAAAAGGTCGTTGCATGAAAGGCTCATGGTCAGCGGGAGGAAGGAAAGAAGAATATCTCCGGCAGCGATTCAGCCGCTGCTATTGCGCCGAAAGATGGGGAATGGCATGGGAAGCTGTTGAAGCTGTAGAGAGAATTCTTTTGGGGCGGCGGTCAATCGTAAGCCTTGACAGATTCTGACGTCATAGAGGTCACAATTTCTTTGCATGTTTGTACATAGAATTCATGGCACAAAGATGTCTATATTCAACTACTAATATAAGTATATCTAGTCGCCCGAGGCGGATTAATGGTTAACTGAAGCCCAGTTGCCTGAAGAGCCTGTACCCGTGAAGATTGCGAAGCGTCTGGTTGACATCCAATATCTAGCCTGACTTTGACCAGCTCTGAGTATTTCACCTCAGAAGGTGCAAGACGCGACTCGAGCATCTGAAGTGACGCTGTGAGCATATCGTCTTCACATCCTAACACGAGACGAGTCAATTTCGGGACGAGAACCGAATTTGCACCAGGGATTATCGTGAGAAGGGGTACAATGTCTTTGCTGTAGCTGACCACCAGTCGTGTGATGGCTGGAGAGCTGGAAAGAAAAGTCGACATGGAGGTTTGGCTGAAAATTATGTTTGTGAGGCGTAATTCTGTTAACGAACAGCCAGAGCGCCGGACGAGCGAGGTCATAGCAGTGTCAGACGGATCACCCATAGGAGCCCGAAGATCCAGGGTCTCCAAAGCAGGGGTCGTAAGCTTGTTGAGAATGCTCGCAATGATGTCTGGATCCTCAGCCCAGGCGGCCCCGATGTGCAAGGTTCTAAGCTTCGAGAAGCTCATGGCCCGCATTTGCTGGGTAGAATGTCTATGGACTGTATAGAGCCGTAAAATGGTCAAGTTTTGGCACAATGCGAGCGATTCGAGGGACATAGGGCTTGTCCCTCTCACTGTCAAGCTTGAGATTGTCGTCCATGGCAAGATCATAGCGGGATAATCATCCATACAGTCATCTATCAGCTCGACCTTTCGCAGCAATGGTGCCAATTCAAAGAAGTCCAATGCGGCTGGAATATCTACCTCGGCCGGGAAAACTCTGAGAGAGAGCTCCCTGAGAGAGTCGAGACGACCTTTGACTGGCTGCAAAAGTGGCATCCCGTCGTACATTGTTTCCAATTTCAGGGTTTGCCAGCGACGACTCGAGGATATGAGGTTTTCAAGGCTGCTGGGGTTATAGCCATGTCCGATTTTGATATCGAGCAGCGCTGCAGTCGACCGATTGAACCTTGAACGATTGACCATTGAAGCGATCATAGCCCCGCTGACCTTCGCATGGTCAAGAACAATGGTAGTCCAAAGCTCGGGAAATGTGATTGAGATTTGTCGCCATTGTTGGGAGACAAAGGAGAGGTTATGAGGCGACCTTTTAATACCAGGACATGCTGGAACTTGACTCTTTGTGCAATGTCTGAAGATCTCTCTCAGCAATTCGGTGGGAAGAGCTCGTATCGGGTGCAAAATGGCTTTGTTCTTCCGCAGACCTTCCTCGGCAAGCCGTTGACGAGATTCCAGCGCCTGCATCGTCCTTTTGAGCAAGGCTATCTGGGCCTGGAGAGCCTGGATCTCTCTCTGGCGAACGTCAACGTCAGCTTGAATAGCCGCAATATCCCCTGAATTTGCAGGCTTGTTGGTGCGAGAATCAGGGAATTCGCTGGCCGAGGGTACTGGAACATTGTCGAGATATGAGTTTCCACAGTTTCCGCACCAGAGCAACGAAGGTGATGTGTCTGAATCCATGATTTCGGCGGCGAGGTAGGAGTCCAAGCGACTCTATGTGCTGATTTTACGCGTCAGTGGCTCTGAAGAGGTGAGAAAGGCTAATGGTACCTTGCCTGGTGATACGCTGCGTGAAACGAAGGCTTGCGCTGAACTGGGAATTCTGGAAACCGCGTCAGAGCCAACGATTATCGGAATAAACAGTTACGAACAGGTTCTCTGACGGCTAGGACGCGAAAAGAAAGCTGCTGATCGCGGTCGGACAATAAAGGTGAGACAAGAGGCGACAAACAGGCGTGACAGATGAAACGAAACTAGCCGATTGATTTCTTCGCCAACCACCATGACCACCGGCAAACCATATTCTCCGTGGGTTATAAGGCTATTTTCCTTGACAATACCACCCTCAGAAGCTCTCGAATTCAATGCCAAAGCCTGTCAGAGCCACCACTTTTCCGACGTGGTCCTTGCATAAAGGTCGAGCGACTTTTTGATCACTGTTACCCAGTCATCAGCAATGACAGCCGAGCCAGTCGGTCTGCAACCTCTACTGCCCAGGTTATGGCTGACGATACCGCAGAGGTATGTTTTGCTTGGCTTCAGCAGCACTGCCTGAAGGTTAACAATTCTCCCTCAGCTTTGGGGATCTTTCTCCTGGTCCGGACGCTATAACGTTCTGGGTCAACTCCGTATCAGCCATTCATTCGGTGTTTGGCTGTTCAGCATTATCACCTTTCCCTGCTGGCGAATTCGTGAGGAGCGAGGAAATAACAGCGATTCTGCAAGCTTGGCATAGGTCGAGCTCTGCAAAAAGCCTGAAGGATTCCTCTTTATGCAGACCATCTTACAAAGACCTCTTTGTCGTGCAGAACGTTGTTCTGTTTGTCTCCAAAGAGAGGATGCACCACCCGGTCGTTTTATCCTGCTGATTCGTTCGGTGAGCCTTCTCAAAACGCAGGCAACTTCCATGCTGATGCGGAATTACAATAGGTATCGTCTCAGCTGGAGGCAGATACTGTTCGCAGCCGTCCACGTCCATTATCGATGATAATGTCAGACATTGTGCTATCGTTGATTGATGAAACCTTTACTGTGAGCCTTCATTGATTCTGATTTCTGATTTCTTGGCGCTGATGCTTGTTTAGCTGGATTGTCGATGCGGAAGACATTTGCGAAGGAACAGCAGAAGCTGGATTGGTTACCGAGACGTTGGGATGAGGGATTCTCGCCGGTGCGCTGACTTTCTTTGCTACCCGTGCCAGACTGATAGACGTTGAAGCTATCCTAATGTCGGTTCGACGGTGTCCTTCAGGCTCACGGTCAACATTCATCGAAAATCTCCGATTCCCCAAGCCCGACCCTTCTTCAGGCCCCAATTTCAACATGCTCGATGCTTTTGAACCATTGAGAATGTCGGATTCCCAAACCTTGCGCTCCTCCAACCAGTGTCGCCACTATTCCCAAAGAGTTCGCTCGACTCGGTGGCCTCGACAAATGGGAGACCTATTGCTTCTCAACCCCAAACCGAGCCGCCGATATCCATTCAATCATTCAATCAAGCAGGACAGACCACTTTTTCGACACTTCCCCATTCTTCACCTAGCTTGATCTTCAATTATATTCAACCCTCGTTCATCTCGGCAGCAATAAGCAAGCTAGCCTTTGGGCTAAGCCCGCCCCATTCCAAGATCTTGCGAAGATGAATCGTTGGGGATTATGAAACAGGTAAGATCTGGTTCCCGACGACGGTTGTGCTATTGTCGTATATCCGTGACCAAACTGTACTGTAAGCTCAACTGCTTTCTCCTCTCTGTTTTCATGACGCTGATACTCGGTTTAGTTGGAATCTCGACGCTGAAGGCGAAGCTGATGCGAATACGAGGGCGGACATGGTTGACGAGACGTTGGATGAGAGAATTCTTGCTGGTGCGTTTGGTTTCCTCGTCACCGTGCTGTACCCGAAAATGCACTAGAAATTTGCACTGTCGGTTTGAAAACATCGTGTACAAATCGAAAGCCCATATTATCATGTCTCGACTTTACCTGTTCAACGCGCGCGCTGCCGCTTGTCGACCCCTTCGGCCTATCAGGTTATTCAGCAAAATGCGCTCCTCCAATGAGTACTGAAGCTGGAAGGGACGAACAACATCAGAAGTCCATGGTTCAAGAAGCAGACAGGATAGACCATTTTCACGACAAATGGGTCTTCCGATTCTTTACCTGTCGACGGCCACCAAAAGGACCCTTTCACCTTGGCCTTTTATTTTATCCGACCCTCGTTCATCTCCACCGAAATCTCTAGCGGAGGTCAGTCACTCTGGAACTTCATGATGTAGAATGGCCATGAGTCATCATCTATGCAGCCTAGAACGTGGAACATACAATGAAAAGTGCTTCGGCAGCAGAAAAAGCCCTTGTAGAGGTCTAAGAGAGGGATCTGTGGCGTCAAAAGAGATGCCGGAAAGACAGTGCCAGCCTGGTGAAATTGGGAAGAGAATAACGCCTTCCGGAAAGTTTCCGGATCACTATGCAGCCTGTCGCCTTTCGCGTTCAGTCAAGTGCCCGGATCAATCCACGCCGACGGATAGCGAGGGATAACGAGAGGCGCTTTGATTACACATTCAGCGCCTTCCAGCGCATCCGCGCATCACCACACCCGAATCCCGACTCGGAATCATTGGTCCAAGTATGCAGAGGACTGATATTCAGACTTACCTCCAGGCAGTGTAAGAATATACATTGATTGTACCCGCAACGAGTTTTTGCCCACTGGAGAACGATTAATCCAAGCGACGATTTCGCCCAGGAGACGCTGGAGGATACCTTCACGCTGTTGAGTGGCATCGCAAAACTGGTGTGGTTCAAGATTAAAACGATCAAGGCCGATCATGAAGAAAATTTTGAAATTCGTTGCAAATGCGAACAGAGATAGCTGTAAACGAGACGGAGGTTCACATTTTTCAGAAATATATTTCACATATCATACAAGCTTGACTCTGAACTGAAACTACTTGGCAGCTGGAGTAACAACTGGCTGAAGCGGAAGACGATCGAATGTCCCAGTAGATGCCATGAGAAAGCAATCTTCTTCTCCAGTTCCGACCATGTTATGAGGGAATCCAATATCGAAGGGTGTAGCTGTTTCAATCCGTTTCATCTGGTCCAGAGAAAGGGATATATCGAGAGCCTCGAGATTGGCGAGTAGATGCTCGACTTTGCGACCGCCAATGATGGGGAAGACATAAGGCGTCCGATGCATCACGTAGGCAATGGCCTGCAAGGAAGGGTTAGATAGAACAATCATGAGGAAAACAGGACATACAACAGCGGTAATATGCTCCGCGCCGACTTCTGCTGCAACCTCTTCGAGCACCTTGCAAACTTTCTTTTGCGCATCTGTCCGCTCCCAGTCAGATCCCCCTAACACGCGGCCCTTCTCGCCAGACTCTTTTCGACGCTGCTCTTCCTCGTCTGTTCGGATCTTCCCAGCTGCCAAGACAGACCATGGGGCGAGAGCAAGCCCTGGAATCCTTTAGTCAAGCTCGTGGACGACATATATGAATTGTTCACCTTCAGAACGAGCCATTGGGATAATGTCACGCTCAAAATCGCGCTCCATGACATTCCACTTCCCTTGATAAATGCAAAAGGGAGTCCTTCCGTGATCACGAGCATATTGGTTGGCTTTGGAGACGACCCAGGCTGGAGTGTCAGATATTCCCTGGAAAAAGGTTAGAAGGAGTCGAGTGACACAGGCGATAGAAGCTTACCAGGTATAGAACCTTGCCTTGAGTGACAAGGGTATGAAGTCCATTCATGATTTCCTCTGAAAAACACGTCAGTATGAGCAAGATTGAGGCTGACGCTGCTGACCGACACTGGTCGTGTAATCCCACCAGTGAACCTGGGAGAAAACGTGAGCGAGAACAACAAAAGGAAGCAAGGACGACATACGTATAAGATGTCGATATAAGTGGTCCTCAGTTTCTTCAAACTGGCTTCAACGCTGAGATGCATCGATTTCACGTTGTTTCCGGCATAAATTGACTTGACGGGAATGGATGATTTGCCACGTTGGTAGCCTGTGGAGTACTATAGAATGGATCAGAGTCAGAATACGAAGTCGGCTGTCTTTTCGCACCTTTGTAGCAAGTACCAGCTGGTCTCTGACCCCCCGAGCTTCTGCCCATTCTCCAACAAACTCTTCCGAGCTACCATCCTGACTGAGAAGGAATCAATAAACAACGAGAGGAGGCTTCGCAAAAGGACTGACTAGTTGTTCGCCGTATCGATGAAATTGCCCTGATAATGATCAATCGTCTGATACGGTGAGCAGTTGATATAACTCACCCCAGCTTCGAAGAATGCATCCATTAGCTTGAAAGAGCTATCCTTATCCATCGAACCCATGCCGAATTCAGCCCATTTGTCTCCTATGCTCATTGCACCCAATGCTAGAGGAGAAACGCGAACAGCAGCTGAAGGCGACAGTACGCGATAGCGTCCGAGTTTGCTCTTTGGTGGCGGGGGAAGAGCGAAGAGCGACATATTGTCTTGTAGTAGCGGCGTGGGCGAGCTGAAAGAATCCGAGGGCTTTTATGAGAATTCTTGCTAATAAACCGCATGACGGAAATTCCAACTGCAATGACCTGCAGAAGCGTTGATTCTGTCTGTCAAGCCATGAGTATCCTTGGCCATGAATAGTAAAATTAGATCGCACCGTGAGGATCCAACCGGATAAATATAACGATGACCTCAAAATCTGGTCACCCGTTCAGCCACCCAATGCATCCTGCGAATTCTAGGGTCGAGAATTTGTCGAGAAGCCACGGCTCTGGATCGGCTGGTTCATCCATGACGAGGCGTTGATCAGAATCTGCTGAGACGGGACGTCTAACGGTTCAAGGCGCATTTCTCCTGAGCCAGTGAGGGATACCGACGAATCAGCAATGATGAGAGAAGAGAGGTGATGAATCCAGAATTCGCAGAACAACAGAATCTAGATAATCAAAAAAGTAAATATGTCATTTACGCAAAACAGTGAAAGGACGACCTACCAGAGCGCATATTTAACCTGGAATAGTGTATAGAAAATGTCTGCTTTCTGTCTTGTCCAGGGAATGACGCTTCTGCGATTCGTCGTCGAGGGTCGAGGTCAAAAAAGGGGTACGTCACGTCACGTTTTAAGTTGCGCTGATTCTGAGATGCGTCTTTTTCGCCGAATCCCACGCACCTTATATATTCTGCGAGGCACCTGACCTGGAAAAGGGTGACATTTTCGAAACAACCATATACAAATCTATATAATATACCTGGGCCGTCGGCCGGAAAGGAGCTATAAAATAAAAAAAAGATTCTAAGTCCATAATGTATTGACATGGCCAGCTGGGAGATGACGATGGTCATGACTCGGTTTTCTTGTCAATGTCTTGGTCGTCGATAGACGATGCTGAGGAGGTTGAACCAGCCTCAGAGAAGAGAGAAGTAGTGGAGGAAGAGCTTGGCAAGCTAGAGGCTGGGGAAGAGGCTGAGCTCGATGACATGGTATTAGGAATAGTGAGAAGCGGAAGAATGTGGTGATGGGGGCGACGACGGCTTCGGGCAAAGTGACAGACTGATGATATGTCTCCGTCATCATCAAGCTCAATGACCTCTTGTTGGCCAGGTCGAGCGCTCGGAAATCCCATCAAACTGTCGAAGGAGGCTCTGGGTCTTGGCGGTGACACTGGAGCAAGAGAAGATGTCAGGGGAAATGTGGGTGGCACATAAGGTCTAGAATGCGAAGGAAATAGAGTAAATGGTCTTGCTGGAGGTACAGATAATGATAGAGAATGTGATGAGCCATGCTGAAATGGTCTCGAGGATCCAGGCATAGCAGAGGTAGGCTGGCAAAATACTGAACCGAAGCTGCTGCAGGTCTCAGGGATAAAAGACTGTTCCATGAAGGTCAAGGGAGATGGATTGCTGATTATTCCATTAGGCGGGTCCGGATTTCGTGCAGTGTAATAAGCGGTTGCCAGAGGGAACAGATTGTCGAGAGACGGTGCTTCAAAGGCGACAGGCTGGGACATTTTAGGACAAGAGAAGGGAAAAGCAGGGATCCTATAAGCAAAGCAAAAGCAAGTAGTAGCAGACGAAGAGGCGACGAGTCGAAGGTCGTCAACGAAAAAGGAAGCGGTCACGAGTGATGTGGCCGGCGCCGAACAATTCAGAGTCACCCCGGGTGACCCCCGGAATTTAATGGTCACATAGGAGCACAGAAATCGATCACGTGCATGCCCTTCCAGATAAGGTGCGTGGGATTCGGCGAAAAGTCAAGACTGCTGATTCTACCTAATCCAATCCCTGGGGCTGGACGTGCTCCCTTCAGTAAGGCTTCATTGGTTTGATCACTGTTCATTCATTCATATCTCAGCCGAGCAATATTTCATTTGCCACAACGACAGATTCTTCAGAACTGAAATGTAGCCAGTACCATTGCCTCCAGGATATAAAGCCATCCTCGACCGTCAAATCTCAATTTGCAGTTACAAATGCACCTCCAGCAGCAGAAGACTACTTATATCGAAGCCAAGATCCAAATTTGTGAGGAATCTGAGGATGAGGTTTGGATGAGGTTCAAACTCTTCAAAACCACAATCGACCGTCTTCAAGGAGCTCTAGATGTCTTGCAAACTCAAAAGGTCAAGGCTTTACAGGCTCTGTATGACCATAAAGCCATTTTCCATCCCATTTGTTGAGTTCCTCCTGAATCCTGCGGATGATCTTTGCTTATGCAGCAGCTTTGGAGTCCGGCGCGAAGGACATAGCGTCCTGGCGCTATTTCAATCCGAATTCTCCTTGGAATCTCACTGGTATCTGTCGGAAACGGCGGGACATTGCCATTTACTTCCCGCAGCTCTGGACTATGATGACGATTTTCATCCCCACGATAGAAATGACCGAGCGTTGTCCTGGGTGGCATATTAGCTTCTATGTCGACACGAGAGCACCTTGATTCTCTAGAATAAGTGCATATCCAATTCTTCAACGACGCCGAGTCCGCGCTCACCATGTTCGAAGTTACACCTGTCACCAATGTCACAAGAAATCGAGATACATTATCCAGATTCACGGCGCGACAGGTTGGCTCAGTTTCCTTGGGGGACGATCACTAAATATACAGTATCCTCGACCAACGGCTTTGTGCGCCTCGATCACCTTCCTTTATGTCTAAATCTCACCGATCTTCGTTTACATTTGTCGTTCACCCGAGAGACCACCTCACAAATGCCACCAGCTAGCACGTGCTAAAGCTCAACCATCTTTCTGTCATGGCCAAAGAACCTGGAAACATTGCAGCTCTTCTTACAAAGCTGACATTGTGAGCTCTTTGCGCCTCGTCGATTCCCGAGAATGGGATCAAGCTGACCAAATCTCACTCGGTTCCCTGCATCAGGAAAATCCCAAATGGGTTGCTACTGAGGGCCACTTGCGGCTCATGGTAATTTCTAGTAATTAGCACTCGTCACCCATCATTACACATTTCTGTGTTTCCCTGTGATTATCGACGGGGGGTCAAATTTTACTCATAATTACTGCTTGTTACTGACCGTCAGCTCAAGTTACAATGGACAGGCGCTCACTCACGGTTGTATCTGTCCATTTACTCATGACCTATACAGCCTTATTTCACTTCGTTTGGGTGAAACCACAATAGATGACATTAAAAACTTTGGGCGGGCACAATGTAGAATATGGGAAATAGTCCATAAAGAGACAAAAAAGACTGCGCAAGTTGAACTACCCCTCCATATTTGCCAGGTCGAAGACCAGGGACGTGTTGTCATCACATTGAGGACCCGAGCTAGAGATTTACGAGTCAGACAGGGAAGCAGGCAAGGTAATCAACATACAGCGCTTTGCGGGATAAGTCAGACATCAGGATATGGTACTTTTTGGTCTTCTTGGTGCCAGTCGGGGGGTTTGGATACCCTTGAGCATGTTGACCCACAGGAAAGCTTGACCCGGAGAAGCCTGTGATAGCGTGACACGCTAATAACAAGTCAATGATGGTATATAAGATCTGGTGCAAGCGGCATACCAGTACAATAGAAAACATAACAAGCACCAAGTTGGAAGGAGCATCACGGTCTTGCCCTGGAAAAGGTCAGCAGGGAACGGAGACCAGAAAAGAGATGACGGACAGAAGCATGACCACAGGTGACGGTCAAAAAAGCTTCACATCTGAAGACAACATCAGATAAATATAATGACTGCAGAGATGCATACCGGTCAGAGGAAGGCACAGAACTGCACCAGGAAGTAACTGCTGGTGATGCTATGAACAAAAAAGGGTGAATGAGAGGTAGAATTCTGAATTATCCGATACTGACCTAGCGGGGACAGATGAGGTTGACTACAGCAGAGTCGGATTCAGCACGTGCAGAGGATGAAAGGAGAGATTTTGACAGGCCATGAACAGACCTCACGGTGCTGACGACGAGAAACCATGAGCGAGAGACATGAAAGGGGGGGAAGGAAGGGTCATGTATTTTTGATGGCGCCATTTTCTTTTTGAACAACGGTCGCGTGATCTTTTGATGGCGCTGAGTCATGAATCTATGAAATTGCTGTCAAGTCCATCTTCACCGCTTCAAGGCTTTCCCACCAGAGCAAAGGAGCAACATGGCATGGACCACTTCAGAAATGCCCTGAGGGGCTGGACTTATCGATATATATGCCTTTCAGATGACTTGTTCAAGAGTTGTTGGATGATGGCCTTACCCAAGCCTTACCCAACGCCACCAATGATTACCTGTAATTACTAGTTGTCAACATATTTGAGTCAGGATCCATTTCTGTGGATCCATTTGCTCAAATTGGTATTCAGAGCTTGAATTAGTATATATACTCATCTTTTGGATATTAGAAAGCACATTTTACTTTTCATTCTGGGACGAGAGTTGGGATGTGACGAGTTGGTGACGGGTCATGTGCTAAAAAAAGTCACCCGGGTTGACTCGGCGCCAACGCGGGTCTGAATTAACTGCCGTTACTTCTGTCTACCGCGGCCACTTGAAATTACCAGAATTACCAGAATTTACTCATAATATGTGGTAGGCTACCAATTTGGGTTTTTCCTGATGTGGTGGACAGATCTTGATGCTCTGTGAAACGCCCGGAACTCGATTCTGTACAGCAGTGCGATGCTTCCCTCTTCAAATTCTTCTCCAACACATCCAGCATCGAACATCTCATTCTGGTTATTGTGATACAGAAACCATCGTTGATTCGTTCAAGGCTTCTGTTCCTCGGTGTTTCTTCAACCTTGCTTCCAAACCTCACAGCGTTGACCGTAATGTTGCGCTTTGAAATCGGGATAAATGAAATATTGGAAACGTTGGAATCCCGCTTGCCACCGGATGGGCCAAGTCAGGCTTTCCTTGCCGCGTCGGCAAGAAGGAGGTATTCGCTCGTATCAATTCTCTGGAAAAAGCCGGATTTTCGATAATATTGGATGGGGTCTCAATTTTCGCCTTCTTGCTCTTCTTCGATGGTCCGATAACTGTTATACTATGTATTTCAAGCACTGCGCTAAGCAGTGTTTCTGATGTGTCCGAGCACAGTAACTAGAACTATAAATGCAATCCATTGCTTGTCCAAACTGTTCTGGAGTCTAGCTCCACTTTTCGTACTTCCCCTGCTCGTACTCCCGTCCTGCTCTCCCAGAGCGAATCCTATGTGTCCATTCGATGTTGCAAGAACACTTTGATCGACTGTAGCCGTATTCTCTGTCTTCGTGAGGACCGTGGTGGGGAACGTGACTGCAGTTCCCTCATCGGATTCTCCAAGTGCTGTATCACTCAGGAATACCAGGGCGAATCCTGGAGCAGGGACAGTGACGATACAGGTACCACTGTTGCAGCTGACGGTCTGAACATCCTCAGTTCCCTGCAATCGACCATCCGACTCAAAGACTCCTCCAAATGTCTGACTTTTCAGCTAGGAATCAATCAATAGAGGTGGAAAAATGTACCTGTCCAGCCCAGGTAAAGTTGTACTTGGTCGAAACAGAGGCTGCTGCGAGATACCTATATAGTACGATGATTCATTCCATTGATCCCGTCTTGAAAGAGGCACGTACTTTACTTTGACTTGAGCAAGCGGTGTACCACCACTGACAGAAATGGATGCAGAATAAGTACTGGCGCCACTGGGATCGTCGATGTAATTAAATAGTGCCACTCGTGCTGGTACGCCATTCTCGTATATTGCATAAGCAGGTGTAAAAATACTGCCGCTGTTCGCATTCAGGTCGAGGATCTGAGAGGAATTAGTCGGTCCCATGGCCTCAGCCATGATCAAAATTGCATAGTAAATCGGGCCGATGCTCCAGCTGTGAAACGACGATTGATTTGTCGGGGGAGCTGTACGAAGCTCAGTACCTTCAACGTAGATTATTCTCGTACGTACGCGTGAAAGGCTAGTAAGACTCTTGAGTCTATGAATTATCAATCGAAAATCAAGACCTCACGTTGTAGAAAGCCGCAAGACCGCCAATGTGCATCATCGCACCGGAAAAGTTGCTGTAAGCCAGTTGCATTCCGTAGTCCAGGCCCCATCTGTCAGGTTAATCAAGGCAAATCACGGATCTGAACCGGGAATAGATACATACAGCGCAGCTCCGAAAGAATCGCTGATCCCAGGGAAGCCGCCGCAAGATGCTGTGTTGGTTTCCAGCATAATATAGGGCTTGTTGTTCGGAATCGCAATTTGGTTTGGAGTGTTGATAAATGGGGCAATGACACTTTTTCCCGCATTATGGTTTAGGTCTACATCATGCATCAGTATCAATCGGCGAGGATTAAGCGACCAGCTCACAGTTCTCAAACAAGTCCTGGGGATCCCGAAGAGGGTTGGTGGGAGTTGGGAAGAACAGCGCACAATTATTATCTTGATAACTGCATCGAACCATCAGAACGGTACATTCGTCAGTCTTTGGACTCACTGTTCGACAGTCAAGTACGCGAGGCTGTCATCGAAATTCAGAAAGCCAGCGTCCCAAACGTCTTGCTCATTGAACGCGCCATTGCCGCTGATACTTGGTCCCATCAGCATCGTCTTGTTCAGGATAGCAGGGTCATTATTGACCGCAGTGATGAACTCTCCAAATTCCTACATAACAGCATGAATCAGCGAACATCACGGAAACAAAGAATAACCTCACTTGAACGTAGTTGGTTGCATTGTAATCCTGTAGAATCCTTCGGACTTCTCATAGAACCGATGTGAAACGAATACGTACCCCAGGTCTGGAGCGATTGCCAACGGGATACAAATCTGGCTCATTGCCAACCTGTAACCCTAATAAATAATCACCAAGGATGGCTTGTCCGTTCTCGACGATTTGCATTCGAAAGTCCGTATCGTTAAACGGTGCACCTGAAGGAATCATTAAACATCGAGACTCCAGACCGATCAACTTGAGACGTACCGAGAAACCAGCGTACATTGACGAGGTCTGAAATGTTCCTCATCAAGTACAGCAAATCCAAAGTGTAGATGAGAGACGGCGTGGAAGTCTTCAGAAGATCAGAAACAGCATGCATCCATTTATGCAGATCATACCGGATTTGATTCTCCAGGGCCCTTTGCCAATATCCGTCCATCTGGAAGGCTATCGACCAGTGCAGCTCCTTCCTGCGAGTTTCCTCCGACACGTATGATGATCCTTCCAGACCGCTTTTGCAGATTAGCCATGAGATTGAGAAAAGGAACTTGGATGAGCGTCCTTTAAACGCAGTCAATAAAAGAGACAGATGAACAAAAAGAAAGTTGAGTTTTACGAGTTTTTGCCCACTGGAGAACATGTTAGATAAATCATGGTGACTTGGAGAGGCGACTCACGGACTTGGTTAGCGACAGACATCTCTATCGAGAAACCGAGGAATCCAGCGGCTTGAGGTATAGACAAGCCTGTCGTTCCGCTATTTTGAAGCTGAATCGGGAATGATGTCGCTGGTGGATTGGTTGGAACCGATGGAGGTGCCAGCGTTGTAGTGTTATAGACCGCAGCTCCGGTAAATACAGCAGCACCACCGACGGATACAGTAGCAGTACCGAACGGGACTTGTCCAGGAGCATAATACACAGTAATATCGGCCGAGGACAGCCTGAAGAGAGCAAAAAGCCAGAGTAGAGGGGTAAAGGTCAAGGCCATGTTTTCGGAAACTGGCAGCAAGGAGCGTCCTTTAATATCCAAGTCATCCTATATTTAGAGAGAAAGTTTGAAAATAGCATGCAAGCGTAGTCTGTTATGAAACACGCCCATCAAACCGTAGTTCAGCCTTCGTCCAATTAGGAAATATAATTTGTCAGCTATTTGAGCACATGACCAGTCGCGTCTCTAACCAAGCTTCGTTGATTACCTTCTACGACGCGTCTATGGACGGAATCCACTACTCCTTTCAAAGGAATCAACCACAAAACAATCCAACATCAGTTCATAATCCTATAGACAGCAGCATCTTCTATTCTACACCACCAAATTCTGGTCTCCGTGACCAAAAGCTTGGTACGCAGCCTCTTTCAGACCAAACCTGCCCCATTCTTTCCTCAGAAAATGCTGCTGCAACCTCTTCGACATCGGTCTCACCTAGGAAACGTCCTCGCGAGCAAGCTGAGAACCACTTTCTCCCCTATAATCCTACGATTCTCCAACACCCGCCAAAAGAATGCGGCAGTCTCCCAAGTCTGAAAGCCAAAAGTTAGATATAACTCTGGCTGCTATTACCGGTGTTGACTGGACCTTCGGAGATTTTCTGTTCCAGCTCTTTCGATGGAAGGACAAGGACGGAAAAGTCCTTTCCCGGTCTCACTCGCTTGCGGCAACAGCCTGAGTGAAGAAGTTTTTAGCAGGTCAAACAACACATTTCCCTGGAGAAATTCTGGAAAGTTGGCTGACATGTCGAGACGGCCGCGTTGACGAATTCAAAGATGATGATGGCCTGGAAATGTACTCGACAGTGACGCCATTTACTCAGATCAAGCCGGTCCGACAATGTTTGACCTTTCTACTAATACTAGAGGCTGACTAGGGAGACTAATGCAAGCGAGGTCATTTTAGACCGATGCGAAGAAGATGCGAATGAACAAAATTAGAGTTGACTCGCAGGATTCATTTAACAATGCGAACCACTTTTATGTTGAACCTCGGTCATCTATTCAGCCAAGCGTCGAAGCCCAGAGTCGAGACTTTCCGATATTTTTAGGTCATGTTAAAGTTGGAATGCCAAATATAAACTGACTCTTACTCCGAAAATAGAGTTGGACGAGCAGCATGACGTCGGTTTCAAGTCGGCAGGATGCGCAGTCTGATCGTTCCTCTGGCAAATCTCTCTGGGTTTCATAGACTTGTCATCGACTGAGCCGGATACTACAGAATAAAAATTGGCAAGATCGGGGATAAGATCAGCGTCAAGACTCAACGCACACGGGCGGCACGTGAAATGAATTTGGTCATGTAACTGGGCCTAGAAGGTATTTTTGCACAAAAACGCTCCGCAGAGACCTGGCTTTTCCAAGCCGTACTTAACGGAGCGATAATCGCGAAATTTGGTCCTTATCTTGAGTTGATGAGAAAAGGGCACATGATACCCGTGCTCGAACTTCGACTTTCCGGAATCAAACATGCAACTGGAAAACTGCGGAATGCGGCATATGCCGCATTAGTCAGAGAACAAGAGTAAAAGACTGTATTAGTCAATGGTGCTTTTCACAAGACTCAGCCTGGTGACAGGAGCGTGAGGATGAGTCAGCGGGTGACACAGGAGGAGGGAAATAGGCACGCTGATGTCAAGGGCGGACAGAATGCTGCGCGCTACTAGGTAGCTTTTTTGACACAGGATGTCATAGAATATAGCTCCAGAATACCAGGTCTTGTTCTCTTTGTCCATGAGAGCTGCCAAGGTCTTTGCTAAAGTTGAAGAGTGAATTTTCATAGGGTGAAGTTCAGATTGCTGACATAAGTTTTGATCGACAAAACGATTCGACGAAATGATTGGTCGACAAAAACGGTTGCTCAACAAAACAATTGGCCAGACCATCAAACTTTTGGCCTAAGGTATCCTCTGCTTCTTGAATCAGGTTCACCATTGCAACAGACAAAGTTTAGCGGCCTGAGTAAACATTTCATTGTGTGCTACTTCTCTATCAAAGATCTCAAAGATGTGTAAGCATGCTTACGATGAAGTACTTACATACACGACAGACAATCACATGATTTAGTTCTTCTTATTCCTTACCGTCATCTGCTTACAGAATATACATGGTTCATATCTTGTCGAGGCTGAATTGTAGTGTTTCCTCGGTCTCTGAAGACCCAGGTTTCCACTTTTTTTAGATATTTCATCACGGCAAGCATGAGAAAACAGACAGAGAACAGAACGGTTGAGTAGAGAAGTCGAAAGAAATAGAAAGTGGAACAAACAGTAATAAAGAGACCGAAATGTGCAATAGAATTTAGAATCGCTAGACAAGAACAAAGGAACAGTTGACGGAGCAGAAAGAAGGACAACAGAAAAAGAACTGAATTGTAGAAAGCAAGGAACCGAATAGCGAACTGCCCCAGAATTCCCACCAAGAAGAAGCCAACAGCGACTGTGACGTGGCACCCCAGGGTTACTGTTCACCGTCAACGACAAAGCATCGGCACCAGCAGGACAAGCTGGATATTCAGACGACCACCTTCGCATACGCGGAAGAGGCCAGAATCGCCTTTCTCTTTGTATTCAATCAGTATCGCCGAACGAACTCGTTCGAATCCAAAATCTATTGCACCATAATCACCAGTGACCCAGTTTTGAATGTCCATTTCCTGATCCAACAAACACTCGAATTCTCAGATGACGTAGTCATCATACACGATCCCAGTCACAGCAGCGAACACTGGATTCACCGAGTACAGCAGTATCTGCGAGAAAGGAGCGACAGTTGAGAGAACAAGATGCCAAGGTAGAAATCGTTTAGAATCTAATGGACAGTGTTAAAAGAAAAATTATGCAGGGAAAAACTATACCATTCCATGGTAGAGGCTATCTGACAGACATTCCGCCGACTCCAGAACCAGATTCCAGACCTTCCAATACATCCTCCAGATTACCCAGTCTTATGCCGTTAATAGGGCACCTTTCAGTGGGGCTGTTGATGCAAATGGACTCTTCAAAACAGATCTATAAAGATCTATAACTAATAACCCAAATACACACTAACTCTCTTTTAACACCCTAAGTAATTCAGGCAGCTATTTAAGAAAGAGAAAGCCTTTCAACAAAGTGCTAAGGTTTCGATCGCGCACTACTGGTCTCTCGCAGACAGAAACTTAACTTAGTTCACTTGGATGGTGAACCTTGCATGGTTTTTGTAATGGTTTTAATTCGCAAGGAATATACAGGGATGATTGCAGGGCTACTGCTTCAATGGTTTGTCAGGCTACAACTTTGATGGGTGCAGGGCTACTGCTTCAATGGGTGTCAGGCTACAACTTCGATATGTCTTTTCAGATGAACACAATTTTATTGCACCTCAGAGCACCACGTCCTCGCATACACACTAGCACTATCACTGGGTTTGTACCTCGGATGACCACATCCTCACGTACCACAATAAAATGAGATAAAAAGTTCCACTCAGACTCTGCTTGTAGGCTGAGCTTTGTGGGGTACAATTCACTGGCTACTAAAGATACAAACATTCTAGTTTTATAGTACTTCTACATTATTCCAGAGTCCGCTGTGTTGATAATACAAGTCCCGTTTGGGACCTCGCCCTATGCAAGTCTTCCCGTTCAGGCTCGACTCAGTCATCTGCCAAGACTACGTTGTCCCTATCAGGCTCGCGGCTTTGTAGCTCTTCCTGATCAGGCCAATCTCTAGTCATCCTCATCCTAAACTGGCTACCTTGAGCAAAGCTGATTCATGGCTGATTCTAGGCTTTACTCCTGGTAGCGCATGGCTTTTCTCGTACTCGACTTTACTCGCATAGCACTGGCTCGAACCTGTATTGTAACAATTGTTCTTTGTTTTACCCGTGCTGAGCCCTCATATGAAACAGTGTCTTTGTACTGTCTGGTTTTCGCCAAGTTACTCAATCACATGTGGACATGTTGTTGTTTGTTGTTTGGCTACTTAGCTCTGCGCGTCCCATTGAGGTTCACTTCACAGAGTAAGTTACCGAGTTTCTCGAGCATCAAGTATTTATCCTATGTTTTGACCGAGTAGTGCAGCCTGCATACAGTCGGTTTACTAGTAGAGCTGCTGTGTTTGTTGTTACATTTCCCATTGAGTATTCAAGCAAAGCACCGTTCAAATGCTGTTGCTGGATCCTTCTAGGTGCTTGTTTCATGATCAGCACTGGTACTGGTACTCTTCTAGACAACTCGGAACTCCTCTCTAGGCAAATAGTGTCCCATTCATAATCAGGAAAGACAGTCATATGTACTAGATATGCCAAAAATACAGGGTGGAGCATTTCCAACCCTATTACCGTCAACTGGTTCGACAACAGAACAGGCCCATTCCAAACCCAAGAATCACAGAGGTCCAGGCAGACAGCCGAGGATCAACATTGCGTCCCAATACGGATCAAACAACTCGTCTTTCAAAGACGAAAAGCTGGGGAAGAAGCTCTTCACCATGGCCGCTAGAGGAGAGAAAGAAGCAGAATTGCATTTCCAAGCCGGAAAGTGTTGCGAGTTTACAGACAGAAAGATCACAGCAGAGCTCCTGCATGAATTTGCAAAGAAACAGGAGAACTTTTTCAAATACAAGGAGCTCAAGGACTCCGACGATGTCAAGGTCCAAACAAAACGATCATTCGCAGCCTTTGCAGCGAACCGAAAGGCAGATAAATACATCGACAATCACAAGCCCCGTCTTGCCAAGCTATCGTTCCCTGATTTCTTGAAGGAGATGTGGAAATATCTTTTGGAGAAGGATTGGTCGAAGACAGCACTGACAGAGCTGATGAATGTGAGAATGAAGAGTGGAGATTCCTTTGAGACGCATTCGAACGACATGGTCTATCGGAACAGGCTATTGGAGGGAACAGAACAGCACCAGGACAACGACAAGCTTCGCGTTATCATGACCTCTAGTCTTCCTTCTTTCTTGCACACACATGCTTTTGCCATTGTCGCAGTCAACTACGATTCCTGGGCGAACCAGCTTATGGAATGTATCAAGGGTGACTCAGATCTCAGCGTACACTTGGCAGCTGCTAGCGGTAATTTCATGGCCGCCGCTACCATCCAGAATGCGAACACTCGCGTCAAACATACTGAATCGCAGCAGACGTCAGGACTATTACCAGCATACCAGTCAGAACAGAACACCGAATACTTCACACAGAATCAGAACCAGAACCAGTTTTGAGCACCGCAGAATTTCCTTAACAACAATTTTACATTGAATCAGCTACTGAATCAGAACTTTCCCAATCATTACCAGTCCAACCAGAACATGAATTATTTCCCAGGAAACAATGGTCGAGGATGAGGTTATGGAGGAGATGGGCGCAGAGGAGGACTGCCAGACAGAGGTTACCAAGGAGCGCTGAATTGAGATCTTGGCCGAATGGAGGCAGCGTTGAATTACGATTGGCTGCTGACCCTGACAGAATCTGAGAGAAAAGTCATTTACGACCATTGCAGCTGTTATTCCTGCCGAAGATTTGACATTCCACCAGGTCATAGGGCAGCAAATTGTGACACTCCAGAGGAATTCAGGCCTCATGCAGCAGACTATGTCCCTTTGACAGACAAGGTGGCAATGCATCAGAAGATTGAAAATGTGATGGGACGAGCGAGAGGATATGGACCGGGCCCTGGAAATGGAGGACGACCAAACAATTTCTCACCAGCGGGGCCGCCTAATAAACAATCTCATCTGACAGTGTCAATTGTTTGAGCGAGACCCAATTACATTGCAGCAGAGGAGCCGTTTCAGGCACTGCAGTCAGATGGGAATTCAAGACAGAGACAGAACATGGCGACTCGACATGTGAATACGGTCGGTACCTCAAGATGAAACTCCGAGGGTCGGAGATGATCAGGACCATGGGCGCCATCAGCTAACTGGGGGAGCGATTCAGAGGATGGAAGATGCCCAAACGTTTTGATGCTGAGCGTGGTATTGGAGGACAATTTCAGCTCAGATGATAGCAATGATAGACAGGGATCAGATGTAGGGTTCACCAGGGGTAGAGGTAAAGGTCTGGAAGGCCCTACCTCTACCCCTACCTCCCAAACCTCTACCTTTGAGGAGGTATACCTCTACCCTACCTCTAGATTTGAGAGGTCTAAGGAGGTACAAGTTCCCACACTACAAAACACCAATTACATCTGTATTTTGCAAGTATTGATTATATCAATACCTTCAAATTATATTGAAATACAGTTTTATGGCTATTTCAACCTATTTAGTCAATGTAGAAGGTTAATTATATGACTAAGCTACTCTTGTACCTATATCCCCTGTAAATATTATCTTCAGAGTGCCATATTATGGCCTGTTTCACTAGCTAAAACTAGGTATCAGATTAGCTGTAAGGTATCATGCCTATAAGTAAGGTGTTTCATGATAAATATCAATGAAAAGAACTCAGTATCTAGTGTCTGCTATACCTCTGTACCTCCAGGGGTAGGGTAGAGGTTTCACAAAGGTCTGGAAGGGCTGACCTCTACCTCTACCTCTTGTACCCCTACTATGATACCTCCAGAGGTATACCTCTACCCCTGGTTAACCTTAATCAGACGAGAGAGACGAGTTGGAGAATGATGATGTGAGTTCTCCAGTCCATTGCGAACACCTTAGATGGTGGTGTCTGCTTGCAGGGCCAAAGTCAGAGGTGCCGATGACTGTTTGAGCTCTTATTGACGATGGCTCGTTTTTAGTGCTGATTCGCCCAGAACTTGTTGAAGAATCAGGACTCAAACGTAAGAGATTAGATGAGCCAGAATATGTTAGCGTAGCTTTTGATGGGGAAACCGCAAGTGCATCCCGAGTATTGTACGAATATATCAAAATTAATCCAGCGACAGTTAAAGCTGGTTGGATATCAAGAACAGTGAAAGCTGTGGTCACACCTGACTTGTGTGCACCTCTAATCTTGGGTTTATCTTTTTTGGTGCATAATCATATTGTCATAGATTACAGGGAGAGATCCACGACCGACAAGAAGAGAAATGTAACTTTTGAAACCAAGGATAAGGCGGTGGTGAGACTGGGACTGTTTGAAAAGAGAAAACGAAGGGAAGAGTTCAATAAACAGGTGGATTAGAGAGGTAAAGAAAGCAAAGAAGTGTCTGATGTCGGAATTGAAGGGGATATTGGCTGTTAGACAGAGATGCGTCAAGTTTGAAGATGTTAAAGATTGGAATCCAATTGCAGCAGTAAGAGAGAAAGTGGAGGGACTCACTCAATTGAAGGCTATGGCAGATACCAAGAAGAGATTGATGGAAGAGTTTCATTCAGTTTTTGAACCGACACCTCATACAGATAAGCTGCCCAGAGATGTGATGGCAAAGATCATGTTGAAGGACGCAGACAAAACCATTGCATCTAGATCTTATCAGTGTCCAAGAAAGTTCAGAGAAGCATGGCGCACACTGATTCAACAGCACCTGAACAGTGGAAAGATAAGACCATCTTGTTTGCCATACGCATCACCAGCCTTCATTATACCAAAGGCAGACCCGGCGGTGTTACCAAGATGGGTGAACGACTGTCGAGGGTTGGGTGGAAATACAGTCACAGATCAACATTCGCTGCCGAGAGTCAATGATATTTTGGCCAACTGTGGCAAAGGGGTGGTGTTTGGCAAAATGGACATGACGAATAGTTTCTTTCAGACACACATGGATCCGGGTTGGATACCTCTGACAGCGGTGTCAACGCTGTTTGGCTTGTATGAGTGGTGTGTGATGCCTATGGAGCTGAAAAATTCTCCAGTGGTACACCAGAGGAGAGTCACAGCAGCGCTAAGAGAGCATATTGGAACAATTTGCCATGTTTATCTGGACAATATAATTATATGGTCTAAGTCTGTAGAGGAGCATGAAGATAATGTGAGGAAAATCTTGACAAGTTTGGTGAAGGCGCAGTTGTATGTTAATGCGAAGAAGTGTGAACTGTTCAAGTTTGAATTAAATTTTTTGGGACATGTGGTGTCAACAAGAGGTATAGAGGTGGACAACTCGAAGGTTCAAAAGATTTTGGATTGGCCGAGGCCAAAGTGTGCAAAGGATGTACAGGCTTTTCTGGGTGTTGTGAGATACATAGCAGTATATTTGCCACAACTGGCAAAAACATACAGGTGTGTTAAATGAGTATACAACGAAAGAGGCAGATAGGGTATGGCCAGAATGGACTATGAGAGCACAGGCTGCCTTTGATGGTGTGAAGCAGACGGTTATGGGACGGGAGTGTCTAACCACAATTAACCATGAGGAACCAGGAGATAACAAGATTTGGTTGACTACTGATGCTTCTGATTGGTGTTCTGGAGCAGTTTTGTCCTGGGGGAGGACATGGGAAATGGCGAGACCGGTAGCATTTGACTCGATGACATTTAAAAAGGCAGAACTCAATTACCCCATGCATGAGAAGGAGTTACTAGCGATTATATGAGCCTTGAAAAGATGGAGAGCAGACTTGCTAGGATCCCATTTTACTGTGTTCACTGATCATCGTATGTTGGAGAATTTTGACACACAAAAGGACTTGTCAAGGAGACAGGCAAGATGGATGGAGTTGATGTCGCAGTTCGACTGTACGATTGAGTATGTGAGAGGAGAGGATAATTGCGTAGCAGACGGTCTGTCAAGGATGCCTGGAACGTCAAAAGAATCTGTGAGATTAGAGGGAGTTGATGATTGGACAGAGGAGTTGAACGAGTTTGATGGTATTTGCATGATACGGAGAACCTGTGAAATGTGGATGACAGTTCAGTTGTTGAAAGGAGTGGGAGTGCCGGATAGAGGTAGTGAGGTTGCAGTGGTGCTATCAATTGCTTCAGATGAGAAATTGCTCAAGAAGATTGTAAAGGGATATGAGGGAGATCCTTGGTGTAAAAAGCTGAAGTCAGTGGCAACTGGCATGGCTGGAATTAGAATGGAAAACGACTTGTGGTACATTAGAAACAGATTGGTCATTCCTTGAGTAGGGGATGTGAGAGAGGAGCTTTTTCAAATGGCACATGACTGCCTAGGCCATTTTGGATTTGACAAGTCATATGTGGCCTTGAGAGATGAGTATTACTGGCCAAATATGCACAGTGATTTAGAGAATAGTTACGTGAAATCCTGTGCAGATTGTCAGAGAAACAAGGGATCAACAGTGAGAAAGGCTGGACTGTTACACCCTCTGCCAGTGCCAGATGGTCGATTCCAGTCAGTGGCAATTGATTTTGTGGGACCATTGCTGGAAGACAAGGGTTTTGATTACTTGGTTACGATGACAGACCGTATGGGAGCAGATGTCCAAATTGTGCCAATGAGTATGAGGATCATGGCAGAAGAGTTTGCTTTATTGTTTTTCCAACATTGGTATTGTGAAAATGGGTTACCGGTGATAGGGTCCCTACAAAAACGACCCTATAATTCAGATTAAAGGACTAATTCAACGTCTTTCTGGTTACTATTGGTATCTTATTGTTCACTGCACTAGGGTTGAGCTCCATGCCGCTAGTAAGAACTTGTACCTATGTACCACGGAAACACTAGAACTTGACTCGTCACAGCAAGTGTACTAGCTGCAGGGACATACAGACGCATCAGGAGATTGAGGCAAACGCATGCCTCATAACAGCATTGGTTTAACAAGGGTTCCACGGAGCAAAGGGACTGTATAATGTTCGATTCATAACAGCTGAACTGTCTCTGTGATACCAAGGAATGACCAGCGAGGAAGCTTACTGTTTCTGAGGTAGTCAGCGGGATGAACAATGATTGCTAGTGCGGCACAGTTCTGAGACATCAGGCCAACTGGATCAAATGATCGATGGATAAGCAATGACTGATTAAGGACTGAAAGGTTAACTTGATCAGTTATGGTTACTAGCGATGAGGTAAAAGAGTGCTGGCTTCTGGTTATGGAACATAGTAGGTCCACGCGGTATTGCCTCAGAAAGAAGGAATCTTTTAGTTAAGAGAAACCAGGTCAATTGAAGCAGTGTTTTGATCGTGACTCAGTTGTGTAACAGTCGATTGCCAGTCAACATGGGAGGCCGAGGAATTGGTTATTATCAAAAGTACTTGACATGACTAGCTTAGGCTATACTTTGTGGAAAGACATCGTTTAAAGGCTGGCTTCATACATGACAAGCCATAGTCTTATCGAGCTTTAGGGATGAAGCAGAAACAAGCTTTACTGTGAAGTCTTTGGGCTGCCGACTTTGGGCATCATTTTAAGGGTTTTTGTGGACACCGAGTAGACTCCACCTCCATGAGGAATGGTCTGATAGCTGAGATAGAGGATGTGCCAGTTTATGAGTTAGTTATTTATCATCACCTTTGGACAGTATTTAAGTAGCCCATTTGTACTAAGTAAAATTAGAGAATCAGTGGCCCGCTATGCTTTAGCGTGGGATCCATCTTGTACGCTCTCTGTGTTGAAATCATAAGATTGTCTGCACTTGTCTTGTCTTGTTCTAGTTTCTAGTGTCTAGCCTTGTCTTGAAGTCCTTGTTTTGGTAACAGGCAAAAACCCTCTAGTATCTAGTCTCTAGTCTTGTCTTGAAGTCCTGTTTTGGTAACAGGCAAAATAAACCGTTGGCTTAAAAACCCAATACAAACCCTTTCTGAGAAACATACCACTCCGTACCTTCTGTGGAAATCTGCATACCATGGAATAAGAACTTGCTGTGGAAAACTCTGCATGGAACTCTCCAAGTCTTCAAGTCTTGTTTGAACTAGTTAACCAACTTGCCCAAAGAGGGTATTAAAGAGATATTGTGGTGTGTGTTGGGTGCTCGATTTGTCGCCACTCACTCGTGTCATTTCTGTCCCATTTGTTAAGATCCCTCACACCAGTAGAGATGGTTATGGATCGAGACAAGCTTTTTGTGTCTGCTTTTTAGAAGGCCCTACACAAGCTAACCAGAGTGAAGATCAAGATGAGCACAGCGTATCACCCTGAGACGGATGGATCCTCAGAAAGAACAAATAAGACAGTGGTACAAGTTGTCAGGTTCCATGTTGAAAGAAACCAGAAGGGTTGGGTTAAATCTTTGCCCAAAGTGAGATTTGGCTTAATGAACATGGTGAATAAGTCAACAGGATTCTCTGGTTTTCAGTTGAAGTCAGGACATTCTCCCAAACTCATGCCACCATTGATTCCAGTGAGTGGGGTAGAAGATGAGGCGAGTTTGCGAGCAAGATCAGTGTTGGCAAAATTGCAGCTTGACGTATTGGAGGCACAAGATAATTTATTGCAAGTGAAAGTACAACAGGCTGAACAGGCGAATAAGTCTAGGGGTCTGGAAGACATTTTTGAAGTGGGCGACCGAGTTAGATTGAGCACCTTAAACAGGCGAAATGAGTTTAAGAAAAAGGGAGAGAAAAGGGTGGCAAAGTTTTTCCCTCGGTTTGATGGACCATACAAGGTGATAGTGGCTCATCCAGAGACTTCAACATATACACTAGAGTTGCCAGAACACTCAAACATATTCCCAATGTTCCACTCGTCAGAGTTGAGGCGTTTCCATGAGAATGATGATAGTCTGTTCCCAGGGAGAAAGAAAGAATGTCCAGGACCAGTTATTATGGATGACAGGTCTCATGAGTATGTGCTTGAGAGAATATTGGACTCGAAGTGATATGGAAGAGGTACAAGATTCTTGGTGGCTTGGAAAGGTTGGGGACCAGAGCACAATTCATGGCTACCAGGAGGTGAACTGAGAGAGACAGCTGTCTTGGATAAGTGGTTGGCGGAACATCCGGAGGATACATAGTTCTACTTCTTCTTCTCCTTCAGCAGCTGGTAGCTTTTTCTGACTGGGTTTTGATGCACCCGAGCTCGCATTGGTTTGATTTACTTACATAGCTATATTTATTTTTCTAACCTGGTGATTTGGGTTGAGAGTACGAATGTTTTATTGGGGGGAGGAGTCTAAGCATGCTTACGACAAAGTACTTACATACATGACAGACAATCACATGATTTAGTTCTTCTTATTCCTTACTGTCACCTGCTTACAGAATATACGTGGTTCATATCTTGTTGAGGCCGAATTGTAGTGTTTCCTCAGTCTCTGAAGACCCAGGTTTCCAAGATGATGGCTTTGATCCCTTCAAAGTTTTTCTAGCTTCTACAAACATGGCAGCAGACTTCACCTAAAGATATAGCAGCCACCTACCAATGTTCAGAAAATATTAATGCATCCAGTGCCTCATGGAATGTCCAGTTGTGCTTTACAGATGCCAGATGCATATCAGAGAAAGGTCAGAGGAAGTCATCAGAGAAAAAGGCTCAGTGTCCACTTATGAAAGTTGCTAACTGATTGGTTTGGGCAAGTTCAATCTCAGAATAAAGAAATTTTCTAGTCCATTTATGGTAGCACTTCACCAAATTGCTGAGCTCAGCCTCTTTTTTCAGACAACATGGAGAAACGGCTCTTGTTTGGTAAGTTACCAAATCTTTTATAATAAAAGAGCTCAGTCCCCCATTAGGCAAATTTGCCTTTTATGATTCTCATGAGAAGCTTTGGTTCACAGGTGATGAAACCGCTACATCATCTACTCGCTGTCGCCAGCCCCCAAGTTCGACTCCTGCTGGTTGCCATATTTTGATGGGGACCTGACAGGTCTTGCAGCAGACGCCAGCAGTGGCACTTGAGCGCTTGAGCCACCATCAGACATCATGACAAGTTCCAAACAAGTTCCACAGGTCTCACATTTCATCAACTGTCTTGAATTTGGTCTACCTGAAATTGAAGCTTGTGGAAATTGCCAGCCATCGGATCAGTTTTAACCATTAAACCAGAACAGATATACAAAGTTTGTTGTTCGCCAGTCTGCGGGTTACAGCTGTATTCAAAGTGAGGAGCTTGGAACTGAGCCCATGACAGATGGTATATCTTGTAGTGAAGTTCACGCTTCACTGCAGGAAGGGGCATACCAGGTTTCTCACAAATCAAACCACAAGCAATAGTCTCCTGTGCAGGGCACAGATAGCTGCTAGTCTATACATAAAAACACAATGTCACAAGGATGCTGATTAATTATTTGATCTGACATAATCATTGGATAAGCAGCAGTTCAACTGCGCTGCCTGCAGGGCAGCTAAATGGGGTTCAGGGCAGAGCCCTGACAAGCTGTGGTTGTGACCATAGGTGATGAGCAGAGTGAGTCATCCTACAGAAGGGAGGAACCTAAAGCTTGTGTAGAATAATGAAACAACCTTATGTCATCTCATTTGATGTGTAAGGTCTATTACGTGACTGACCAATTGAGTGTACGCTATATCCTTATCACATGTATTCCGCATGTTTTCCTGAGTTTTTGCCTTTCTGCCATTGCATGTGCCATTCAAAAGGAAAAACTTGTTGAACCATAAACCAGTTTGCTGATGATGTCAGGTAACTGGTGCTGGGAGCTCTTACCTATTGTGGTTACATGCCTTGTCTCTCAAGTGTCCATTGTCTAGTGGATAACACGTCCCACTCTCTCTCCTATCTCTGCTTATACCGCACTTGGTGTTCGAGCCTGGGGCAGTGCATATTTTTGAAGAGTCCTGCCACCGCCACCCTCCCCATATGTTAAAAAGCAGGAACGAGTCTTTAGCGTGCCTGCCCAAGACTCCTGGCTCGGGGACTTGCGAGGGAGGGGAGGGGAGCGAGTGGCAGGTACTCTTCCCATGACCACCAAAAGACCTTGTCTCGCATCTCCAGTCCAATATATATATAATTCCCTCCAGATTATCTGGATATTGGTTGTGAAAATAGCTACTAGTAAAATGCCCTTGTGATAATAATAAAAAAAAGGGCTTGAGCCTTGTTGAACTGGTTCATATCCTCACGTGCACAGTTTCCTTTTTTGGAGGCACGTGCAACAGTGGAAAACTCCCATCTGTTTTCCTGTATCAACTTCCCAATTAGGGAAGAAATCAGGTGACCTCAAAATCAACAAACCTTGATGATGTGAGAGATTGCGTGTCTCCTGCCCTTACCCATTGCGGTTACACGGCCCTTTTCTAAAGCCTCCATTGTCTAGTGGTTTAGTGTGCAGTTATTATCAAATGATTCTCTTGTTTGTCAGGTGTTTGAGACTGGCTGGTTCTTTCTTTTTGAAGGGCTTGATGATGGTCCCTCTTCATATATCTTAAAAGCCAGAATGAGTCTTTAGCATGCCCACCCGAGACTCCCTGGCTTGGGGGACCCCCCGAGCTTGCAAGAGGGGGGGAGCAAGTGGCGGGTACTCTTCCAGCAACCTTGGAGAGACCTGAGTTTAACAGAAGTTTAATTATTTATTCATTTCAAAAAGAACAGAGACAACTCTAGACAACTAGCAGAATATTTGAAAAATGACTTGTTTATGTTGATTTAGTGGACCCGAGCCAAAGACGAACTGGTTTGGTTGGCACATGACTTATTTCCAAATCAGGCAGCACATGGACGGGCAGAAAACTCCATCTCGCTCTGAGAAAATAGTAAACTTGAATTATTTCTTTGTTTGTTACATGTCACACTGAATGTACAATGAACAATGGACAATTTTTGTCGATTTTGTTGACTCTCTGCTTTTTCTATTTACCATGTCGACATTCAAATTCAAAGACCAGACTGCTGCTTCATTCTCCTCAACACCTCCCTCAGCACTGGTACGATCTGGACCCATATTTACCCATAAATTCCCTATTAAGCCAGTCATGTCTTCATCAGTGCCGTCACGATCAGCTTCTGACGACATGGACATTGATGTTGAGCGAGCTACAGCCGGTTCCTATACTCGAGACATTCAAATGGGCAAATACAATGTCAAGCTTGCATCTCAGTCAAATATTAAAGGTGGCTTGCAGCAGTTTTTCTGTTTTCAGGGTCCTTTTTAATGGCAGTTTCAGCTCTACTGAAGCTCCAAGTTTGTCTCTACTATCAGCTTCTCCAATTCCAGCACCAACTTTCCCTGCCCTGACATGTTTCCTCATCATTGATCCTGCTCTCTCTGATTTCCCTGCATTGACATGTGTTCCAGTCATTGATCCTGTTCTCTTGGCTTATCAGAGCCAATACCAACTCTAAAGCCCAGAAATCATGCAAAAAAGTCTGCACCACAACCAAGGGAGTTTGTATTTCTGCCATTGCAGTATGACACATTTTTTCACCTCCAAATAATTGACAAATCTACTGTGTCACACAATGTATTCATTAATAATATTTTTGAGGTCTAAATATCATTTGCTAGAGACAGGCTGGATGTCAAAATCCAAGGATCCTGTCATTGTCGAAACATCAGCATCAAAGCCAACATGGTTTTTGGACTTAATCCACAAGGCAGCTATGGAAGATGTTGAGATAGAAAATGAAGACTTGGACCGATTGAACATGCTTGACCAGCACAGAGGTCATGAGGACAACATGAGGCACAGAGATTAAAACCTCAACAAGTTTGACTCTAGCCTGTCCAAGACCTCTTGTCTTACCAAGAGTGCTCTTCGACCTTGGGAATTGAGTTTTAAAGTTTAAGTTCTCACACTGGATGACCTAAGTAAATTACTATGTAAGGTATTTCCTTTTAAAGAATTGTGGGGCAGAAAACTCCCATCTGCTCAAAGCATACTTGTCCATGAGAATAATATATGTAATCTGCTTCTGAACCTCTGTTTCCCACATCCATCTTCCTTCCGAAAATCATTGACATACTTTTGTGCTGACAAGTGGTATGGAGGTCGATTTCTATATTCTGATTCAAAGCAGTTCTTATTTCAATGCGCCTCGAGCGCGTCTTCTGATGATCGGCGCTGGGAACCAGCTTCTTGTTTGTGCTACAATTTGCAGCCCACAGCCCGACCAAATTCCATAAATCCAATTACAGCCCGAGCTCGGGCAAGGATCTGGCACTTTTTCCTCATGCTTCTCAAGTTCTTTTTGGACTTCCAGCTGGTTGAAAATAATCTGCTGCTGGCTGATCAGCAATTGTAATCTTGCCTTGTTCTTCCAAATGGCCGAATATCAAAATTTTACCAGAGCGACGTGAATTTCGCAATCAGCTTAGCAATGGTTGCCCTGTCTCTTCATTGGAATCGTTGCGGTCATGGCTATCTCGATGATATGCCTGGAGCTTTATACTACACTCAGGATCCAGACCTATGGAACAACCAAGCTCTATCGATAACTGACATTCCATCCATGGAAGCAGTCGTCGGGTCCCTTCAGCTCGAAATCGACATTCTTCATCCAAATCGGTATTTTCAACTCCATACAGAACCGAAGCCTTTATATAACCGTGACTGTTGAAGAGGTTACAAATCGTTCAAGTAGGTCTGGTCTCTGAGAGACTATACCTAGCACTGGCTATTGATTCAAATCCCAAATATGACTCAATCCGAAAAGACTCCAGTCTCCTGATCTTTTGGCTGGTACATATCCAAGATCCCCTAATCATGGAAGTTCCCATCCACACGTCTGTCAATTTTTTTGACCAGTCTGAGTCTCTTCCACATCCATGAGCGCATCAGCTAAGCAGCATCAAGGCGGATCAAAATCGAATTACCGTGCGTCCGATACGCGATGTGCGCTATAACAGAGAGGACCAGAATCAGATGATCTCCGGCGGATGTCGGATATCCGGATGTTCGGCTGACTTGTAAAGTACATATCAAAGTACCATGCCACAGCTCTGATGAGGTCTGATGACAATGTTCTTTAAAAGCTCCGTCAAACTGGTGTCGTTGAATCACATCCTCAGCGACGACGAGCATGGAGACGTTTGGCGGCACCGCTCTTGCAATATTAATCTCTGCCTCTACCGTCACTAGCTACAGTCTCGTTGCGCCAGAGAAATGGCTCGCTCTCAACGCTACAGTTCAAGGACGCTTGAGCCATGGTATTCCTTTTGCACGACCCTGTTTTCAACAAGCTGCACCAGGAACAGTGGGAAACTTCAGCGCAGAAGGCTGTGCAACTGTGACTGAGACCTATCTTGACCGTCGTGAGTATTCTGCCAAACGTTCTTTGGGTCGCCTGACTCCAATTTATCACAGTGAAATTGCCCGACAATTTTGGTGCCTACATCAATGTGAGTCATCATGATTTTGCCTCTGATTTGCCAGTCTCAAGGAGTCTTACGTAGACCCAATGGGAGACATGTCAACGTACTGGAGCAGAATGTCTGCTCGATTGGACAAATCCCACCAACTCGGCAGCAGACACTCCACCAAGCCTCTGCAGTCAAGGTTCTATACCTCAATTTGCGGTATGATTTCATTCAAACCATGCTTTCAACTAATAAATCAAATCTTTCAGATTAATGTGACAACTGCTGAGGATGTCATCGCGGCATTCAAGTTCTCCAAAGCCACCGGGGTTCCGGTAGTGGTCAAAAACACTGGTGTAATACGACAGCTCTCGATCTTTCTCTCTGTGTGCTGAGAATCAAGTAGCATGATTACAAGGGTCGGAGTGCTGGCCCCGGAACCCTCGCTCTATGGGTAAATGTTCCATGATGCTCCAGTAGACTTGATCTGACTCACGCCTCTTTCTCTGCAGGTACATCACTTGAAATCGGTCGGTCAAATATTCAACTTTTTGGATTTATTTTTCAACTGAACCTGGTGCTAAAGATGCAACTAGAGAACAATTTCATCCCTCAAAATTGTCCCAAAGACACGGTTGGCCGAAACGCGGTCACACTTGGAGTGGGCTTTTTAATTAGTTGGATCGGATCAATTCTTATCTCATTTCAGGCTGGAGTGCAATTTACCGACCTCCTGACATTCGCTGAAGAGAACAAAGTGACTATTCCGACTGGTGCATGTCCTTCAGTTGGCGCCGCTGGGGGCTACCCTCAAGGGGGAGGTCATAGGTATTATCAGAGCTATTCGCTCTGAGACTGCGCTGACAGAGTTTGCTAGTATCCTTTCCAATATATTTGGTCTCGGAGTAGATCGAGTGGTAAGTTTCTCAATTCATGCTTATATTCATTCCTTTTCAATGGAAAAAGCTTGAATATGAAGTTGTGACTCCAGAAGGGAAGCATATCATCGCCAACGAATGCAGTCATCCCGATCTTTTTTTCACGTTGAGAGGTGGAGGTGGTGGGACATTTGGGGTCGTCTTAAAGGTAACAACCCTAGTTTTTCCCAAAATGCCTATCAACGCGTAAGCGATGCCTTGCATATTGAATGTGAGATATCCTGACTATCATCCAGAGTCGTTGCATCTTACAACGACAGTAACAAGACGAACCGACTCCACTTCCTACAGTTTATGACAAACCATGCTGTCGAGATGGCGCAACAAGGTGTGTATCTCCACAAGCTCGGACTCGTGAATTTACCATTATTTAGGCTGGGGCTCATATATCCTTGTGAAGCACCTTTCAGCTCATTTTATTTGTGATGATTCATGAATCATGGGGCACAGGGGAATACAATCATATTGGCCAATCCAACGCTCACGCCGACTGCTGCGAACGCGTCGATGATCGCCCTACGAAAATTCATAACAGGCATCGGAGGGAGCTTCACTGCGACGGTTGAACCAACTTATACGAGTTTTTTCAACAAGTACATCGGAGTGCTGTCTCTGGTGAGTCGTGTCTCAATTCAATCGGCGTTGGCATATGAATTGATCACAATTAGTTTGAGGGAACTCCTACCACCTTGTCATCTCGACTGATACCTGTTGAAAATTTCAAGACATCAGGTCAACGAGATGCTCTCAGCAGCACCTTGGATGCGTTCATGGACAAATTCGAGAGTGTCTCTATTTCGGGAGTGACGCCCTTTCTCTACGGTGAAAACAACAAGACATCGGTCACCCCGGCATGGAGGAACTCCATTTGGTTTGTAAGACTTCATCTTCATTGCGTGGTCTCATGCCTGATTCCTCCTTCAAGGTGATCCTGATTAGTCACTGGAATTTTGACTCTTCCGTATCGGAGATTTCGAGCATATATTCAGAGCTTACCGCCGGTGCTGATATATTGAGGGCCATGACTCCCGGTTCTGGGACATATCAGGTTCTATTTCTCAATGCTCTGATCATCAATTTACTAAGATCTGTACAGAATGAAGCCGATGTATATGAGCCTGATCATGAAGGTAATGAATCACCCTCTGTGGTATTTGAATCCCTCTGATGTTCAACAGCCTCATTTTGGGGCGACAACTATCCTCGACTCCTTGCCATCAAGAAGAAATAGCGAGTCTTATTTCTCTGTCGTGATATCTATGCTCATACGCTTGAATTTCTAGCGACCCAGATCATCTGCTTAACGTCTGGCATGGCGGTATGTGCTCAATGATAAATCTGTGGTGATTGATATTAACATTATAACAGTGGGGTGGCTGGGTGCACAAGACTCGAGATATCAGTGCTATATTTGAAGATGTACTGGGTTTATATCCAATTCCACATATTGAAGCGCTCTCGATCTTGATTTTAGAGATCATGCCTTCTTGCTTTTATAATTTGATGTAAATCGGAATTCATGACACAAAGCTGGTCTCAGTTTGACCGGCTTCCCGGATTTCACCTCAGAAGGTCCGAGACGCGACTCGAGTATCTGAAGTGACGCAGGTGGCATATCATCTTCACATCCTGTAGTACGTTGGTAGTACGGGACGACTTAATTTTGGGCCGCAGATCGAACGGCATGCATGGCCGTTGCTTCGCATCGATAGTTGACCGCCGGTTGTGTGATGGGACGTCTGAGGTTTCTGTCTGATCATGACAATCACGCGAAGGACCGGTGGAATGATTTCCTCCTCTTCAAGGTCATCAATCAATCGAGCTCAGGATATAAGTGAGCCCATAGAGCGTCAGGCTCTTAAAGATACGTACCACTGCCAAAATCCGCAACAATAACGGTGCTCTCCATAGCTTCGATCAAGGTCGGGAGCGGCAAAGGCTGCGAGACAGCAGATTCAACGACACCGTCTACCGGGATTTCTGGAATGTCGACGAGAACCTTACTGCATCGACGGTCGTGGAATCAGTGGCGAAAAAAATATGATCGGATTTTAAATCGGTATGAATCACGCCTGATCGATGGGCATGAGCGATTCCGCATTTTTTTTCTGGTCTCGCCAGCCGGTGCGCTCTCGCTTCTCACTGCTATGTTGAATCGAAAATCCATACAGTACACCACGATCATGTAATGTGGCTTGCGACACTTGAAACTCCGCATAGACTCCGCCAGGCATTTGCCGATTCATCTCAAAATCGGGGTCACTCCCATCTTGCAGCACTCGGGACTCTGCAGGCACCTTACCACCTCCAACAGTGAACAGTCGCTACCACGGATGATCAGATCTATGCTTTACTCAGTGGCCCTGGAAAGGAATCCCCACAAACATCGGAAATTTTGAATGCTCAAAGCTTTGATTGGATGAAGATATGCACCCGAAGACGTCGAGGATAGGTCTTGCCATATGAAGTCTGATAAGTCTCGTGGCTTATCTGAAGATGTTTCTTAATTTGGGTGACATAACAGATTTCTAGCCTTTGAATGATTTCTGTGTTTGTTTTTTGTTCCACTGTGCTAAGTTCTTTTTTCGATCGTTTTGGCTGTACAAGTTCCTGCCGAGTTATCACATCTGATCATCAGCTTGGGTCTACCACAGGGGCGTTGGCGCGCTATGCCTGTGAGCTTGCTTGAGAGGGTGGCCAATTGTGCTAGGACGATGATGAGGGGGTCTCCTGGGCACCACACTCGACTCATCGGGAGAATTCCACAACTCCGATGTTTCTACTATGGATGTATGCCGTGAAATTTATCTATCTATCTATCTATCTATCTATCTATCTATCTATCTATCCACGAAGAGCATCAAGGAGAATTCATTCGGCGAGATAGTGTCCCGGAGACGCAGTGGTAACAAGCAATCGTTATAACGGTATTTTTCATCGTAAATTAATTTTTTGGAGGTCAACTGTGAACTGAGAAATAGCTGGTTGCCACTCATCATATGACCTAGTGCAACTGACAACTGACAACTGATGATCTGACCGAATGGGGGGAAATTGATTCCATCATTGAGTGTGACAATCAACGGAAACCGAAGAATGGAGGTTTCCGCCGGTCGGGTCACAAAGCAGTCACATAGAGTCAGGTGACCTGTTTCACCGCGAAGCGTATGGCCCATTAGTCAGCAAATCGCTCGGCGAGCAAATTTTTCAGCGCGTCCAGGATGGACGTGTTTCCGGTCTCTTCATGGGCCAATATCCTTCCTGAGGACACTGAACACATTATGGCCCAATGGACTTGAAAATGGGCCATCCTTGGGAGATACCCCAAAGACTACTTATTCAGAGTTGCTCAGGTTGCTTTCTGACTAATGAAAAATGACAGATGCTGCTCCAGGGCTGCTTGAAATGCTCCGGCCGGCAATAATAATGTTCCGAATGTGACACCGGAGGTTATACATGACAAAGCACATTCTTGTGCTACCAACTTTGTTTGCCCTCTTGCCCAACCTCTGGATGTGGAACAGAGGAACAAGACCATTGCAATATGGCTCATGCTTATGGTCTTGAAGGTAGTTCATTCTTGATGCCATGAGTAAGAAATGAACCTGGGAGTTGTGAGTTGCCAGTTACATTTCAGCCTGTCACTTGACTGATGAAGTACGTTTTGACCCTGTCCGCCGAATAAATGATGAAAAATGCCCTCATAAATCGTGGATGACCTCCCGAAACCGGCGGAACTTCGAGACATAAGTTTTCTACGGCACTTCCCTTTCCACCCTTTCCAGCCATTCCGAAGTTGGATAATAAATACAGTGAGGACGTACTTAACTTGTCGGAACCAGTCATCCTTCCAAGCACTTGTAGCTCGCGAACGCCCCCGCGGCTCGCCAAACCTGTGTAATACCCGCTCAGAATCTCACAGCGACATAAGATCTAGATCTATATATGGCATAAATCAGCAATTTTATGAAGAAAACTGGTCACTTTTGATCTTGCGCAAACCGAGTGCTCGAGGCAGTGCGATAACGGCCTTCAGGTCTAATATTTTCGTTCAAGTCAATTTGAGCATAACTATCGCCTGAATCACCCAGAAGACCTAAAGGCTCCCATGTGGGTTGACCAGTGACTCGTCATTAGGCCCAATTGTGACATGCTTGGACAAAGGCTTTTCTGATGATGCCAGGGATACCTTTAGGCGAAAAGTGAGAGAGCGTCAAGGAAATAAGGAAGTTGGTCTCGGCGTTCAAATGATTGGCCGAGACCGGAACTGTCGGGAGCACAGCCACCTGATGCGTTGTTCGGCTCCGCGGATACCGATTTGGAGCAGACTGACTCTTGAGTCTTGACCAATGAGGAGCGGAATATTATACCATCAAGGTGCTGTATCGTATAACCTGATGCTTTCCGTGTAAATCCCTTCTCTATGATACAGACAAACGAGCATCACTCGGATTTAATCTTTCTAGGCGAAGCTTTCCACCGACCTAATAGATGGTTTGCTCTAACAATAAGTAAGTCCCTGAGCATCTGCAACGAAGCTGTCACCACATTCAGCTTGCTCCCTGCTACCTCATGCCATTCTATAGGCACCTCTGCGACGGGAATTCGAAGCTGCTTGGCCAGCAAGAGCAGTTCCACGTCGAATATCCAGGTCGGCAGATGCTGAGCCGGGAATATCTGCTGCGCCGCTGAACGAGAAAACAGCTTGAACCCACATTGGGTATCTCTAATGTGACCGACCCCGACTATACGGAGGATAGTGTGCAATCCATACATGAGTATATTTCGGATCAGGGAGCGCTGTTGGATTCTTTAGTATGACGATACCATGAAAACGAAGAGAATACCTTGACGACAGCGTCAGTTTTAACGAGATGAGCTCGGCTGCCTACGACCATCCCAGGACCATTGTTCGGTGCAATAGAATCCATGGCTTTCCACAGCAGCTCTAGATCCTCGAACCGACTGGCGCCGTCTGCATCGACCATGAGCAAACGCTCTCCACCAGCATGGAGCATCCCATGCCTGACAGCCCCGCCTTTGCCCAGATTTTTCTCTAAGGTGACGATTCGAATATCATGCTTTGAGTATTTTCCAGCGAGCTTGAGAGATTCGGCAGTGGTTGCGTCAGATGAACCGTCGTCGACGATGATAATCTCGAAAGAGCGCTTATTTTTGAGGGAATTGAAATGGTCGATGGTGGCTCCCAGCATTATTGGAAGCCGCTCTGTTTCATTGTATGCTGGGACAATGACGGAGAGGTCGACGGTGCCGGGATTGGCGAGCAAGGACAGCGGCAATGCAGTCTTGGGAGATTTGCTTGACCGGTATGTTTTCTCGGATTCATGGGTGATTATGGGTGCAGGAGACCATATAATGAGAGCAATGTAGAGCTGGAATACAGAGAATCAGCAAATGGAAGGGATATGGTTGTTGAGGATCAGTTCAAGGTATTTGTACCTCGACCCAGAATTGTGTCGTCTTTGCTATGGCGCACAAAGGCCCAAAGCTCGAAGAACAAGGATGAAAAGGGTGTTCATCGTGAAACCCTGGATGGAAATGGGACTCACAGAGAGAATGCCGCCAGTGGTTGCAGCCAGGGCTCCATAGAGAAGAGAATGGTTGTCCATGGAAGGTTATATCTGTATCATGTGTGGCCGTCTCTAGATTCGAAGCAGCGGACGAAGGGGAAGATGACACGAAATAATTGCCACGACATGGTCAAACACGTGAGATGTCTGGATAAATTTAGAGTTGAACAAGATTTCGTTTTATATGTCCACAGCAGCAAAACATTACGACTGACTACAGGTTATATAGTAAATCACAATAACTGGGTTCACAGATTTATACATCAAGGAAGATTCCCTTTTATCTCCTCGACAAGCTCTTGAGCAATCTTCGCGTTCGCAAACTGGTCAAAGACAAATGTCAGCTTCCAGAGAAATCCACGACAGTGAGAATACTGACACGAAGATTATAATGGATGGAAGAACCGGCCTCTATAACGCTGATCCTTACATATCGAGGATCTTGAGCAAGGTCACAACGCATCCCTTTGAAAAGGGTGACGTTGAGCAAAAGTGAATGCACAGCTTCCTTTCGCATAACTGAACGACTTGTCAGTCTCATCCAAGGCAATGATCAGAAAAGTATTCACCTAAACGGGCTCCAGCACCGTCAGAAGCCCTCACGTTGAGCTTCAGCAATCCAGTCCCTCGCTCCTTCCAGGCTCCATCTGCAAGAGAGTACAATTTTCCTCGAACCTGATGGATGGTCTCCTCTTCCTCTTCCCCAGTCGTCACTACCAAAGATTTAGCTCTGGTCCAACGAGAAAAAAGAAACGAAAAACCCACTTTCTTGTTCTGTCAGTACAATCTTTGGACGCTCATCTTCGCTCTGGGTTTCCTCTTGGTCGTCTTTCGCAGCCCGCAGCTTTTCTCCAAATGTCGTATGCCTCTCTTCCTCGTCCTCTTCTGCACCGCTGTCGACCCCATTCAGAGCACCGACTGTCGAATTCTGGCCTTCGGATCCAGCAGGTGATGCAGCTCGAGCCCTTTTCTGAAGAGGCAACGAGAATCCTTGCGCCGAAGCACCAGTATAGGCCGAAAACGCGTTGACAGGGTTCGCATTACGACTAGAAGGAGCTTTGGATTTGCCCCATTTCGAACCAGATCCCAAAACGGGCGATTTAGCGCGAGTGGCGAATGGAGAGCTGGCCGAAGCAAAGGCCTCAAAGCCAGAGCGCTTTGCTGGTGTCGACGACGATGACGATGCATGAGTAGAGGTGAAGGAGGAAGAGGTTTTCGGCAATGAGGTTTTGGAACCCAGAAGAGCAGTAGACGGGCCTGGACTGGGGGATTTACGAGACGAAAAAATATTTTGGCCTTTGACGGAGGCAAAGGGAGAGCTAGTCGAGGCATAGGCCATGAATCCACCCTAAAATAAATGTATCAATGACGAGGATAAAGAAAAGAAATCAACCACGCACGGATTTTGCAGCATTTGCAGATGCTTCTGGTGGTGGAGACGGTCTCTTGGCTTCTCTGGGATTATCGTCGGTATTCGCATCGTCTCTGGCTCGTTTCATGGGCTCTGACGCGGCTTTGCTGCTATCTGGAGGACCTTCGCTAGTGCCTCGTTGAAGGAATGTACGCTTGAGGCCCTTTTCAGGATCCAGACTGGCGCTTGATGGTTGCAGGTCTTCTTCCTTGTCTTCTACAAGGTCTGGGTGGACCTCGGGCTCGGGCTGCGGATCGGATTGGTTCATATTTTGCCAGCTGAGGTCCTCGACACCTCGACTGATCTGTCGGACTTTAATTTTCATCTCGACAGGTGGGGAGACGCTGATGGGTGGAGAGCCAGAGTTCGACCTGGACCTGGAGCCGTTAATGTCATCCTCTTCAGCGGTGGAACCCAAATTAAGTCGGTTCTTCTTGGCTGGAGTTCGAGCTTCACGAACCAGGGAAGGATCCGCATCCTGGGAGAAAAGAGGTCAGTACTGGATCCGCTGAGGAAAAGCAAACCCACTAGAACAGCCTTAGGCGTCGTCAATGGTTCCGCTGAGACCTCCCGCTCTCGTTTCCTAGATAGCTTGACGTCTGCCACAAAGGAATAAGAATGGTGGAATTGTTCTGTGCGATAAGAGCTTACCTGGATCTCCAATATTGGGTGACGGTGGACTCGGTGGAGGTGACTCTCGATGCCGCACCTTGGGGCTCGAGGGACTGGGAGATTTTTGACGATCCGTCATTTATTGTCCTTGTGGTTGGGTCAGAGGTTGGTTGGAGGCCGGTTACTAAATCTGGCAAATCCAAGTCCGTTTCTGGAACAAGACCGGCAATCTTCTTTATTGTTCCAAGGTCTCACATTACATTTCTTGTACATTATCTACGCATATTCGGAGCCCACGATTCCGAAGAGTACTAAGAGTATCACCAAGAAGTTTCTGAGCCGACCGGCCTCTCTGTTGCATTTCACTGAGCCTGACAAGTTCCAGCCGAGCACAAGGCTCCTCCGATCCTAAAGGAGGACAGCGCGATTGCAGCATGGCTAAGAGGGTCAGGAGCGGTGTCGAAATTGTCATCGAAGACAACTCGAGCTGCTTCAAATTGGGCAATAGGATCAGAGCTGCCTCACTGCAGTCGAGAATGCTGGAAATGGCGTTGATACTGCAATTTACTGCCTGGAATTGCGTGATAGTGGATACTCTGGCCAGAAAAACGAGAAATGAAGGCCAGATGGATTTCAAAGCCTCGAGCCCCAAAGACGTCAATGAGCATTGTGATCGGCTCACCAGACTCTCCAAACAATTCTGGTCCGCTTCATTCCAGCTCAGTCTCTCTTCGTTGTAGGCAAAATTTGCGAGATACAATGACGTTAAAGCCGGCAGCGTCATTTTGTCTACTAATCCGGCAAGGGTACCAGGGCGACTGTAAGCGCAAATATGAAGTTTGCGAAGTTTCGGTAGGGTAAAAGAGGTTATGATTTGCTCTGTAGCGGGCAAGGTGATTTCTAGCCGTACCACTGTCAGATTCTGGCAAAGTGGAAGGAAATCCAGCTGGGATGCGACCCATGGGACAATGGAAGATTTGTAGTATTCGTTAATGGTTGGCCAAGGAAGCTGCAAATGGGGAGAAGTAAGGATTCGCTCATAAGGCAGCTCCTGGTGGAAGACAGAGACAGCTCGCAATGCGGGAGCTATCTCGAACATCGTCAATGGACTGTCGTATTCTCGTGGCTCCGAGAAACAGACAACAAGTTTCTCTAGAGAATCGAAACGTCCACGAAGAGGCATGACAGCCTCGATGTGAAGAAGATCCAGGTGTAAGGACCTCCATCGGGGAGACGAGGGAAATAGAATGTCGATAACAGGGTGGCTTGGGTGGATGAATTCCTCTGAGCTGAACAAGGTAATGTCGAGGAGGGCTGAAGCGGATCTCTGAAGAATGAGCTGCAAAGCCTTTCGATTCAGCTTTCGACCATGCATGTCGATGCTTGACCAGATGCCTGGAAACGAGATTGAAACCTCTCGCCATCTCTTGGAGACAAGGCTGAGGTCTCGCGCAACCCATGGGTCATGGTCGGTGTATAATTCGAAAATCTCCTGCAGCAACTCGAGCGGAAGTCGTCGGATTGGATGAAGAATGGCTCTTTGCTCTTCGAGGGCCTTAGTCGCTGCAAATTTACGTGATTCCAATAGATTCAAAGCTGCTTTGAGCTGGTCGATACGAGTATGAAGGATTTGGATCTCATTCTGAAGCAGAGGAAGTTCTGCTTGGATACGTGAAGCCTCTGCAGTCGACGGGGGATCATTGGTTTGCGGAGAATCTGGTAACGGACGAGCAGTAATGTCGTGAAAGAGATTGCTTCCGCAGGCATGACATTGCAGCACTGAATGGATCATGAATATCTGGAATATGGAATCAGCTTGCTGTATCCACAGTCAAAGTCGAGCTCACTGTCTCTGCTAACGTCTAGGGCGGGGCTAACTCCGTGACAGTTGTCACAATCACAAGATTTTGCACATGATATCGGCTTTTCTTTCAGCAACTATCTTCTTCCTCGACCCTTTTGGCTACATTTTCCGCTGACCTCCACTGGCGGGTGCAAATAATGCAATTCAGCTGGTTTCCGATCTTTCCTTATAGCATTGTTACCCGCCGATCTGAGCATGGTAGAACGCGAATTCTCTGCGAGGAAAATACCGATTCTCTTTCGCACTCATCCACTCGTCCAATCCTCAGTCTCCCAATAAACGGTACGCAATTCTATCATGAAATCGGAGACATAAGTTGAATGCTTCACTGTAACAGACTGTCCATCCTGAAATTTGAACCGCGCGGTGGGTATGATGCATCAGCATCCCCTGTGTGCTTTCGTCATAAGTGACACAAGGTTTATCAGTAAGAATTTGCCATAAAAGCCCTCGAATTCTCCAGCTCGCCCAGTAAGAACTTCCCCGCTGTCAGAAAAAAATGTCGCTTTTCGCTCTTCCCTCGCCACCAGAGAGCAAGCTCGGACGATATCGCGTGCTCTCGCCTTCAGCTGCTGTTCGCGTTTCTCCTCTAGCGTTGGGTGCAATGAGCATAGGAGACAAATGGGCTGAATTCGGCATGGGCTCGATGGACAAGGATGGCTCTTTCAAGCTAATGGATGCATTCTTCGAAGCTGGGGTGAGCTTTATTAACTGCTGATCGTATCGGACGATTGATCATTATCAGGGCAATTTTATCGATACAGCGAACAACTAGTCAGTCCTTTTGCGAAGTCTCGTCTCGTCGTTTATTGATTCCTTCTCAGTCAGGATGGTAGCTCGGAAGAGTTTGTTGGAGAATGGGCAGAGGCTCGTGGGGTCAGAGACCAGCTGGTAATCGCTACAAAGGTGTGAAAAGACAGCCGACTTCGTATTTTGACTCTGATCCATTCTATAGTACTCCACAGGCTACCAACGTGGCAAATCATCCATTCCTGTCAAGTCGATTTATGCCGGAAACAACGTGAAATCGATGCATCTCAGCGTTGAAGCCAGTTTGAAGAAACTGAGGACCACTTATATCGACATCTTATACGTATGTCGACCCTACTTTCTTTTGCTGCTCTCGCTCAATCTTTTCTCAGGTTCATTGGTGGGATTACACGACAAGCGTCGGTCGGTAGCGTCAACCTCATTCCTCTATCGTACTGACGTGTTTTTCAGAGGAAGTCATGAATGGGCTTCATGCCCTCGTCTCCCAAGGCAAAGTTCTATACCTGGTGAGCTTCTATCGTCTAGTAGTGGGCTTCTTCTGAGCTTTTCTAGGGAATCTCTGATACACCAGCCTGGATAGTCTCCAAAGCTAACCAATATGCTCGTGATCACGGAAGGACTCCCTTTTGCATTTATCAAGGGAAATGGAATGTCATGGAGCGCGATTTCGAGCGCGAGATTATCCCAATGGCTCGCTCTGAAGGTGAGCAATTCATATATGTCGTCCACAAGCTTGACTAAAGGATTCCAGGGCTTGCTCTCGCCCCATGGTCCGTCTTGGCAGCTGGGAAGATTCGAACAGACGAGGAAGAGCAGCGTCGAAAAGAGTCTGGCGAGAAGGGCCGCGCGTTAGGGGGATCTGACTGGGAGCGGACAGATGCGCAAAAGAAAGTTTGCAAGGTGCTCGAAGAGGTTGCGGCAGAAGTCCGCGCGAAGCATATTACCGCTGTTGTATGTCCTGTTTTCCTCACGATTGTTCTATCTAACCCTTCCTTCCAGGCCATTGCCTACGTGATGCATCGGACGCCTTATGTCTTCCCCATCATTGGCGGTCGCAAAGTCGAGCATCTACTCGCCAATCTCGAGGCTCTCGATATATCCCTTTCTCTGGACCAGATGAAACGGATTGAAACAGCTACACCCTTCGATATTGGATTCCCTCATAACATGGTCGGAACTGGAGAAGAAGATTGCTTTCTCATGGCATCTACTGGGACATTCGATCGTCTTCCGCTTCAGCCAGTTGTCACTCCAGCGAAAAAGTAGTTTCTGTCGAACGCAAAAATGTATTATTTGGAAATTCAATGCAATATGTCGACTGTTCCTTCTATTCCAGGTCCAGGAGCCTGATAGAATCAAAGCAGACCTTGTCATAGCCGATTCGTGAAACGCATAAGGAAGAAAATGAGCTAGACTGGCCGAGAATTGGAATGGACTTGCTTTTTCTTTGCTACATGATAAAGTCAAAATCCAAGATATGTGCAATTGAGAATATCTACACACTGGTTATCAAAAACAGTTGTAAAACGAGCATATTGTCACATCATCGAGCACGACTGTTAACCCGTCTCTCTTGAGGGTCTTTATACGGTTGAGTACCGCAGACGGCAAAATGCTGTCTCGGGTGTAGAACCGAATATAGACCAATGGAGCGCATTGAGATGATGCCAAACGCGATTCCAACATGCCGAGAATTTGGTCGATCAATTGGGCTTTTCCAGGATAGAATAGCACGGCAACGAAATGCGTCAGATTCTGAAGCAGCCCAGGAGGACCGACGGCCGGGCAATGCAAAGCTGAGACAATCCTTAGCGCTTTGGAGCAAAGCACGAGGCGACGAATTCCAGGCGTATGGGATAAAAATGTGAAAAGTGATGGATAGACGATGTCGAGACGTCCGAATTGAAGCTGGGTCAGGGAGCAATGAGATCGAGACACGAGGAAGTGTAACGAGTCCTGATCAACAGCGTCCCAGCCTTGGATGTTGGTGAGACGCAATGTCACCAACATTGGCAAGGTCAATCTATTCACAAGGGCTGCAATGTCGCCATTGCTTTCAGCTTTGACCGACAGGTGTTTGAGATTCGGCAAGGTGGTCGAAAGAGGAAGTCGAGCAGCTGCGTCGCCCGTGACTCCGTCGAGGATGGCTTCGGTAAGATTGAGACATAAATGAAGGCTGTCGAGGGGCAATATGCCACTTCTGGAGGATACTGTATATTTGGTGATTGTCGCCCAAGGAAATTGCAGCTCCAGTAGGTCCATAGAAGCTGTTGCTTCGGTCTCCAACTCTGGATAGTAAACCTCGACCTCTTTTAGCTTGGGAGCAACCTTGAATAGCGTGGCGGCCAACTCGCTAAGGTCCACGTCGAAGAGATGGATTTTCACTTCTTCTAGACAGCCAAGGTTCCCGCGTATATCCTTCAAAAAGCATATGTAGTCTTCTGTTATGGTAAGTCGCCTCAATCGCGGAGATGAAGCGACCAGAGCATCAATAAGGTGCCTTGTCTTTCCCGGAAAGATATTACGTCGATTCAGGGTAATGTCCAATGGAGAGAGAGCTGAACGTTCGAGTACCAGCTCCAAGAGCTCTTTGATGGGCTCTCCAAAGGTCGGTTCCCTACTGGCTGACTCGTCTCCAATCGTGATGGTAGACCAGAGATCGGGGAAGGATATGGAAATCTGCCGCCATTTCTGGCAGACGCCGGTGAGATTCCAAGGGGAATTGGGATTGAAATGGTGCCAGGATGTCGTATCCTGGGCCGCTGCTGCATGCCGGAAAATCTCCCGAAGCATCTCTGGAGGAAAACGTCGAAGGGGATGGAGAATTGCTTTTTGTCGCTCAAGAGCCTGGAGAGCTTCTCTCTTTCGCGATTCCAAGGCGTATAGGTCTCCAGGCTTGAGCTCAGTGTCGTCGAGCTGGACCTGAATAGCCTGGACCTCGTCCTGGCGCATTTGAATGCCAGCTTCGATAGCTGCGACATCTGCGGCTCCTGGAGGCTGATTTGTGCATAAATATTGGCGGGTCGAGGGCGTCTGATGATCCCAAAGGTCGAAATGCAGCTGGACAGTAGGCGCTGCCATCATGGTAATTCTGGGAATTATTCAACGTCTGCGAAAGCATCAATAACAAAATGTGGATTCAAAATTCGCTGGCTTACAATAATCAACGATGGAGGGATCTGAGAGCGCCTAGCCTGAGCGCTGAGTAGCGCTTCCCCGCGCTAAACGGACGGCTACCATAGCTACATCAGGGCTTGGATCAGGGACTGTTTACCGCGCTTTTCTGACTGATTGAATTTCCTACAAGCAGTTCTTGGCTAGGAAGGAAGGAGGGAAGTAGAATCTTCAGTTTCGTTTCTCAGCATTAGAAATGCGGGAAGAAAGCTGAAGGGCGATTGAAACGTGACCTCGACCGTGCGGGTCCGTGCCACGGTCCACCTGGCACCACGAGTCCGAGTCATGGACGGTTGTCTGCTTTTTAGGTCCTTTAGCGAATCAGCTTTTACGCGCCATTTGCGCTACGGGTACGTTCTATGATCCTTGTGCTGGTCGCGCGAAAATTCTCATACGTTTTACAGATTGTTCTGAAAATTGCCTATTGTCTAGAAGAGACCACCGATGATGCTTCAGCGTCGCAGGTTAATGGCTTCGTTTTCCCTCTGGATTCAGCAATATGCGTCAGGATGCGCTAGAAAGCTTGGTGAAAGAGAAAAAAGTGGAGACGATGCTTCTCGCCTTTGGAGCTGGAAAGTTTTGGAAATGTGGTGGATTGAATGGACTGCACAGGATGCTATCGGTGGATAGCTGCATGCTGTTATTGGAGATTCCGTGGTCTTTGGTCCTTTTGGTACACCTAGCCCCGCCGATATTTCGCTGTTTTCGTTGGTCAAAATCCCATGGCAAGGATCCAAAATGTCCTCCCAGAGGCCCCCGACGTGATTCATCGGCAGTCGCGCGCCTCGAAAACCACCGTCAAAGCGTCCTCGATAACCATGTATAGCATAATGGCCCGAAATGACTTCTCTTTTCGGGAGCTCGGAGTATCAGTAAGGGTTTCAAAAGGTTTCCTGCTAGCTTCCATATTGACGACTGGCAGATCTAAATTCAATGGAGCGCGATCCATGCTGGTAGCGACCGAGCGACAACGGAGATCCAAAATACATCTTTGACGAAAATGGTGATGGAAAACCATTTGAAAACGCTACAGTCTCCTTTCTGGAGATGCAATATCCAAGATGGGCATTACTTTGCTCTGGTACGTCGCGACCTTTTCATGTGAACCTTGCTCAATTCCTACAGCTCAACTGGAAAGAGGCGACGCTGTCCAGCGATCTCGAGCAATTGGGGGCCTCTTGACCTCCGCTATAAACGCGCTTTGCGCTCCCCGAATTATTCACTACCCTTGTGTGGATCGGAACGACCGAGCCGATGGTATTCATCAGATTGCGCTCAACCAAATCATCGTCCGCTGAACGACCTCAATCCATCGAAAGGCTGAAAAGCCTTATTGGCGTCACAGAAGGCCCAGACTGGTATTACTCTTATCAGCACCTCGACCATGCTTCAATGGTTTCAGACCACCACAGGAAATCTCTACTCGTCGACTCCAGGTCCCAGGATGAATTCTTCAACGAGCTCCTTTGCTCAATATCCTTTGGACCCCAATTACAGGAACGTCACCTTCGAGGAGTAGCGTTTCGCTCTTCATCAGCAGAGCTTGGCGAGAAATCAGCGAAGCTACAGCGTCCGAAATTTGCGAGGCTTGTTGGCGCGTCGTGAGCATCGAGTTGAGAACATGGTTCAGCGCGTGCAACGGAAAATAGCAGCAGAGAACTTGGTTTCTGGACAGTGTTTGAAACAAATGCCAATCACATCATAGATTTCTGCACGTATTTCATGTATATTACTGTAGTCGGATTTGTATTACTGTTCTGTTTTTTTACATTTGCATGATTTCTGGGCGAACAGACCTTTAACCTGCTGAGGAATTCGATCTTGGTCCCAGTGTGGCTGTTGAAGCTTAATGAAGGGCTAGCAGTGGTCCTGTTCCGCATGTAAAGCGACAAGGAACAGAACAGCGTTGCCTGATCACCAGCGGACAGAAAATAGTTGTTCCGTCATCCATTCCGTACAAATTTCGCTCGTCCGCCGTCGTAAGAGAAAGGGAAGCCTGCTTTTTCGTCTTCGGTACGATTGAGATCCATCTGAGGCTGGGTGCTCATTCAAGGAAATGGTGCTTTTGGGATGACGGCGAATGAGAGAGAGAGCCTGGATGTCAGATTCAGACAGAAAACAGGTTGATAGACGTTTGAGACGTACTGCGACCTGAAGGATTTACTGGCAAATTGCATAGGATACCAGCCTTATGAAACCTTGGAGGAAAAGGTTTATTAGATTCAAATTGAATTCGTTGCACAGACAAAATTACTGGAAAAAGCATGACGAATGATCATCATCCACAGACCGTGGACGTTGATTGCGGCCTGCAGAGACGACTTGTGCTAGGGTACCAGATCGAATTGTGTTTCAAACCTAGGAACTCCTAAAAAGCATGGTCTCGGCCGGACGCCGACCGCTTTCACCAAACGCTGACAGCCCTATTGCGCTTGCTATCGCTGAACTGGCTCTTCGCCACCAGGTTGGTGATGTTTAACTCTAACTGTGGTATGCGCTGCACCTCTGCTTCCAAACGCTGTACCTCTGCTTGCAAACCAGGGATGAGCTGAAGTTGCTGTTGCATACCAGGGATGAGCTGAAGTTGCTGTTGCATAAGATTGATTTGCGTCTGCAATTGGCCGTTCATAAGCGTTAATGCGACATTTTCGGCAGCTATTGCAGTCAGGAATCGCAATCGTCAGGAGCATCGTGGTTCTCACCAAGAGCCTTTTCATTCTTTGAGACACGCCAAAGACCTGCTCAAAGAGGTCAGAGCTGGAGAACTGTTTATGGATAGACGTCTACCAAATGACAGAATCACGACTATGATGCAGAATTGTGAGTCTGTGAGGGTGATCCCCATGGTAGAAGAAGAGTTTGAGGAGGCCGTTTTGAGCAAGGAGTGATCCGTCACTGTCACACGGTGACCCGAAAGTTCAATCATTTTTGGAGCGGAGATCAAGCGGACCTCCAAATGATGAAATACTTATTCCAGCTAATATATACTGTGCCAATGGTCTTGCCACAGCGGGATCTTACGAATTCGTGTGGTCATGTTTGAGCGCTATTGTTCCTCTGATGTCTCTCTGGGACATGTCCCTTTGCTCGGCAGAATCCTCCTCAGAGCGGGCGGACTTTTGAGTTCAAAGGTGGCGAACAATTCGGGGAGTCCAGTGGCACGGCAAAACGCGTCGACAGCGAGGGTTCAAGAGGCCCTCTATTGCTCGAGACTGCTGCACAGCGTTGCCTCTTTCCAGTCGAGCTTTCGACTGACTGGAAACACCATTCTCGAAATAATGCTGAACCCTGGCATTGTAGTCGGGTACAAGACCGAAGATGGCAACTTCTTGATCCTCTTTGGAGTATAGTAACATTTGACTGCAGATGCGAGCAGAGTCTACGGGAAATACAGGAAGTTTTGTTAGATACTTGCCACCAAGTTGCCTGCAACGTCAGCCGCTTACAATTCTTTCGCCTGACTAGTGTACTTACGCCTCTCCATGAGACAAGGTGCAGCTAGAGAAAGAATATCAGTGCAAGGCTCAAGATCAAGCATTCGAATAGATTTCAGTGCACAGAAAGAAACGGTCTTATCGATCAAAAAACACGTATGACGTCTATCTAGTACATTCCCAATAATTCTTTTAAGGATTTAATTTATGCGTAGGTAGCAGCGGGATAGTCAGTGTATCCCTTGGCTTCTGTGGCTTCGTCTTTCCCAGTCCCATAAAGCCTCGTCCAATCTATCTGGTTGTCCAGCGGTTTCCCGGATTCTATCCTCTTTGCAAGATCAGGATGTGGGATGAATGGTCTACCAAAGAAGATTCCGTCAGCTTTACCCGATTCGACGAGTGCTGCAGCTTCCTCGGGAGTGAACTCATTGTTGAAGAAAGCTTTGGCATGCTTGATGAGGTGTCTGTAGGATTCGACGACATCATGGGGAGTTCCACGACCTGTCGGGTCCATCGCGACGGTATAACGAGCGAGACAGATGTAAGAGAGCTTCAGCTTATCGGCTTCGGTGATAAAGTACGAGTAAGTATCCAGGGTATCCTGGAGAGGCATTCTGTGGTTACTTATTTTCAGTATCACCATGAGATGTTGAGGAAACAAAAGTACCCCATATCGTTGAACCCTGCTCCAGGACTCAGCTTTATAGCGACTCGGTCAGAGCCAAAAACCTCAATCAAGGCCTTCAGAGTCTCGAGACCAAACCGAGCCCGGTTTTCGACACTGCCGCCCCATTTGTCGGTACGAATATTCGAGCTGTAATCGAGGAATTGATGGACGAGGTATCCATTGGCTCCGTGAAGCTCGACACCATCGAATCCAGCTTCCTTAGCGTTTATGGCCGCATGTTTATAGTCTGCAATCAAGGTCTCGGGATCATCGACTGCCGTTGGCTAGCGTCCAGGTCAGAAATGATCATGAAAAGATAACAGAGAGACGCACTGTAACATATCTAGGATCTGGAAGTTTGTATTTTCCTCCTTTCGCAGCAATAGCACTGGGCGCATAAACTGGTCTGCCAGCGGCGATTTGTTCTGGCATATCAGGATGAGCGACGCGTCCGACTAAAGAAAGCATCGATGAGAAACAGATTCAGAATAGATATCAGATCAGAGCTCACCATGCCAGAGCTGCGCGTAGATGACCGATCCTTCAGCATGGACTTGTTCGGTTATCTTTTTCCAACCAGCAACATGTTCTTTGTTCCAGAGTCCAGGTGCATTAGGCCATTCCGTGCTAACAGGAGATAAAGAGGTCAGAAGCGCCTAGTTGGAAGCTGGATAGAGACTTGCCCTTGTTGAACGATGAGGGTACCCTCAGTGACGATGAGACCAGCATTTGAACGCTGCTTGTAATATTCGCGGTTCAGATCGTTCGGGATGGTCGTTGGAACTGAACGACCACGGGTCAATGGAGAGAGAAAGACGCGGTTCTTGAGGGTAACTGGTCCAAGTTCGAGGGGCTTGAAAAGGGCTGACAGTGACATTTTGTTCTGTAGAGCAAGAATGAGATCAGGAGAATAGAAGGGATTGCTAGCGACGAACTATTTATGAGCGATTAAGAGAAGGAGGGTGAATCGATGAGATGAAAGCTATTCTTAGATACCCCGGCCCACGCAACTCGACCTCGTAATCAGATCTCGGTCAATTAAGCGCTTGTGAGACACGACCTTAGGCTTCTGGAATCAGTCAAGGATTCATAGGCATTTGTTCATGCTCACTTTGAGTATGAAAACAGAGAGAGATTCGTTAGGTTGACGCCGATACATATGCCTAAGAAGAAATGAACAACAGGTCTTGACGAGGTCGGTCCAAGGTCGGTCAGAAGCCGAGATCTCAGTAGCGTTGAAACGCAATGACAGTTCTCTGATACTTGGGTGCCCTGTCCTTTCGATCCCATCTTCCACTGAGCCCAACATTATCCAAGTCTCGGACCCTTGCAGTGTTTCGGCTGGTCCAGCAGCACCTCTGCTTCTGGGATGCTCATTTCTGGAACAGGAGAAGCAGCAGGAGGTATCTCGTCTGTAATCGCGGGCTCTGGATAAGAATCTTTCCAGGATTAGATCTCTCGGATCGAAAGCCCGAACAAAGTTGAACTCTGCATGATGACTATGATGCCTAGAACTGATCTCCTCTTCGACTTTCTTTTCCTCGGCAGGCGAAGATAGCTGCAGGTTCGTTGGCAGAAGGCGTGTAAGCCTCATGAATCTTCATGTTCGACATTGGCAGCAGTGGTAGACGTCCCAGCCATCGCGCCTACATATACAACCTGTCGCCGAAGGTCAAGGCAGCTGCAAATGCTGAATGCGAGTTGATTTCTTGGTCTTTTGTCTCTTTGAACCTCGACTTGCCTCGGGATATGGCACGACCTTTTCGCTGGCATTAAGTATATGGATCGTCCGATGAAATATAGTGGAGCTGGGGAAAAGAAGATCAGCGGGCTGCAGGCTCAAAGTTGTTTGAATGGAGATCCGAAACGACTTACTAGCTGAATTCTCGTGTCTTCCCAGTGTCCTCCTCTCCATTCTGGTTAGAATAGTAGTGCATAATGGGCAAGTCTAAGGCAGCAGAACACGGGTTTCAACTCTTGCAATATGGCTTCGAATCCGCTAAAGAGTCATACGAGGCGCAAAACAATGTGCTTCAAAGAACTGAGAAGCAGCGACCACTAGGATGTTGAGCCCTATATTCGTTGAGTAATATCGATGGCTTCATTTCTAGCCTGAGAGCCGCCCTTGACATCCCAGCCTGGTAGCTACCGAGAAAGGCGGCTCGAGGCCAACGGGAGGGAGAGGGACCGAAGTCACCGCCGGGCGGGGGTGCTAGTGGGTATTACGGTTAGCCGTCGAGTCCCACACTGGCCGCGGGGTCCGATTCCTCCGGCGTGCGAGGGGCGGTTACATTCCGCCAGTGGCCAAATCGGGGCCCAGGTATGAACGCATTTTTGGCACAATATTCAAGAAAGCACTTACAAAAGCACTCTACACTTAGCAAACTGCACTTGCAGTTGAATCTTGCACTGATCAAGGTGCACTTGTCTGTTAAGATGTGAATGTTTTTCACTAGTCCAGCATATATGATGTCTGACGTCAATCTCATTTGCTCAATGGCTTCGTTCACCACTATCCTCATCATTCTGAGTTAGCATGATCAGAATGCCCATCTATCGGCTTTAGCCAGCAAGAATCAGCGCCCATAGCTGAACTGGTTTATTTCAGAGATAAGATAGGGGCATCATATCAGACAGGACAAACCCATACTTAGTATGCAAGGTTTCATTGCAGCTCTTGCTTGATAAAAATTGATAACTTGAAGAGCCTGGAGAACTTTGTTTTCAGAGTCATCTTCCATTTGGAAAAGAACTAAACGAGATTTCTGAGGTTTGTAGATTTTGCTTCCCTAGTATTTGAAGGATTCAGGCAAAGGCTGTTCCAGGTTATAAATGGGCTAGCCTTGCCTCAAGTGAACTGATATCGGTTGGTCTTGATCATTTTGACCTGGAATCAAGTATGAAGCAAAATACGGTTGAGAGCTGTTTTGACATGCTGTCAGATCATAGATGAACTGGTTCGCTTTGCGATTATATAATTGAGCGCTGACGCTGATCCGCCTAGTGTGGATCAAAATTACAAATCAATTGAGTGGTCAGTGTTGAGTGACTGTGTAGTGTTGAAATTGTATCAAGTGCTTTCAAAATCATGTCCCACTTTGAGAATCAATCCTGTCAGGTCCAAAGTGATATTTAGCACAGTGAGTGTTTGCCAAGATAATATTGTGCCAAATCTGAGGTCATACCCAGGTGATCCGGAATATCCGACTATGTCAGCAACACTTTCTCTGGTCGAAGTGGAAATCCACCGGCCTTAACAACAGCCTGTCACAAAACAAAACAAAAAAAGAAAAGAAAAAAAGAAAGAAAGGCGGCTCGAGGAGAATGACCGGGTCACCGTGACTCGGACGCTGATATGCAAAATTAGTCGGCGAACGTCATAGGCCTGGTCTTCACGGCCACTAAGGGACCAAGCCAAAACCTCAATCAACGACGACCGTGGCTCATGATGGACGGTTTCTGTGTGACCCTTGCGAAAGCTTGAATCAAGGTATGTTCTGCTGTCTGCTAGCGTCTCGGATGAAAATTTCATCTTTTTCATAGCCAAATCGTCTGGACGCGTCATCTCCCATTTGCCTCGGCAAGGCTCTCCAATCGTCCTCGTTGTCTCCGAGGCTCCTTGCCTCGATAATGCTGGCAGCTGTTGAATAATCAGCAAGGACGTTACCTCGTCGAGCCGTCGCACAGGTGGCTTCGATTCGGTTTCCAGTCTAGAGATTCCTCAGCTTATCGGTACGTCTATGGGCTTCATTCTCGCGCAAGCTAAAAGTAATTTTTCCCTTTAGAAACGTACCCAACCAGGGCTTCCGGTTGACATAACCACCTGATTCAAGGACGCATTATCTTCAACTATTTTACGAGATCGGCATGGTTATTTCTCCACACCAATAATGCAGGCCTTAGCCTAAGGGTGTCCGTTACATACGCCAAAGCTTTGCTGTCGCCAGTACAGCCTGGACTTGGCAAGCGCACGTTGTTGAGAGATATAGTCTTCAGATGGTGAGAACACAATCATTTATTCGGTCAATTTCTCATGATTGCCCCCGTCAGACTTCGATAGAAGCGAAAGGCTTCCCCGTAGTCTATTGCTTCGTTCACTTGAGCTGCTTCGAAGCTATTCACCATCTGTCCCGATCCCTTCCGCCGGGTCAATCGGTGTGAGATGCATCTGAACCGGGTGGAAGCTTGAGAGGTCTGTATGTCGCCAAGTCTCTCCTTGATTCAAGAGCTCATCTGTTTTGTAGTGCCTGCATGGTCTTTGCCAACGTCTTGCCTTCGTTACCAACCCGTCGAAGCGCTTCAAATGGTTCGCTATCGCCATGCTTCGAACATTCTCCTCTCACGAAGCCCTTCTTACACAGAACCCAATGACAGCCTTGTGACTGTTCCAGAGCTCACGATACGCTAAACCTATACCAGTGATGTCTTGACGAGCAGTCCGGTGACTTTTCCGAAGGGCAGACAGTGGAGCCTTCTCGCTCGAGGCGGAATATTTTCCTCTTCTGAACCCAGGAACCAGTACTTAAGCAGCCATACTTGCAGAAACCCCCCAGAAATGATTCGTTTTTCGATTCTCGCGCTTTTCACCTTCATTTCCGCTTGTCTCGCTGCGACCAGTAATCCCTCTGGTTGGCATTTCGTGCAGAATGGGACGACAGGTGTCCTGGCTTTGGAGATGATCGTAGTTTCGCCGACGCTTGCGGTCATTTTCGACAAGACCAGCAATGATAAACTGATGATTGATGGTCATCCTGCTTGGGGTGCTCTTTGGGACATGCAGACCAATACTGCGACGCCTTTGGATGTGCTCACTGATAGCTTTTGCGGGTCAGGCGCTCTCTTGAGCAATGGTACTATGGTCTGTCATATTCATTTCTTGCTTCACATTTCGATTCTGAGGATCCGTAGGTCAGCGTCGGAGGACAACCAGTCTTGAATCCTGACCTACCTTACGACAAGGACGGTCTTATGGGGATCCGGTATGACAGTGCCTTTCCTTTGTTCTCTTTGCTGAAAGAGGTGTTCAGAATCTTTGAACCATGCGCTAGTCCATCTGGCGCTGGCTGCACCCTGTTTGAGAATCCAAAAAACGCATCATCTCGCTGTTCCCCGATGGTATTCGGCCGCAATTCGTATTTTCGACGGCTCCTTGGTAAGTCAAGCCACCAAGCATCGTCAAATAAGTAGCGAATCCCTCATAGATAATTGTCGGTGGTATCCACACCAGCACTCCGTTTTACAATAATGACTCTGCTTCGTCGTTCGAATTTTTCCCTGCCAAGGATGGTGGTGTCCCTCGCCCGTCTGCTTTCCTGGAACGAAGTTTACCGACCAACCTTTTCCCAAGGCAAGTTCCTTGATTCCATGTAGACATCGACTCACCTTTTGATCTTTAGAATCTTCTCCTTGCCTGATGGCAAAGTCTTCATGGTGGCCAACAATCAATCGATTATTTACGATATTGAGGCCGAGAGCGAAACGATCCTTCCTGACCTACCTAATGGTGTTCGAGTGACCCAATCCCATGGATGGTTCTGCGACACTCCTTCCATTGTCTCCTCCAGAACTATGTCCCCGAAGTTCTCGTTTGCGGTTCATGACTGTCCTTTCGGCTTTTCCATGTATCTGAAATCTTTCTGTAGGTGGAAGTCAAACGGATGATAGCATCCCCAGCGTGAAACTTGTCGTCTCAAAAGCCAGCTTCCAACCAATGTAGCCGTATCACCCTTACTCCCGCTGGTATCAAACGAGGGCTGGGTCGTCGAACACATGTTGGAAGGCAGAACAATGCCCGAGCTGGTTCTACTTCCCAATGGTCAAGTTTGATCAGTAAGTATGACTTTTTTTTCTAAAAAGTACCTTTGCTGACAACAAACTCAGTCAACGGTGCTGGAACTGGATTTGCTGCGGTCGCTTCTGTCGCAGACCCTGTCGGTAACTCAAATGCTGATCATGCAGTGTAGGTAAGGTTTTAAAGTAGTCGCAAATCTGCTAAAGGCTTTACAGATTGACTCCGACGTTGTATACACCTTCGGCTGCACTTGGTCATCGATTCAGTAATAAGGAGATGCCGACAACAGACATCGCACGAATGTATCATTCTACAGTCTCTTTGACGCCTATGGGGTATACGATTTTCAAACTCAAATCGCTCATGAAAGTCTGACATTTCTCATAGAAACTTCTTGCTCGCCGGTTCAAATCCTAATGGAAACATAACCATGGCCGCTGACATCAAGTTCAAGAGGTGGTTTCTGTTTTGCTACTGACTGCTTCTCGTCTGACTTTTACGTCCAGTGAACTCCGGGCTGAATATCTCAACCCTCCTTACATGGCTCTTAACCGACCGAAGCTCTTGCAAACCCCAAGCAAGATTTCTTTCAATACTAAATTCAACATTGAAGTTGCTATTCCCGGCGAGCTCAAAGCTTCTACGATTCAAGGTGAACATCTTGAACGATTATTTGAAGGCACTGCTAACAGAAACCTCTACTAGTGGCTCTGATGGATTTGGGATTCTCTTCGCATGCTTTCCACTCTAGCTCTCGTTTGGTCTTCATGGATGCGACATTATCTCACGATCGCAAGACTTTGACCATTACCAGTCCGCCGAATAACAGGGTGTATCCTCCTGGTCCAGGTCGGTCTCTTCTTTCTGTTGCCAAGTGGCTTTCTCTGAACGATTTCAGCTTGGATTTTCGTACTATTGACGGAGTCACGAGCACTGCTGCCCATGTTATGGTTGGGTCTGGGGCAAGCCCTCCA